>CAUYUJ010000437.1:80000-95000 GCA_963575745.1 Prorocentrum cordatum
TGTAGTTCATGCGGTGGTCGATGCCGTAGTAGACGCCGTAGCCCGCTCTTGCAAGCAAAGGGATGGCTTGGTTGGTGCATGCACCGTCCGTGGCAGCGTAGACCCATGTCCAACCAGTGTCGTGGTCAAGGTAGGTGGTGTAGGAGTCCTGGGCTGAAGCCGCAGGATCTCCCTCAGGCGGGGGCCGCGGTATGGGTTGAGGTAGCGGGTCCCTCGCGAGGTCGGCTTGCAGATCGAGGAGGGCTGGGTCCTCATCGAAGAGCCCGCAATGTCTTGTGTGCGGAGGAAGACGGGCCCACTGCTCGTCACTGATGAGGGTGGTGAGAGGGACTCTTTCACGGGCCCAGCACTTGCAGTCACGCACAGTGTGCTCCTGAGTTTCCTCTTCCTCATCACAGTAACGGCAAATAGGGCTGGGATCAGCGGACGTATTTGATCGAGAACGTCGCTGTTGGGTGTGGTCCCCGCCCGACAGGTAGTTTAAGAGGAGCGCCAGCTGCCATGCGTTGCATTTGGCAGCTCCTTTGGTGCGGGCGAGCCACGTGCTGGCGAAAAGGTCGAGGCCCTGTCTGACCGAAGCCAGGTGTCCAAGGTCATGACGCCGTGGCTTGATTTTTCTCAGAAAGGCTCTGCGTTGCGAGGCGCGCAGCATGTGAAGGAAGGCGTTTTGGGGAAGGTTCAGCCAACTGATCTGACAGCCCCAGTCGTCGTACATGGTGCCAAATGTGGGCCAAGTCCAACGGAGCTGCTGAAGCGTCTGAACAAGTCGTCCAACAGGTCCTCCGCCAAAAAGGGTCTGGACATGGTGTTGGAGATCCCTGACGAGGCCGCAGAGAGTGGCGTCGCGGTTGACCTGTCGCCGCAGGCACAGGAAGACTTCACGCTGCATAATGGCGTCAATCTCCAGGGCGTGCCCTGGGACGCACACGGCCATGAGAGTCCAAAACTCGACCCACCTGTTTCCCTTGGGGCGGATAGCCGCCTTAAGGGCATGGTTGTAGGCAGTTTTGACGGGGCCTGATGGGGCTTGGATGTCAGTGCCCGTGGTACAGACGCTGGCAGCAAGGGAGCGGGCGTGCCGCGCCTTAATACGCATCGGAGATGGGAGCTTGCCAATACGCGGCAGGCGACTAGTCGCCCTGCGAACACGGGCGTCAGCGGTGGCCGTGAGGTTGAGCGCGGCTGGAGCCGGCGCTGCCTCGGCGTTGATGTAACTTCCGACGAGCTTGAAGGAGTCGACCACGCGTAAGGGCCGTTCCGCCAAGGTGAGCTGGGTAACGGCGGTGCGAAGCTCGTCAGTAAGCGCCCACCCCGCCACTTTTCCAGGATGAATGCGTTGACCAGAAAATCGATCAAACTTGGCGGTTTCATCAAGAGATTTCTGCAACTCGGGCGCGGTGTGGGTAGTGGAGTTGCTGTCGTCAACAAAGGTAGTGCTGAGAGACCGCGGCACGTAACGATGCTGTCTCTTGGTCCAGACGCACATGAGCAGCTTAATGTCGTCCAGGGACCAAGAGCTTCCCTGGAGGTGACCGTTTGTCCTGGCCAGTTCCTTAGAGTACGCACCGTTCATGCGGATGTAACGTTTGTGGCGCCTGTAGAAGTTTCTGCGGACAGTAACGATGTCTTGGGGACACCCCGCGTGAAGCGCGAGGTTAAGGCATATGTCCGTGATGAGATAGTCGAAACACTTCTGACGGTCCAGGGCAGCTCCAGCCAAGGGAAGGAGAAGGGCTCTGGCGTGTTCGATGCGAAGGGCGAGAGAAGTGCTGACGTCCCCAATGGTAGCTTTGGGGACAGCGCCAAAACTCGTGGCGTGGGTCCATCCTTTCCGCCAGTCCGTGAGGCTGCGGTAAGCTGGTGCTTCCCACGCGTACATCCAAACGGAAAGCACCGAGAGAAGTCGTTGGTCCGTTGGGAGTTCGCCTCGGCCTTTTCGGAGGCACGGGTTTGGGACGTGGAGGAGGGGTTCTGGGATGGTGCCAGTGCGTTGCATAGCTCGTAGAACGCTGGCGAAGAGGCGAAGAATGTCGTCGGGAAGCTCCTTTGCCTCCTTAGTAGTCCAACCGTCCAGACCCCCCGCGCGTCTCGGTGAACGGGTGCGAATGAAGTGGATGAGTTGGTCGTCGGTGAGGTGGAAAGGGGTAGCTGGTGATGGCGTAGGCAGCTCCTGTCGGTACTCGTCGTAGAAGTCGGCCCACGTCGGCATGGCTTCGGCATCATGTCCCGCACGTGCGCGGTACCTGCCCAAGATGGGCTCCCAGGTGTCGACCATGAGCTTCAGCATGTCCTTGATGTTAGCAACAATGGCGTTGGCAGGGAGGATGTCGGGGACTTGCGCAGGTGGTGGTTCACGGGTGTGGTCTTCGTCGCTGTCCGTGTCGGGCGAACTACCGTCGCCGGGGCTGAAGCCGCCAGCTTCGGTGTCAGCGTCGCTGTCGTCCGTGCAAGCTTCGTCAGGTTTGAAGGCGTTGGTGTCGCAGTGGAGTTGTGTATCGTCAGGAGTGGTAGGCGTGCGGAGGTACGCCGTGGGCGAGCTATCAGCAGCTCGTGCGTATATGGCCGCCTTTCGCCCGCTTGGCTCACGGACGCCCTCGGCCCATATCTTGATGCGTTCCGCCTTGGCACGGTTCGCGCGTCGCGCCAGCTCTAAGTCGAGATGTTGGATCAAAACGTCAAGGTGCTCCCCGTGCGGCACTGGCTCGTCTGGGGCCCAGGCCTCGGGGAATTCCAGGAGAACCGTGGGGCGCAGCTTGTGGCATAAGAGGCGGGCCGCGGCCCACGTGCAGTCGATGCGCTGCGCGAGGTACGGCGGGATAGCACGGCAATCTAGATGGTGGTGCTGTCCGATGAAACGGAGCTCGCAGAGTTGCCGATGGAGCTTGCGCAGTCGGTTCATGTGAATCGTGGAAGCTCCGTAGGTGGGGAACGCGCGGGGGACAACCGGTCGATCCTCGAACGTAGGCGTGAGCCCGTGCATGGTGGGGGGCTTCTTTTTTGGTTGGTGGGGCGGTGGAGGTGGCAGATCGCGTAGACGGGTGAGATGGTACTCATGACTGGCCTCGTTAGCCAGGGTGAACATGCGCTCCACGTCGTCTCGTGCGTCGGCCTGCTCCATGCGGTCCTGGTACCGCCCAGCGATGAGGGTCCCAAGTGCTTGCAGCTCGTGCCCCTCATGAACTCCATCGTCGGGCGGGTAGGGCGTAGGGGCAAGAAGGCGTCGGGCCGTATGGTCGAGGCGACTGAGGTCAAGCGTGACCTGCAGGCCAACGTGAGACTTCGCAGGCAAGTCGCGAAGGTAGCAGAAGTCGGTGACAAGGGATCGCGCCGCCTGGTTGGCAATGATATAATCGATGCGCGAAGTGCGGGGGCACTTGGTGACGCGGTCCCAATCAGGGATATTGCCATAGGTGTGCATGGTGTGGTCTGGTGTGCCCTCAGCGACGTTGGACCATCCGTGCTGCAACATGTGCAGAAGGTGTGGATTGTCGTCAATGTTCGTGTTGGCGTCCATGCAGATGAAGTAGGGTGCTGAGCCGACCCTAGCGGCGGCACAGTCAGCGAGCCGAAAGAGAGCTGTGCTGTCTCCTCCAGCAATCCCGTAAAGGCTCGCTATGTAGATCCCCGCGGGCCCATGGTTATTTCGTCGCCGCCTACGGCGGTGTTGAGTGCAGAGTGGGAGAAAGACCTCATGCCATCTTTTCTTGGCCTTGAGGGCGGCGATACAGGGCGCATTGTCGTCGACAGTGGAGTCGACGATGGCATCCTTAGAGAGAATGGCGACCCCTCCCGAGGCGCCAGTGTTGCCCACAACGGTGTGATCAGTGCCGCCGTGGGCAGCTCTGCGCTGGGCTCGCGCCAGATCAAGGTCAGGCCCAAGACTGGCGTGGTATCCACCGTGGAGAGGATTGGCGGCGCTGGTAGCGATGGCTTGCCTAGTCGGCTTGGCATGTCGGGTCTCCTGCAGTGCTATGACAGCGGCGTTGTGGTCGACACCAAGGGCGGTGATGGTTGGCCAGTTCGCTGAGAGACTGGTGATGTTAAGGCTGACGAGGTGTATGGAGCGACCTGGCCCGTCTCCATCGGTGGAACTGGGGTTTGCGCGCCCCGCACGGTGAAGGTCAGCTTGACCCTCGCCCCAGTAGGAGGCTTGGCCACAGTAGGAGCTCATGGCGTTACTATGGGCTAGCTTGATCGGGGCTGAAGCCGCCGTCAGGCCAACCATATAGGAGGGACACGGTCGGCACTGCGCCAGGGGGGGTTCATAAATATTAGTAAAAATGTCACGAAAATTCCTCCTCACTCCTGTACTGTAGGGGACGAGGGGAGGAGAAGTGAGACGGCAGCAGTGGGAGAGGGAGGCGACTCCTCGATCCATCCTGCCGAACACAAAGACAAAAGCGAGACAGCGGCGGCGGCCAGGCGCGGCGGCGGCACAACGCACGCGCATGTACTGCGCACGCGCTACCGCTGGTCCCTGCTGCGGTGACACGCCCGCCCCGTCAGTGTCTTGATGAGCAGCATCTGGTGGAACGGCTCCAGCAGCACGATCGGAGGCCTGACGCTGGGCCTCGTCCATGCCCGCTGCCGTGAGGCCCACGTTGCGGACAGGGCTGATTCCCCGCGGGGCCGCAGCTGCCGCGGCAGCAGCCGAGGTGGCGGGGGCACCGCCCCGACTCTGAGGTGAGAGCGGTGAGCCCCCGCCAAAACCCGCCACAAGGTTCTTGACACGGTACTTGTTCTTGAACGGGTCGAAGGTTGGCGCCTCGTCGATGGGGACGATCACGCGGGTGGGCAGCTGCGGCTCGTGGTCCGTGGACGGCGTCGGCTCGAGGTCGACCTGGCTGGGGTCGATGACGCTGGCTCCGAAGCGTGGCACCACTTCGGGGGGTCGGCCATCGGCCTGAGTCTCGCGAGGCGGCGAGCTCGTGGAGCTCCCTGGGGCCTTGCGTGAACTGTGGCGGCTGCAGGTCCTGCTGCGCGGGACGCGCCCGCCCGTGTGACGGTCGCGTGGCGAAGTCGCCTGGGCATTAGCGCGCTCAGAATCCGCCCTGCTCGGGGATCGGATCGGCGCCGCGCAGGGTGATGGGCTGGGCTGGCGAGAGGCGCTTGTGCCGCCTTCCGCCGTGGCTGTGGCCTGGTCGGGGTCGGCCGCGTCTGGGCGGGGGCTGACGTGGTGGGCGCTTCCCTCGCTGTGCCTCGGGGAGGCGCTGCGATGCGCCTGGATGCGCGTGAGGACGAGCGGGGTGAGCGGCTGCCTCTCCCGCACAGGTGGGGCAGGTTTGGCCTGGGCAGGGCGCAGTGCTGCAGCTACGTTTGGCGGGGGCGTGTGCTGGCGCGGTTGCCAAGCGCGCACGTTCGCATCGCGCCATCCTTCGGGGCGCCCAGCCCTGCCACGGTTTGTTGCAGCCCCCTGGGCTGAAGCCGCAGGGGTTATCACTGCAGGCTGGTTGCTGGAGGGGCCCTCATGTCGGCCTGAGTAAAGGCCCCAGGCGCGCGTGGACCCTGGCACTGGCGAGGTGGCCCTTAGGGGATGTAGGGGTGCACGCGAGTAGCCGCTGGCCGCTGGGTGAACCCTGGCGTTGGGGGCTTGGCCGTAGCTGGAGGCGGCTGCTCCAGCAGCCGCGGGCCTGGCACCTATGGGACCACGGTGGTAGGTGGCATCCCCGTCGTAGGCCGTGTTACCGCCTGTCGGGACTCGCGCAGGGGAGCGGTAGCGTGGTGTGCCCTGCTGTCCTGCGTCACGTTGGTCCCGCTGCTGGATGCGCTGCTGGTGCTGTTGGTGACGCTGCCAGTCGGCTCTCGAGAGGGGACGGGTGTCGGGGAGGATGGTGGGCACGTCGGGCCGCTGCCAGCCCCGATAGACGTGCTCGAAGGCGTGGTCAGGGTAGGTCCCCCCTACGGGTGAGTATCGTCGCACATGCTCCGTGTAGTCGATGTTCTGCGGCTCTGAGATCGCCGTGATGTTGATGGCCCGCTGGTGCGCTGGTCCATAGAGGCAGAAACTACCACGGTTGCTGCGGTCGTGGTTTAGCTCAGCTTCGGTCGTGGCACGGCTCACCATGGCGTCACAGAGTCGCATATCGTAGTCGAGAGCTTGAGGCCCAGGACCACCCTCGGCGTCCCAGTACAGTACCACATCTCGCCAGCGGGTGCGGGTCATGTGGGTGCGCTCGGCGATCAACTCGCAGACGGTCCTGACCGTGACACGATCCCTGTACATGTTGGTAATGGCTAGGGAGAAGGGTCGGCGGACCGTCTTGTTGAAGGTGAGTTCCTCCTTGAGGGCCTGATGGGGGCTGAAGAGCACGTAGCCTTCCCTCCAAAGCGGTTGGTCGGGGGAAGGTTCTTCGGGCATCCCCGTTCCTGTGAATCCAGGTGGCCGCGTTGTGCCGTCAGGCAATCCCTGCCTGGGGACGCGCCGCGGCTGTGGTGGGAGGTACCATTGGCCCTGGTAGCCTGCTTGCCCTGGTTGTGGAGGTTCTCCCCCGGGGCCTGAAGGCGCTCGGGGGGGTTCCTTGAGGTCGTGGAGGGCTGGCGCGTTGCCGAATTGGCGGGCAAGGATGTGCGGCGGCATCCCTGTGGCACGGACGTCGAGCTGGTTGTGTGGCCTGGGAGGGTGGGGACACCTGCTGGACAGGCAGCAAGTGTCGGAGTCCCTCTTATTGGTGCTGTATGCACACGTCCAACTGTTGCACGAGTAGTCCGTGGACCAGTCCATAAGTGTACGCAGTCCGCTGCGGCCGCAGTCTGGGCACGTTGGTTGGCCCGAGGTGCCAAGCTGTGTATTGCGGCGAGCCGCGCAATATTGGCAGCATTGGAATCGGCACTGTAGGCAAGACCAGCGTCCTGGTAAAGGCGGTAGCGCATGCTCGTTTGTGCCTGGGTCGTCTGGGTGGGGTCTCGGGCGATCCCACAAGGGCCAGACGTCAGCAAACCAGGATTGGCCTGTAGTGCGGACTACCTCGGCGGGGAGGCGTGCGTCCTCGGCGTGGCACCTGATCCACTGGGGCCCCATATCCGCTGGTACCATGACGGTGCGCCAGGAGTCGTCCCCCTTAACGTGGACTTGGGTCGGTGCCCAGAGCTTAGTGGTGGTGTCGCCGTGATCATGATGCAGGATGACCCAGCCGTCACGCCCGTCCACCGTAGGGTCAATGACGCGGTAGCCCATGACTGTCGTCCCCCACGGTAAGTAGGCGCCATCGTGGTGATCACCAGGGTCGAGCCAGACCTCGATGCCAGGGGCGTTGACACGGGACCGCACATCACGCACGTGGTAGGCGAGGACGTGGTAGGCAGTCGGCTCCTCCTCCGTCACAATGTGCTCCCACGTCTCGATGCCGCTGTTGTCGGAGGTGGAGTTCCCGTCGCTCTGTCGTGACGAGCGAGAGGCAGATCGTCGCGCACGGGCGCGGCCTCGGGCGAGGGCGGCGGCCGCGCTGATGAGGGATGGCGTACGGCGTTCGTCGACTCCAGATGACGTCGATGAGGGGTCTGGACTGTGGGCTAAGGCTGTGCCTGACTTGTGCGTGCGTGGTGGGTCCGACGCGGCCCCAGGGCTGGAGCCGCTGGGGCGCGACCCGTGTGCGTCAGGGTGCCCCCGCACGGGGACAGCTTGCAAGCCCGTGTACACCAGGTCGATGAGTGGTTTCGGGTCCAGCTGGAGTATGTGGAGCGAGACGCGTGGTCGAGGCTGATTAGGGTCGTCCCTGGTGGCTGCTTCCGTGTCGTAGTGCTGTTTGGCCCATGCTCGCGCCGCTTCTGGCGAGTATAGCGCCTGCGGTGGTGGCCATGCTGCCGCGATGGTTGATCTGCGCCTGGTGCTAGCTTCCTGGTCGTGAGCTTCAGCCGCCTCACGGAGATCTGGATGATCGTAGCCAGCAATGTGGAGGGCGTGCGCGCAGTCACCCATGCCATAGGCGTGTGGAAGGGCACGGCACCTGGAAGCAGCTTCTGTGGGGGCACACCAGTCCATGCGGATGAGGAGGCTCAGGACCCGAGGGTAAATGAGGCGCGCTCCGTGAGCCTCCCCTTTCACGTAGTTGTGCCTGTTTTCCCCGCGCGGTGGTTGGGTGGCTTCGCACATCCAGAGTGCGATGGGTCCCCACGCGAGGGTGTCGTCTTCGAGACTGTAGGGCGGGTGGGGCGGTATCGCGTACCACGCGGCCAGCGAAGGGTGCACGCTCACGTACGTGCGGCCAACGCTGGTGCCAGTGCGACCCTTCGTTTCACGGCGGGGGCCTGGCAAAAGGTGCCCTCCACAGGCAGCAAGACGGGCCGCAAGGTCGCCGCGGGCCCCATGCCAGAAAACAGTGGGCGCGTCGGTGGTGGGTTGACGGAGGTCCCACGTGAGGTATGGGAAAATTGTCTCGCCCGAGTTGCCGCCCGAGTCTTCCAGCACCCAAGTGAGGCGGTTCGGTGGCCTCTGCATGATGTCCGTCCACGGCCCCAGCACTTGGAGTGTTGGGTCGTGAGTGAATCGAGGGTGGTCGTGGAGTCGTAGAGCGTCTTTGATGTCCTCAGTGGACACGCCACTGTTCCCTAGCGCGAAGCCGTTTTGGTACAGGGCGTTAAGTATGCTCTTCGGCGGCTCGGGGACCGCTGGGTCACGCTGGATGGTGTTGCGTGAGTTGCGTGTCGGTGGCTTAAGGGCAGTGTAAGGCGTACCAGGGCCTGAAGGCGCCTGGGGCCTGTCAGGTGATGCATAGCGTGCTCGCCGTCGTGGTGGTTGGGTGTCCGCGTCGGGGGAGGAACCACGAGCGTCAGCATGTCGGAAGATGGACCACGGGCTGCCATGGGTGCGTTCTCTCGTTTCCCTTGGCTCGGTGTCGCTACCGTGTGCTGTGGCATCCTCGTTGGTCGGTAGGTTACCGAATGTCGTGCCGTTCTTGGAGCCGTCTCGTGGCGTCGGGCTGGTCGATCTTGGTGTGACAGACGAGGCTCGCGATACGGCGGCTGTGACTTCAGCGATGGCGGCGGTGGTGGCGGTGGTGACGTCGGCGACTGCGGCGGCAACAGCTGCGGCGTAGTGTTCCTGTAGCAGCGGATGTCGGAGTGCGTGCACCTGCTGGTCGTCGTGTTCGTCGGCGAGCGTGCACGGCATTTTGTGTGTGGCCTCGTCCTTCGGCTTCCTGCTCGGTTGGCAACAGCGGAGGCACCAGTGGGCAGTGGATGAGTCCAGGGCCCGCGCACATATGCGGGCGCCTACGTGTCCGACAGCTCCCTGGGCAAGGAGTTTGGCACCGACGAGTAGAAGACCACACACAACTCCACCCGTGGCTATGGCCCCTAGCTTGCCGCTGGCCCATTTAAGGACGCCCCCGAAGCCGCTCCCGACTGCAGTGGCTCCGCCCGAGACACCATCTCTGAGTTTGTCGCTGGTCCATTTGAGAGTGGCCCTCAATGTGGACGTGACATAGTATGTCGTTTTGCGTCGGAATATAGTGGACACCGATGGGCCTGGTGCGGTCGCTTGGCGTCGTCGTCGTTGTCGGTAGCTGGGGTCTCGGCTCGGGGTCGGCAAGTATCCATCGATCTGGTCCTTGTACGGCATTGCTATCGCGATGGCGTACGTGGCCACCAGGAGGCAGATGAGGCAGCCACAATGTCGTGATGCCGCTGAGCTGTGCTGGGGCTCGTGGGGACCGCTGGCATCTGGGTGATCATCATCGATGGGGTCGTTGTCGATGTCGGCCTGCCAGTGGTCGATGGCACTGGAGTTGGAGTCAGTCACGTTGTCACCTCCTGCAGTCTGGGGATGTCCAGGTCTAGCCAGTGGTGCAGCGGGGCTGAAGCCGCCACTGCACGGCCTGGCATGAGCTGGCGAAGCAGTGGAATGGCTAGTCACATCAGCGGCAGTGACGCCTTCAGCGTCGTTAGGCCGCGCAGAAGGGTCGGCCTGATCTGGGGTGTGGGGCGCACTGCGTTGCCACGGGTCGAGCCCAGAGTGAGGCTCACTGTCGCGGTCACGCTGAGCCGAGTCGCCTGATGGTATCGTGCCGTCTCGATCCTGGATATCGATGTCGTCCTGGCTATCCTCCGACGCGTGGAACGAGTCCATGGATGCATTGCCGATATCGCTGGCCGCGATGTGCTGGAGCAGCCATGATACGGGATCTTCTGCGGCCTGATCGGTGCCGTCCGTCGGCGCCGCAGCGAGCTCCGCCTCGACGAGCGGCAGCATGTCTGGCGGTTGGTGCAGGATAACATCAGCGAGGTACGCCATGGCGTCATGGTCGGGTGGAGGGAGACCTCTTGGTAGCAGAGCATGGGCCCGTGAGAGGTATGGCGGCAAAGGTGCCGTGAAAGCCTCAGGGCCAACGAGCGTGGCACGAGCGCCCTGGCACTCCAGAAGGAGGCCGAAATAGCGGGTGGCGTACTCGCGGCTGCTCTGGATCCGAGTGAGGTTGCGGTTGATGCGCTGCCTGTCAGGGCCCGCTCTGTGCCAGATGTCCTCGCACATGTCGACCGCGGTGCGATGACGCAGGGCGTCGGTGGTGTCCTCGGACGCCTCATGGAAGAGGTGATCGTACTGTGGCAGATGGAGCGTCGCCAGGATGTACGGGACGCAGTCCTCGAGCCATGCCCAGAACATGTCCTGGTTATCCTCACCTGGTGCCCACGCCGCAGCACGCGGTATGAGCCGGGCGCGGATCATCATCAGGTGCCAGAAAGCAGGGTCTTCCTCGGGTTCGCCCCTACCTCGCATGGGAGTGGTGGGACCCGTAGGGCAATAGCGGGGCACAGCAGCGGGGCTGAAGCCGCCACTGTGTGCCTGGCCAATACTGCACGGACTCGCGGCAGCGGTGCCGTTGACGATCGGGTCCAAGATGGTGCAGTGATCGTACTTGTAGATGCTGTCATCGTAGAGGTAGAAAAGGGACGCACGTTCGACGTGCTGCAGAAGAAACCCACCTCCATGCTGGGGCGCACCGCCTGAAGACGGGTGTGCTCCAGCGAGCGAGGGGAGGGCCAGGCTGAAAGCAAAGCGCCACATGATGGCGAGGCCTGGCAGGCGGCGCGAGCGATGAGCCAAAAGCTGCATGTCAGCACGCATCTTTAGGTACCCCTGCATGCTCATGTACATTGCAACAAACACACCCACAGCAAGATGACAGGTGTCCCTACACCAGGTAGCTTGCTCGTGCTGCTGCCAAAAATGACATGATATAGCAAGGAGGAGGTACGACGAGAAGTGAGAAGGGATGCCTCTGAAGGCGCTTCCTCGGAGGGCTGAGGCGGGCCCTCTGAGGCACCTTCAATAGGGTTCCTGTGTGGCCCGCCCTTTGTCTTTGCCTTTGTCAGCCCCTGGGGGCCCCGTCCCTGGGGTGACCTGGCCTGGCTGGTCGATCCACCCGCAGACAGCCACGGGATCGGCAACTGGTGCAGCTTCCTCCTTTTTGGTATCGAGGGTGGCCACCTGGGGCAGGTGGATGGTACCCCCCGTGAGGTGCCCGAGGAGGGCCTGGATGTCGCCGCGCAGTGCAGCAGCTTCGGTAGTTGCCGTCTGTTGCTGAGTGACGACGGTGGCAAGCCCTCGTTCCAAGCCTGTAACGTGCTCCGTGAGTGTGGCCTGGGATGAGAGAACGCCCGCAAGCTGGACCTGCATGTTGTCCACCGTGTTGGCAAGCAGCTCGTGCTGTTGTTCCATGTGTTGGATGCGGGTCGTAGCGGCATCTGACAGTTTAGGGGCCGTAGCGAAGCGTTCGCCGAGGGTGTTCGGTTCGCGCGATGCCACGCTGAATTCATCCTCTGATGAGAAGATCTCGACGTCGCCTGGTACCTCGGCGGCTGCGTCAGCGTGCCCTTCCGTGTGGCCCCCACCTTCGGCCGCCCCCGTGCCAGGTTGCGGGTCATGCCCGTCCCCACCTGGTCCTTGGACGGCCGTCTGCTCGGCAGCTCCATCCGTGCCGTGCGGGGGTGCAGAGGAGCTGCGGCCTGGAGCGCCGTGTGATCTTGCGTGCGGCGTGGCGTCGCGTTTCCCGCTGGAGGATCGGTGGCGCTTGGCTAAAGGCTCCTCCTTGGGGATCGGGAGCGGTGCGACGCCCTTGCCTTTGGGCGTGGCAGTCATGAGGTCGTGGAGGTAGGGGCTCTGGGCCGCTTTTGTTAGGAGTGTGCCCGTGGCGGGGCTGAAGCCGCCACCACGGGCGGGCGGCGTCACAGGCTCTGTGATAGTGGTAGGGGTGACAATGGTAACGTTGTCCCTCTTCGGCACGACCTCAGCCAACGGGGCCTCGGTGATGCTCCACGGGATGGGGCACCCTGCGACCTGTACCGTATATGTGGGTGGGGGACGATGAGCGCGCACTAAGGCAAACTGCGCCGAAGTGGCTGGGTCCCAGGCGGTGTGGTAGACCTCACAGTCCCATTTGACGGACGGGCCCGTGAGAGTCTTGGCAAGCTGAGTCAGCGTGGCATGGCGTGCCGCAATGCCCGTGATGCGGTATCGCGTCTTGGCGAGAGTGGCTTCGCAGCCACGGATGCTGACGGCAGCGGCCTTGGCGGCGTCTGACCCACGTGCAACACGGATCCCCAATAAGCCTGACTTGCCATGCCTGACGACTCCTAGGGCTTTGAAGTCCACCGACTTCTGGAACGCCTCTGCCATCGTGATGGGCTGGTCCTCGGGGAACCACACGGTCTGGTACTTGTCTGCCGTGGGCTCGTCCGCACCTACGTTGCTGAGGTCGTAGGTGGCGCCGAGTTGCCCCGAACCCGCCAAGACCTTGTCAACTGCTTGAAGACTGACGCCGAAAGTGGCAGCCAGGGACCTTTTTCCGACGCCAGATCCGTACCTGCCTAGACTTTTGCAGGGTTCGAGGATAGTGACGGCTTTAAAGTTGCCGTGGAAAAGGGCCTTGAAGGTGTCCTGCAGCTGACTGTCGAGCTCCTGGCGGCGAGCGTCTTTCTTAGACTCCCTGTGCTTTTGGTTTTGGCGCGCCTTGTCCTGTGGAGCGGAATCCCCTCGGAAAGGACCCTTGGCGCGTGGACCACCGTTCACGGGGGCGCCTCCCGAAAACTGATCCTCGAAGGCCTGATGCATGGAGGGGACTGCGGCGATGGCTTCGGTTTCATGTATGGTCACCCGAATCCAGCATACGTGGTCGGCAGGATCAATGGTGGCGACGGCTACTTTTTCCGTGCAGGCGACTTCCTTGGTGCCCAGCTGGTACACGGTCACGGGGACGTGCGTGTGAACCACATTGGGCGCCTTGGGGTGGCGCTTCAGCACGGGGACGGCGAGCTCGGTGCCGACGTAGTTGTCGTTTTTTGGGCCCATGACAGCGATCGCGAGCTGACCCGTGGTACGCTTACCCTGCTCGAGATGGTGCTGCAGCAGCCGCTCGCCACTCTCGTAGTCGTGGAGGCTGATGCTGGGCTTGTACGTCTTGCCGTCGTCGAGTGATGTGGGTTCGGCCAGGACTGGGACCTTCCAGAAGGCCGGGTCCAAGGCAATAAATTTGGCGTCCGCAGCCTGAAGACGTGCGGACGCAGCTGGTGGATAGGATGTGTCACCACCATTGCGCTTAGGCTTGCTGCGCTGGTGGTGATCCAGCGTGTAGCTGATCTGGTTGGCGGCACACATGCGAATCAAGGCACTGCCGAGCTTCTTGGTGTTGGTCTTGTGCATGTCGTACGTGGCCTGCAGCTCGTCCGCGTTCAGCTCGGCGAGCCCGTTGTATGCGGCTGTGGGGCGGTCAGACCCCGCTTGCTTGAAGGCTGCAATGCAGTCCTGTTTGCGTTGGAGGAGGGATCCTTCAGCTGCAGGACGTGAGCTCGGCGGCTGCTTGGAAGAGCGACGGCGCTCCGGCTTGGCGGGGGCCATTGCGGCGGGCGCTCTGGTGGGAGGGAAGAGGTGACGCGAATCAGTAGGGTCCTGCTGGGACCCCTCCGGTCTCGCGAGGCCTGGGAGACTGGCTCCGAGGCGGGGCGCTTCGCGTCGCGGCTGCGGTCTGAGTGCAGGGCACTCTCGAGCCGAGACTAGACAGAGAGAGAGAGAGAGAGAGAGAGAGAGAGAGAGAGAGAGAGAGAGAGGAGGGGGGGGGGGGAAAAAAAAAAAAAAAAAAAAAAAAAAAACATGCGGGCGGCGGTGACGGTGGCCGGCCTAGCAGTGGCCAGCATGGCTCAATCGGGTCTTGCAGGGCTTGCGGGGGCTTCGCAGGGCTTGTCACGGCTGAGGAAGGCTTTCCAAGCCTTGGCACGGCTTAGCATGGCTGCGTAGAGCTCAACAGGACGTGAGGCTTCGAAAGGACTAGCACGTCTCAGCAAAGTTTGCCCGCGCAAAGTAACAGAGCTTAACAAAGCTTGACCTGGCAAACCAAACAAGTTTAGTAACATTTGACTGGGCTGCGCCGTGCTGGCCAAACTTCAAAGGGTTTTGCAAGGCTGAGCAAGCCTTAAACGGGCTTAGCAGGACGTCGCACAGCTTACCAGGACTTATCAGAGCGTGGCGGAAAGTTCTCCCAGGCGCAGGGGCTTGCCAGGGTTCACCAAGGCTTAGCAAGGCTGAGCAGAGCCCAGAAGGGCTGAGCAACATATGCCAGGTTTCACTCAGCATGGTGCGCAACGGCAACGCAATGCTTTGCAGAGCTCGCCAGGTCTTAGCGGTGGCTAGCCGTGTTCAAAAAGGCGCGCCACGATTTGGCAGGGCTTTGCGAAGCATGCCGGGGCTTCGCAACAGTTCTCATGTTCAGCAGGGCTTCGCAACTTAAATCGGCCTGAACAGGTCTACGAAAACTTACGAAGCCCCACCATGTCTTGGCAGGGCTTAGCAAGACCCATCAAAGCTGAGCAGATCTTGAGGCATCGCAATGAACAGCAGGGGTTAGCAAAGTTGCCAAGGTTTGGCACGGCTCAGAAAGGCTCATCAAGGCTCACCAAGGCAGGCCAAGTTCAGCTGGACGTCGCATTGCTGACCAAGCTTGGGAGGGCGTTGAAGAACCCAGCAGGGCATTGCAATGCCTACCAATGCTTACTCAGCAGAGCGTGCCGAGGGCT
>CAUYUJ010000437.1:100000-113770 GCA_963575745.1 Prorocentrum cordatum
TTGTTGCTGTTGCTGTTGTGCGGTTGTAGTTGCTGTTGTGTTGTTGTTGCTTTTATGGTGTAGCAGTAGTAGTAGTAGTAGTAGTAGTAGTAGTAGTAGTAGTAGTAGTAGTGTTGTTGTTGTTGTTGGTGTTGTTATTGTTGTTGTTGTTGTTGTTGTTGTGTCGTTGTTGTTGTTGTAAAGGTTGCTGGTGTGTGTGTGTGTTTGTGTGTATGGGTGTGGGTTTGTTGTTGTTGTGGGTACTGTTGGTGTGGCTGGTGTTATTGTTGGTGTTGCAGTTGTTTCTTGAATCTGATCAGGATGATGGGGGTCGGGTCGGATGAACATGGGTGTGGTGGGAGAGGTGGTGGAAGTGGCGGTTGTTTGTTTGGTTGGGAGGGCATTTGCACTTTGATGTTGTGTTGTCCCCTGCATGTCTTTAGTAGGCGGTGCCCATCAGAAAGTGCCTTCAACTCACATGTTGCGTCCTGCTTCTTCCTGGAGTGCAGCCTCTTGGATGATACAATTCTCTACTGCCCCCTGTGCAGGTGGAGCTGCTGCTGACACATGTCCCAGAGGCGGAGGCTCGCTGGTCAGAGATGCGTGCGGCCTGCGTCGCCGTCGTGAGACGGTGCTATTGGCCAGAAAGGAGGAGGGTGGAATGATGATGCGGAGGAGTTTGTAAAAAGGAGAGGGGGAGATGAGACGGAAACGGAGGAGCCTTCCTGATGTTGCTCATCCTCCTTGCCATCCTCCTCCCTCGTCTCCCCCCCCCTCCTCCTCCTCCTCCTCCTCCTCCTCCTCCGTGTCAGTCTCCCTGCCCCCCTCCTCCTCCCCCCCCTTCATCCCCCTCCTCCTCCTCCTCCTCATCCCTCCCCTCCTGCTCCGTCGTCCGCCTCCCCCTCTGCCTCCTCCTACCCGATCTCCTCATTGCACCACATCTAGCGCAATATCCCGCAGGCACCCGCGTGCCATTCGCGAAGCTGCTGGGACACCAGATGCTCGCGGTGGCAGCTTCGCCGACAAACTGGGGTGCATGCTGAAACATCTGCGACGGCTCCGCGACAGCAGCACCAGACGCCGACAGGCCCCGTGAACCAGGAGCATGATCATGAGGTTAAGGAACCTGATGACTATGAGACTACGGAGGAAGAGGGGGGGCGAAGGATGGTGATGATGGCGGTGGTGATGGCGAAGAGGAACGTGACAGAGACGACGAGGGTGACGATGAGGAGGGATCGCCCTGCTCCTCCTTCTACCTCTCCTTGCCGTCGTGTCCCCCATTCCTCCTCCCCCCTCCTCCTTCTCCTCATTCTCCTCATCCTGCCCATTCCTTGGGGCTGCGATCTGTGTAACTGTCGCCACTTTCGTGGGCTCCTGGGAGGCCCAGCCGAGGTACGTCCCACGCGGATCACCTTGGGACCTCGCGGTGCCGTGGGGGCTGCGATCCGCGCAATTGTCGCCACTTTCGTGGGCTCCTGGGAGGCCCAGCGGAGGTACGTCCACACGGACCACCTCGGGACCTCGCGGTGTCCTGGGGGCTGCGATTTGCGCAATTGTCGTCATGTTCGTGGGCTCGTGGCTGCGTACTGACGTCAATCTGACGTTATACTGACGTCAGCCTGACATCAAGCTGACGTAAACCAGTGTCCGTCAACTAGTAGTTCGGTGTGATGTCAGGCTGACGTCAACCTTGGGCCACGTTGACGTCAGCCTGGCTGACGTCAGTCTGACGTCAGACTGGCGTCAGCTCAGGTGACGTCAGCATAACTGACGTTAGACTAACGTCAGTCTGACGTCAGCCTGGCTGACGTCAGTCTGACGTCGGGCAGACGTCAGGTATGACGTCGGGCAGACGTCAATCTGACGTCGGGCAGACGTCAGCCTGACGTCGGGCAGACGTCAGCCTGACGTCGGGCAGACGTCAGGACTGACGTCGGGCAGACGTCAATCTGACGTCGGGCAGACGTCAGCCTGACGTCGGGCAGACGTCAACCTGACGTCGGGCAGACGTCAACCTGACGTCAGGCTGGCGTGACACCGTTGAGAGTGCCTCTAGCCCCTTACCCACCAGGCGCTCAGGAAATGCAGCAGCCAGACGATTGACACGATCTGGTACTACCTGCACCTCATGGGCTGTCGCGACGAGCCTGAGGACTACCGTTGCAGGACTGCTGGAGGGGACAGCATGACCAGGGTGACGATTCGGAGGAGGAGGAGGAGGAGGAGGAGGAGGAGGAGGAGAAGGACGAGGCGGGGGTGAGTGGGAGGATGCAGAAACACGGCGGATGAGTAAGAGGATACGTAGGAGGAGGATACTCATGACGATGAGGGGGGGGGGAAGCGGAGGACAAAGACGACAGAGGAGGACAGGGGGATGATATGGGGTAAGGGGGTGGGAATCCTTTCCAAGGTTGGGAGTTCTGGGCAACCCCCAAAAGGGTGGCCGAGGGGCCAAAGATCGGGCGTTTTGATTCCTCAGGGGGGGCGTCGGGTTGGCCTCCCTGTCCTCGTCCTCCTCTTGGTTCTCGTTCTCGTCCGCCTCCGCCTCCTTCTCCTCCGTCAACCCTGTTCCTCCCCCTCCTCCTCTTCCTCCTCCTCCTCCTCCTCCTCCTCCTCCTCCTCCTCCTCGTCCTACTCCTCCTCGTCCTACTCCTCGTCCTCCTCCTCCTCCTCCTCCTCTTCCTCCTCCTCCTCCTCCTCCTCCTCCTCCTCCTCCCTTCCGCTCTCCGAGGACAAGGTCTCCCGCTGGCCCAGCGTGCGCCGCGACGCCATCGCAGAGGACGAAGCGCGCTGCCAGCTACTACCCGTCCGACTGCATGATCCCGCTCGGCGATGCTGACGTGCTGGAGAGCTTGGCAGCCGAATACACGCAAGAGCGGAACTTCGACAAGCATGAGCGGACCTTCGACACGCCAGAGCGGAACTTCGACAAGCATGAGCGGAACTTCGGCAAGCCAGAGCGGATCTTCGACAAGCCAGAGCGACTTCGACAAGCCAGAGCGGAGATCGACAAGCCAGAGCGACTTCGTCAAGCCAGAGCGGAACTTCACAAGCCAGAGCGGAACTTCGACAAGCAGAGCGACTTCGACATGCAGGAGCGGAACTTCGACAAGCAGAGCGACTTCTGCCACCAGAAGCGGAACTTCGACAAGCAGAGCGACTTCTGCCACCAGAAGCGGAACTTCGACAAGCAGAGCGACTTCGACAAGCAGAGACTTCGACAAGCAGAGCGACTTCGACAAGCAGAGCGACTTCGACAAGCAGAGCGACTTCGACGAACAGGAGCGGAACTTCGAGCAGGGCAGCGGCATGGACGAGCAGACGCTCAAGGACACAGCCTGGCAGGGGGGGAGACGGGCAGGGGGGGCAAGGCGAGGAGAAGAGGGAGGAGGAGGAGGAGGCGGAGGAGGGAGAGGAGGATGGGGAGGAGGAGGAGGAGAAGGAGGAGGAGGAGGATGAGGAGGAGGAGGAGGAGGGGGAGGAGGATGTGGAGGGAGAGGAGGCAGGGGCTAAGGAGGAGAAGGAGGGAGCACGTTCGAGAATGGACATGGCAGGACAGATCAGACTAGCGAGGACGTTTGTACGTATGTTCGTGTGTATGTATGCATGCGTGTATGTATGTATGTAGGTAGGTGGGTAGGTAGGTAAGTACGCACGTATGTGCGCACGTACGTATGCATGTATGGTTGAATGTATGTGTTTTGTGCATGGGTGTCTGCGTGTATGTATGCATGTAAGTCTTAATTATATTTATGTACATATATATATACATACACCTATATATATACACATATATATATATGGATATACATGAACATATGCATGTATCCCGTTCCACAAGGTTCCTGGACATATCATAATGGTTTCATGGTGTGTCCGAGGACGGGCGTTTCGGAGGGGTTCCGGATGCTTTATTGGAGGGGCGTTTCCAAGGGGGTCAGGATGATGCAGAGGAATACGTTTCCGAGGGCACCCGTTCGGGATGGAGGAGGATGTGTTGATCCCGTTTCGGGGGGTCCATCGGAAACAGACGTTCCAGGATGCCCAGGCGTTCAGGTACGAAAACATATAGAACCCCAAGTCATCCCGAGGTCCCAGGGGTATGTTTGCACGTGCAAGGGATATGGGTAGGTGACTTCTAGCTGTTGTATCATGAAGCCGCCTGTTCCGAATCGTTCGTAGCTGTTATCCCGAGCCCGTGTTGTGAGGGGGGGGGGGCGTCGCACTGCACGCGACCGCGGGGATGTCGGTGCTTGTCCCACCGATGAATGGCCTCTGTCCAAACTGCGGGACTATCGCGAAGATGCCCGTGTTCAAAGCGCCCGTCTTGCAGTGCTTGTGCCTGAACTGCGGTTTCACGCATTCGTTGCCCACGCGCGAGCCCAGCGCGCTGCGAGCTCAGTTGTCGCTGACTCGATATGGAAATGGTGATCGGGGGTGATGACGATGGGAGCGATGAGGAGGATGATCATGATCACGGAGGTGATATTAGAAGACAGATCGTTCTCTTGATATTCCTCGCCTACTCCTCCTCATTCCTCCTCGCCTACTCCTGTTTGGTTAACCCCATTTCTCTGTCCTCGCCGTCTCCTTTGGTTAAACCCTTTCCGAGATCCTCTCGTCTCTGCCCTGGTTCGCCCTGGTCTAGCGTCGTGGCACATTAAGGTTGGCCTTCCCAGACGGCTCCGAGGGCTCGGATGCGACTCCCCAGATCAAGCGGCGCAGGATTTCGACGAAGTCCCCCGAGACTGCAAGCACTACCTGCCCGCCCATCGGAGTTTCCGCGGCCTCTTCGCCAGAGCCCAAGATGTCGCCCGCGCTGGACAAATGGACTATGAACCGTTTCCCCCCCCGCGACATCCCGTCCACGGAAACGCTGGTGCCCGCGAGCCCGACCGCTTCGATCATGATGAGCCCGCAGGCCCCCGACACCCCTGAGAGCCAGGTCGCGGTGATCGACGGGAGCGGGGCCTTGCCCCCAGAGGAGGTCAAGGACGAGGAGGACGAGGACGAGGAGGACAAGAAGGAGGAGTTGGATGAGTGCCCCTCGGAACAGTGTACTTTCCGAGCGGAGTCGTCTGAGGAGGAGGGGCCCGAAGATACCGATCAGGAAGAGCCCGAGGAGGAAGAGAGCGACGGCGACTCGTTGCCGTGCGATGGGGAGTTGGCGCAGCTTGGCAAGTATTTGGCGACTGCGTGGACCAGTGATTGATCGTTCGGCAGGGGTGAGGAACAATCGCTAGGCCATTAGTTTGTATGCTGATTCGCAGGCGTGCATCGGCCGATTTCGGTCGAACGGGGAAAGCATGTTTTGCTAGCGAGTAGCGGCGGTGATGCGAGCCCATCTCCACCAATTCCTTGTCAAACCCATCATCAAACATCAACATCGCCAGCCGCCAACGGCCCGCGCAGCGGCCCCACGAGGCCAGAATGAGACCTTGAATGACAGCCATGGGCCCATGAAATACCTAGTATCATCCCCGCCAAAACGTCACCATGAGCTTCAGAGGCCGCCGTTTGCATTAATGCGTCGTCTTCCCTTCAGAGGATACCAGAGGCACCCATTTGCATCTACGTTGGGGCCTTTAGAGGCCGCCACCTGCATATGCGTTGAGGCCGTCAGATGCCACCATTTGCATCGACACTGGGGCCTCCAGAGGCGCCAGTTGCATGTGGCATTGCTCGTCCACTCCTGAGCCCCTGCCCTCGCATCCCTCTCCCGCCCACCATCCGTTCACCTGCACATTGTCCTCCCCCGTTGGGCCAGGAGCTCGCCAGCTGGCTAGCTTCGACGCCCAACGACGGTGACAACGTCTATGAGACCCCAGAGAAGGCCGTGGTGCAGGCGAGGGGGTCCACTGGCAAGAAGCAGAAGATGGTGTCCTCCCTCTGCCTGGACGATTCAGATGATGACGATGATATCAGGAAGATGAACAAGAAGTGCGTGCCCGTTCCAGTCAATAAACGGGAGATGAAGGCATAGGGATCATAATCTGAGCTGCTTGAACCCAATCCCTCATCCATGCCATCTCGAATCAGCTAGCCCCGTCAACCCCATCATTTGCACATCCGAGAGCGATGGGGGGGCAGAGATGGAGGGCAAGCGATTCGCGTGAGCGACGATGAGGAACAGGTGTTCGGACAGCCGTTATCCTCTCTTCCTCCCACCGTGTCATCATCACCCCCCTGCACTCCCCCACCCATCCCTGTCCACTCTTCCTTCTACACCTCCACTCTTCCACTCATCCCAGCATCCCCATCGCCTCTCCTATCGTTCCACCTCGCCGCGATCATGCATCCCATATTCCCCCCACCTCCACTCCTCCCCTCCGTCCACCGACTCTCCCTTCTCAATATCACGTATTATTGGGGGTATCGAACGGGGTGAATGCAGCGGCGGGGCCGAGTGGCCCCAAGTTCATCCAAACTCCAAATCTGAATTGCCAACGCAAACCTTTAACGCGTCAGAATCGGACCCCCAATAATGTAACGCTCAGGCAACCGTGAAGGCAGCCAGGTCAGGTCAACGGGGAGGCAGTTCAGGGGCCGCGACTTCTTCTGGTCTCCCGCGCTGGGCCAATCACGAACGATTGGGCAAGCTGTACGTCACTTACGGTAGCAAGGCGTCCTATATTACGTTTAAGGACAAAACCTCACAGAAACCGAAACTGCTGATCCAGATTGGGGAGCCGATGTCGCCCGACCACGCCAAGATTTGCGCGAAGATTCTGAAGTTCGCCGAGGCTAATTCTAGCACCAAGGAGGAGTGCATTGAGCATAGGCCAAGGCTTCTCAAGACGTGAGGTGGGTGACGGCCCGATGACGATGCCAGGTGGTTCGACCTCCCTTTCTCCAATATCGAGTCTGTCCCGCGCGTGCGCCCCCCCGAATTGTCACATCTCCCCTTCTCTGATAACGAAAGGGAGATGAGGCGGGCGACGGGCAGGGGGAGATTGAATATGATGAAAGGACGTTCGAACGACCTTCACCCCCCCACTGCCCCTCCTGCCGAAGATTCGGCCCTGTCCTCAAACTGCCTCACCCCTCAACATGCACGCCTTCCCCCTCTCTCACGACGAATACTTATCCAAGCTCGGTGCTTGGAAGCACGAGTGGCCGTTGGGACACGTTGCGTCTGCGGGGGCGTAGGACACGCAACAATGACCGCGCATAGTTTCATCTTCTGCGCGGCGGCTATCAGCCGCGCATGCCAGTGGGGAGTGCACGTTGGATACAACAGATGCGTTCAAAAAACCGTCTGTTCATCCCGCATTGCGTTTCTTCGGGGACTCGCCGCGGCCACGCCAGAAACCAAATGATGCACGGAATTGGAAGCACCTTGTGTTTGGAAGGGGGAAGATACCAATGGCAACAAGAGGAGGAGGAAGAGGAGGTGGGTAGGAGCACCGTTCTCGCTCTCTCTCGCTCTCTCTCTCTCTCTCTCTCTCTCTCTCTCCCTCTCCCTCAATATGACTTCCTTTTACGCCGCAGGCCACCGCCACAGGTTCAAAGGGTTTTGTTGCTCATGCATCAGAATTCGCGCACCAGAGTTGTGGCCCCCCTCCCCCTCCTCCTCCTCCTCCTCCTCCTCCTCCCTCTCTTCCCCCTGCTCCTCCTCCCCCTCCTCCCTGGGCGTCCCTGGATGATATAGCCGTATACTTCGGCCTCTTGGCCCTGGAACCCTCGGGCCCGTCTTTGCTATATAAGCCACCTTGGAAGATTTGGAACAATAAGGCCCATCCGTGTCGAAGTTTTCAGGGTGGCCCATCTCGATCCGTAGCCAGATTTCTCGAATTGTTGCAGAACTGCACATCTCGATCATTTCTGGGCGGTCCATCGATGGAGCGCTCCGTCCAGGGGCCCGATTCCCCTAGCGTGGACGAGCTACTCATGGAGCTAGAATACTTGCAGCAGAGGCCCCGCCACACTGCATCGATTGCAGATGATGCCCTGCGCGAGTTCGAGGCGGTGTTCAATGACCCCCAGGCAGCACCGCCACCATCATATGCAGGCTCGACGACGCCACTCTGCACCCCAGAGTTCACGACGTTGAGCCCCTCTATGTCGTGCCCACTTGAGCCCCGCTCGCCGATCGAGATCATCGTGCCCTCCGACTATGGCGACATGTCCCCCACGAGCCCCGCGGTGCCTGAGTTGGAGGAGATGAACGATGTGGACGGGGCGGAGGACGTAGACGAGGTGGATGGCCCCGAGGACCAGAAGATGGCGATGCAATGCTCGCAAGGGCCAAGGCACGGCTGAGTTCCGCAATGCCAGATGTAGAACAACAACAGGAGGACGTCAGGAGGTGGAATAAGGTTTTGAAGTGGAGGCGGCGTAAGCGAGGTTGAGGAGGAGGATAGGAGGATCATGAATACATGAGGGGCAAGAGATGATGAGGAATACGTTCATGATTTGGAGGAGGATAAGGAGGAACATGTACACGAGGATGAGGTGGTAGTGTAGGAAGCTCTGTGGTGGGTGAGCTCTCGCACGGCAATGCCCGTTCATAATTTGCGTAGAACCCAGCCGATGCGGAGAATGCACGTGGATCTACAATTGGCAGCCTCGGAATTAAGGTCTGTTGAAACAGAATTGGCATCGTTGCATTTGGTGACGTGTATTGCTGCTCAGACGTCTGGTGACGTGCATTCCTGTTCAGACGTACGTTGAAACACGTGGCATCGTTGCATTTGGTGACGTGCGTTCCTATATATATATGTGTGTGTAGATATCCAGGGTAATCCAAATGGTGATAGGGAGGAGGGAGGAGGGAGCATGGAGGAGGGAGGAGGGGTGAGGGAGGAGGGACGTGGCATATAAGCATGTGATGATGGTCAAATGCCTGTTGATCCCATTCAATCGTGCTGAGAGCGGTCGGTTCCGTGCTGTTCGAGTTGGCCTCTTGATGCGATTCAATCCATTCTTGGAGCTTCGCGTATCCCAACCAGCCCATCCATAATTGAGTGCTAGTTGTCGTCAGGCCTCGTTGGAGGACCTCTTGATCCATGATCGGTTATTGGCTGTCGGAGACTATATTGATCCATGCTCTGCTATTTTGGGCCATATTGAGGCTGTCTTGGGGTGTATTGGAGGTCTGTCTGGGGTTATCTTGGGCCATGCTTGACTGTCTTGAACTACTTTGAAACCCAGATTTGCATATCTAGGGCCCTATTGGAACCATATAGGGCCACACAGGGCGGTGTGCAAAGTCGTTGGGGAGAGGCTGGGAGGCCTCTTGCCTCTTGGGGTCATCGTGGTCCCCATGACTCAAAACTATGAGGTCCTGACTTAGCACCGCCCCCTCAGAGGCTCTCAAACTGCATCTTGGGGCCCCCATTGGACCGTTCGTGGGCGCCTCGTGGGCGATCCTGGGGCAGTATTCAGCTTGTTGGGCCCCTATTAGGCCTCGTTTGGGCAATTCGGAGCCATCTTGAGGCTTCCAAGGCACATCGGAAACGAGAAAGTGATAATGCCAAAAAACCGTGATGATCCCTAAGCGTTTGAAGGGTGGTGGCATCTTGGGGGGCGCAATGGAGGGCTCGGGGGACACTCGGATACGTTTTGGGGCTGTCATGGGGCCTCTTGGGAGTATGTCGGATGCTATATTGGCCCATCTTGAGGTAGCATGGGCCATGTTGGAGGCCACCTTGCGACTTTGAAGCCCTCTTGGAGCTTTCTTGGACCATCTTGGACCCTGCTGTGTCTCCGCCCCCTCCCCCCCCCCCCTCCCACGGTCAGGGGAGGGGGTAGGGGGAGGGGTAGAGGTAAGAAAAACAAACGCGCTATATCATCTAAGCCCAGAGGGCTGGTGAGATTTCAGTCACATTGAAGTTGCCGTGCAGCGGGATCCTTTATTGTCAGGTGCCGTGCAATCCCGTTCAGCGTTGCTGATCTTGATCGGGCCAGCGCAGTTCAGTTTGGCCAGGTAGTGTCTCTCCTTCCAGTTCAGGCATATCCGAATGTATAATGTATGATAGTTTGGTTAACGATGTGTCAGGGTTTTCGTATTTTCGGCACGATTAACATATGCGTGCTAGATTAAGGCAGCGAAAAACCATACACATCAGCACAACCACCTACTATTCGCACTTCACAAACACGCGTTCGATATGACACTAGCATGGCGACATCATGACGCCACTCTGACGTCAGCCTGACGTCACCCTGACGTCAGCATGACGTCAGCCTTGGAGCCTGACAAATGCCTGACGTCAGGCATTTGTCAGGCTATACACTGACAAGTGCCTGACGTCAGGCATTTGTCAGGCTAGATGCCTGACGTCAGCCTGACGTCATGCTGACGTCAGACTGGTATCAAAACTATATTTCCATATAGTTCAGGTTTTCGGTTGGGACTGAATGTACAGCTCATCATTCGGATATGTCCAAAAAAAGTCCAGGGTCACAAATAAGCCTCTGGAATCACACAAAACATGTATGAAATTGCCGATTTGATTTTCCCGTGGACGCGCAATTCTGTTTTTGTTCATCGCGAAGTCTGGGCTCGAGAGGTGATCAGGAGAGCAGCAGATCGCTGAATTCCCATTCAACGCTCGCCCTGTCGGACTCATGGCTCCGAAACGTGTGATGAAGTCGGCGCTCAAGCTCAAGCGCAAGCCAGCTGCTGCTCGAAAGAGCCCCGATCAGCAGCTCGACAGTGACGAGATCCCGCTTGCGCTGATCCCGAAGAGCGGCAAGACATCGTGTGACATGTGGCCCACCCAGAAACACCTACGATCCCCAACAGTTCGGTTCGTCCGTTTCGTCATCCCCTTCTCTGTCATTCCTCGCCCTCCTCCTCCTCGCTGCCCTTACCCTCGCCGTCCGCCACTATACCTCCTCTTTATACATATCATTTCCACCCCCGAACCTTGAAGGTGGCCCGTCGCCAAGCTCGCGGCGGCCGCTAGCAGGTGCAAGGACTTGGATGCGAAGATCAAGGTCTTCCAGGACCACGCCGACCACACCTCGGTCGCGCACCTCAAGTGCATCTTCTCTGGGCAGGAGATCAGGCCATGTCCCATCAAAGGGTGGGGGAGGATGCCCGACGGAGATGGAGGGAATGCTGTGAAGGAAGATGCAACGATCTTCAATGGCGGTTCGATGAATGTTCCCTTCGGTCGGTTTGCCTTGAAGATCTGTATCGACATCTTCCGTCTCAGCATTCCTCTCATCCCCTCTGTCATGCCATCCTCCTTCGTTGCAGGGCGCCCTACGGCCGCTTCTCGAACGCCAGGAAGAAGAACGCCGACGCGGAGGAGCTCTTCAAGGAGGCCCGTATGAAAACAAAAAAAAACGATTTGCCCCTCCCCTTCAAATATTGATCGATAAGCAGATTGATACAAACTGGCCGCTCACGCGTATCACTCGCTGCGTTTCTCTCCCCATGGAGAGCGCCAAGAGAAACACAGCTATGATATCGTGAACGACCACTTGCTCAAACATATTGGCAGAGAGATGACAAGCGCCGAGCGCGCGACCCAGATCGTTTGAACCGCCGATCGAGCAGAGCGAGCGACCGAGCGGGCGCTTCGGGTTCTGGAGCAGGCTGACAATCTCCCGCCCAACAGCGGGAAGCAGCTCAGCAAGGCGCAGCTCCTCATGGGGTATTTGAAGGACCCCGAGCTCGGCGAGCGCTTCCTCGAGATCAGCGCCTCGATCTCGTTCGCCGAGTCCGTCGGCCGCAGGGAGGAGTGGGTGAGCCACAAGAAGCTCAAGGAGGAGTTCTCGAGCAGCGAGGCCGAGGAGATGATCGCCGAGGATAGGATCAAGGATCGATGCTCCCAAACATATGTATGAGGTAGGGGGAGGATGAGGAGGATAACTTTGATGACGCACAAGTGCCTACCAATGCTCACATGCCCTTACTCTTCGTTCGCGCCCATATCTGGTCCCAAGGCGCACCAAACCTTTACGCATCGGGGCCAAGATAGGGGCGCTGACGAATGGTGAGGGCATTACAGTGGGTAGTATACACGCGACATCCCTCTAACGATCCTCGGCCTCACTCCCCGATGGGACACTCCCCACTCATGATGGTATCCGTGTCCTTTTCCTCGTGAATCATCCCGTCGTCCTCCTCCCCTTCCCCTCCTCCTCCTCCTCCTCCTCCCCCTCCTCCTCCTCCTCCTCCTCCTCCTCCTCCCCATCCTCCTCCTCCTCCCCTCCCTCCTCCTCCTCCTCCTCCTCCTCCTCCTCCTCCTCCTCCTCATCCTCCTCCTCCTCCTCCTCCTCCTCCTCCTCACACCCCACCTTCGCCTACGCCACGCATCATTCGTTCGTTCCCCAGGTGCGCCCGAACCCCGACAACCCTCGCAGGAAGCAGTACTGCATCGTTCGCGACAGCAAGAGCAAGACGTTCACCAAAAAGCGCGAGCAGGGTGGCAGGGGCAGGAAATGCTTGGACCAAGGCGAGTTCGACGACATGGCGAGCGGCATGAGCGGCCTCGCCATGAGCGGCGATCTGGCCATATACGGCACGCGATGGGAACGTACATGGGAGAGGGCTGATTTGCCAGGATGTGGATGATTCATATGATGAGAGAATTGGGTGGACGCAGCTAACTGAGGAACGGATCATGAGAGCACATTGGATGGTGTAATATGTTCGGCGGAGGCCTGGGCGTGCAGGAAGGGGGGCGACGAGGATGAGGATGAGGAAATGGATGAGGTGGAGGGGGAGGAGACGGAGGCGAAGGAGGAAGATAAGCAATACTATGATGGGATGTCAAGGGATGCACCGAGGGAGCCATGCTGTGACCTCCCGCCCCCAATCGTCGCTACTGGCCCCGCCCCTCCACTCGTCCATTGACCACCCCACTCCCCACTCCACCACTGACTCCCCAACTCCCTCCACTGCCACTCCTCCACTGAACCCCCCGTTTCTCCCCACTGATTCCCTGATCGGCCCCGCTGCTCTCGCCCCTCCTCCCGCCACCCCACCTCCCCTGACCTCCGCGCCAAAACTAAACTCATCGACCCAACGTGTCCCCAACGCGCCGATTCTCTCCCCCACCCACCCCCGCCCTGCCCCACCAGCCTTGCCCCCCGTTCGGAGCCCAAGGCAGCATGAGCAGCATGGGCCTGGACCTGCCGACCAAGGACGCAGACGAGAGCCGTCGCGGCGCTGGCCGCGGCGGACGAGGTCGCGGCAAGGGCAGTGCAGCGGACTCGGAAGCGAGATCTTGGAGACCGCGGTTTCGAGCCGATCTCTCGAAGATCGCACGCCTTGTCGCCCGCGCCCCCCTCCCTCACCCACAACAAAAACACAATTCTTGACGCTTCGCGTATCCCAACCAGCCCATACATAATTGATTGCCAGTTTTCTTGAGGCCTCTCGGAGGCTATCTTGAGCGATGCTCTGCTAGAGGCTGTCGGAGGCTATATTGAGCCACGCTCGGCTATCGTGGGCCATCTTGAGGCTGCCTTGAGGCATCTTGGAGGTCTGTCGGGGGGGCATCTTGAGCCATGCTTAGCTATCTTAGGCAAGTTTGAACGCCACATTTGCATATCTAGGGCCCGCTTGGAGCCATATTGGGCTACACAGGGCGGGGTGGAGGGCATTTGGGGAGATACTGGGAGGCATCTTGAGGTCATCTGGGGCACCATGGCTCAAAAAGATGAGGTCCCTCAATTAACATCGCCCCCTCGGATGTTCTCAAACAGCATCGTGGGCACCCCCCTTGTAGCGTTCGTGGGCGCCTCTTGGGCGATATTGGTGCCGTATTCGGCCTTATTGGGCCACATATTGGGCCTCGTTTGTGTCATCTTGAGGCTTCCAACGTC
>CAUYUJ010000438.1:0-50000 GCA_963575745.1 Prorocentrum cordatum
CTTAGCTAGTTATAGCTGGAAGCTAAGAGTAATTCCGGCGCGCCGGAGAGCTAGTTGGCAAGAAAAATCTCGACGGAACTTTTGGTGACTTTTGCTCGGTTGAAAATTTTGTTCTCGAAATTTGACCATTCGTTAGAACTCTAGTATTCTTTCCCGTGATATTCGATCTTATTCCCGCTCGCCATCTTGATCTCAGCTTGATCAGGTAACTTTGAAGGCCAAAAAACACTCTGGCAGGAACGGCCGTTTCGAGTCATTTTAATATGCCCTGTCGGTATTTTGAACTTAACTCGAGCTGTAGGGTAGCTACAGTGCCTGTAAGCACAGCTATCGTATTATTCGTATTATTCGTATTATTCGAGTCAACTTGATACGCGTTGTCGGTATTTTCTGCTTAACTCGAGGTTTGGGGCAGCTATAGTGCTGGTAAGCACACCTATCGCACTCAGAATCGTCAGGCGCGTTCGCCTGTCAAATCCATAGGTCTAAACTCGGTCTGGTAGCTGGGCTAGGTCCGCAAACCTATTCGTATTATTCGAGTCATCTTGACAAACGCTCTCGGTTTTCTGTACTTGACTCGAGCTTCAGGGCAGTTACAGAGCCTATAGTTACATAAATCGATTGGGAATCATCGGGCGCATTTGTCTGTTGCATCGAGAGCTCTGAACTCGGCCTGCTGCCCGAGCTAGCTTCGCGAAACTATTCGTATTCTCCGAATCATCGTGCAACGTGCTCTCAATTTTCTGCACTCAACTCGTGCTGGGGGAGGGCTACAGTGCTGCGGGTCATAGAAATCGATTTGCACACATCAGACGCGTTCGTTGGACGATTCGAAAGCTCAGAACTTGATTTGCTGCTCGAAACAGATTCGCGAAACTATTGTATTATTCGAGTCATTCTGAGAGATGCTCTCGGTTTTCTGCACTTAACTCGGGCTGTCGGGGGGCTGCAGGGCTGGTAATCACATGAGTCGATTCGCAGACATCAGACGCGTCCGCCTGTCGCATTGCGAGGTCTGAACTCGGTCTGATACTCGAACTGGATTGCGACACTGTTTGTTTTTTTGTTAGAGTCATGGAAACTAGTCGTTCTCTGGATTATTTCCCACTCTATATACTGTCAGGAAGCTCTACGAGTCCCCCGGCGGTAAGAAAGGTTGACGGTTTACCGCCGGCGCCCAGTAACTCGTAGAGCTTCCCTTAGCTAGTTATAGCTGGAAGCTAAGAGTAATTCCGGCGCGCCCCAGAGCTAGTTGGCAAGAAAAATCTCGACGGAACTTTTGCTGACTTTTGCTCGGTTGAAAATTTCGTTCTCGAAATTTGACCATTCGTTAGAGCTCTAGTATTTTTTCCCGTGATATTCGATCTTATTCCCGCTCGCCATCTTGATCTCAGCTCGATCGGGTAACTTTGAAGGCCAAAAAGCACTGTGGCGGGAACGCCCGTTTCGAGTCATCTTGATACGCGCTGTCGGTTTTCTGAACATAACTCGAGCTCCAGGGCAGCTACAGAGCTGGTAAGCACAGCTAATGCATGCAGAATGATCAGGCGCGATCGCCTGTTGAACCCAGAGGTCTGAACTCGGTCTGTGAGCCGAGCTAGGGTCGCAAACCTGTTTGTATTATTCGAGTCAACTTGACAGAAACTCTCGGTTTTCTGGTCTTAACTCGAGCTGTAAAACAGCTACAGAGCTGGCAAGCACACCTATCGCAGTCAGAACCATTAGGCGCGTTCGCCTGTTAAATCTAGAGGTCTGAACTCGGTCTGCTAGCCGAGCTAGGTCCGCAAACCTATTCGTATTATTTGGGTCATCTTGATAGGCGCCCTCGGTTTTCTGTACCTAACTCGAGCCGTAGGGCAGCTACAGAGCTCGTAGTCACAGAAATCTATTGGAAATCACCAGGCGCCTTTGTTCGTTGACTCAAGAGCACTGAACTTGGCCTGCTGCCCGAGCTAGGTGCAAAACTATTCGTATTGTTCGAGTCATCCTGAGAAGTGCTGTCGGTATTGCTAGGGAGGCTACAGTGCTCCTGGGGACAGCAATCGATTTAGAGACATCATCCGTCTGCAGAAACCAGAGCTCGGAACTTGTCTGCTGCCCGAATTAGGTCTGCAAAACTACTGTAATTGGAGTCATCCTGAGAGGTGCTGTCAGTTTTCTGCATTTAACTCGGGCTGTAGGGGGCTGCAGGGCTGGTAATGATAGAAGTCGACTCGCAGACAAGACGCGCCCGCCTGTCGCATTGAGAGGAAATAAAATATTTAATATGAGTCGGAATGTTGCTAGGTCCTCCGTGTTATCAACTTCAGTCGAGCTGGAAGCTCTACGAGTCTCCCGGCGGTAACCGAGGTTGACGGTTTACCGCCGGCGTCCAGTCGAGCGAGAGAGCTTCTAGAAGCATTTCTCGGAAAAGCTAAAACTTCATTTTTTTTCGTGTCGACACGAAGATGATTCCCCCAAGTACCTCGTAGAGCTCTTCGGCATCGATGAGCTAGAAGAATTCCGGCGCGGGGTGGAGCTAGTTGGCCCAGCCGGTCGAGGCGGACAATGTGGCAACTTTTGGGTGGTTTTGCAATTTTTTTAAAGGTATTTGACACTTCATTTTGAGAAAGCAGATTTTTACTCCAAGCATTGAGATATAAACTTCGTTCTCTGAGCAGCTTAGCCCTCTAGAGTCATTTTGAGTACCAGTTGACTTGGAGGAATCGACTTCATGTTGACTCCGAAAAATCTCAACTTAAAGTTTTTATAGAAAAGCTTCCAGAAGCTCCCGCTTTGATGCTGAGCTTTCTCACGGATGCAAGGAGCTCTACGAGGTTCCCGGCGGTGACCAGGTTGACGGTTCACCGCCGGCGCCAGTGCTTTATGGTAAAAGTGTGTCTAGAGTGCTCATATTAAGACGGAGAGGCCCTCGGAGTCGTTGACAAGTGAAAAATCTGCTTTTTAAAAATGCAGTGTCGCATATCTTTCAAAGTAACTCGTAGAGCTTCCCATAGCAAAGTATTGCTGGAAGCTTGAGAGTAATTCCGGAGCGCTTGAGAGCTAGTTGACAAGAAAAATCTCGACGGACCTTTTGGTGACCTTTGGGTCGGTTGAAAATTTGGTTCTCGAAACTCAACAATTCGTTTGAGCTCTATTTTTTCCCGTCATATTCAATCTTATTCCCGCTCGCCATCTCGATCTCAGCGATCGGGTACACTTTACTGCCAAAAAGCGTCCCGGCGGGAACAGGCGTTTCGAGTCATCTTGATACGCGTTGTCGGTATTCTGTTCTTAACTCGAGCTGTACGGCAGCTACAGAGCTGGTAAGCACGCCTATCGCGGTCAGAATTATCAGGCGCGTTCGTCTGTTGAATGGTCTGAACTCGGTCTGCTAGCCGAGCTAGATCCGTAAACCTATTCGTATTATGCGAGTCGTCTTGACGTGTCGGCAGGCACGTAGGTCGGCTCCAGGATGTGACGGTATTTCAGGCGGCGTCATGAGGGCCCATCCGACCGCTATCGCGGAGTATTACTACCCTCTACAGCTGAAGTCTACCCTTACACTAATGGAGCCCATTCAGACGCTCTCGGTTTTCTCTACTTAACTCGAGCTGTAGGGCAGCTACAGAGCTCGTAAGCACGCCCATCGCATTCAGAATTATCAGGCGCGTTCGCCTGTTGAATCCAGAGGTCTGAACTCGGTCTGCTAGCCGAGCCAGGTCCGCAAACCTATTCGTATTATTCGAGCCGTCTTGACAGACGCTCTCGGTTTTCTGTACTTAACTCGAGCTGTAGGGCAGCTGCCGGGCTTATCGTCACAGACATCGATGGGAAATCATCTGCCGCGTTTGTCTATAGAGCTCTGAACTCGGCCTGCTGCCCGAGCTAGGTTCGCGAAACTATTCGTATTGTGCGTATTATCTTGAGAAGTGCTCTCAATTTTTTGCACTCAACTCTTGCTGGGGGAGGGCTACAGTGCTGCGGGACACACATATCGATTTGCACACATCAGGCGCGTCTGTTGGTCGATTCCAGAGCTCGGAACTCGGTCTGCTGCTCACAAACTAGGTCCGCGAAACTATTCTATTATTCGAGTCGATACTGTCGGTTTTCTGCAGTTAACTCGGGCTGTAGGGGAGCTGCAGGGCTGGGAATCACATGAGTGGATTCACAGGCATCAGACGCGCCCGCCTGTCGCATTCAGAGGTCTGAACTCGGTTCGATACGAACTGGGTTCCGAAACTGTTTGTTTTTTTCGGTTAGAGTCATCTTGAGAGGTCTGAAATCGCTTGGGCTGAAAAACTAGTCGTTCGTTGGAGTTTTTTTTCCACAGTATATTGTCACGAAGCTCTACGAGGTAAGAAAGGTTGACGGTTTACCGCCGGCGCCCAGTTTTGCAAAACCACCCAAAAGTTGCCGCATTGTTCGCCTCGGCTGGGTGGGCCCACTAGCTCCACCCCGCGCCCGAATTCCTTTAGCTCATCGATGCCGAAGAGCTCTACGAGCTACCCTTTAGCTCTCAGCGAGCTCTCCGGGAACCTAGCTGCACGTACTGCTGTTAAATCCTTTTTTTTTTTTTTTGATTAGAAATTCTACTGCAGCCACCTCTTGACACTCTCGCGCTCTCAGCGGCATGCTCAAGGTCATGTCGAAGCCACTGATATGCTGGAAAGCTCTGTACCTTGCCTAGAGCTCGAGTTAAGTTCAGAAAACCATTGACGCATGCAAGTGTAGTACTGATGGTAAATTCTTTTTCGAATAGAAATACTACTGCAGCCACCTCTTGACACTCTCGCGCTATCAGCGGCATGCTCGAAGTTATTTCGAAGCCACTGATATGCTGGAAAGCTCTGTAGCTTGCCTACTGCTCGAGTTAAGTTCGGAAAATCATCGACACATACAAGTGCAGTACTCATAGTAAGTAGTGTTTCAATTAGACCCTCTACTGCAGCGACCTATTGACACTCTCGCGCTCTCAGTGGCATGCTCGAGGTGATTCTGAAGCCACTATATGCTGGAGAGCTCTGTAGCTTGCCTACAGCTCGAGTTAAGTTCAGAAGACCAAACCACACAATCAAGTGTAGTGCTCATCCAAACAGGTTTTTCGATCATAACTTCTTACATATCCAGCGCAGAACATTCTCCCGCCACATGTAGACGCGCATCATCATTGTGAATCCGAAAGCTGTACTTGTCATCTCTTTAGCTTGCCTACAGCCCGAGTTAAGTTCCCGGAGAGCTCGCTGAGGGCCAAAGGGTTTAAGATTAGAAGCCGGACGGTGGTGGTGGCCGCCAGGGGCTCTTCCACGGCGGTCCACGTTCCCCGCAGCAGCTCCGGTGAACCGGCAACTGGTCCGGGAGAGCTTCTGGCGAGCTTCCAAGCGTGCCTGCATGCGTGCAGGCACGCATGGAAGCGTTCCTGGCAGCGCTTCAACATCGCTGCGGGGAGCCCCCGGAGCTCTCAAGAAAAGATTTCCCGTCTTCGAGGGTATCTTCCGGGTTTGGGACGCTAGCAAGTTCAGAAAACCGACGACAGCTGCCAACATGGCACTCAGCAGTCGATCCCGCCATGACGCTTTTCGATTGTAATACCCACCCGATCGAGCTGATATCAAGATGGCGGGTCGCAGTAAGATCATAGATCACGGGAAAAACAACTAGAGCTCAGTCATCTTGACAGACGCTCTCGGTTTTCTGTTAACTCGAGCTGTAGGGCAGCTCCAGGGCTTATTGTCACAGACATCGATGGGAAATCATCAGTCGCGTTCGTCTATTGAACCGAGAGCTCTGAACTCGGCCTTCTGCCCGAGCTAGGTTCGCGAAACTATTCGTATTGTCCGAATGATCTTGAGAAATGCTCTCAATTTTCTGCACTCAACTCGTTCTGGGGGAGGGCTACAGTGCTGCGGGCCACATATATCGATTTTCACAGATCAGGCGCGTCTCTCGGTCGATTCCAGAGCTCGGAACTCGGTCTGCTGCTCGAACTAGGTCCGCAAAATTCTATTACTCGAGTCGATACTGTCGGTTTTCTGCACGAAACTCGGGCTGTAGGGGGGCTGCAGGGCTGGGAATCGCAGACATCCGACGCACCCGCCTGTCGCATTCAGAGGTCTGAACTCGGTTTGAACTCGAACTGAGTTGCGAAACTGTTTGTTTTTTGTTAGCGTTATCTTGAGAGGTCTGAAATCGCTTGGTCTGAAAAACTAGTCGTTCTTTGGAGTTTTTTCCCACGCTATATATTGTCAGGAAGCTCTACGAGTCCCCCGGCGGTAAGAAAGGTTGACGATTGCAGCCGGCGCCCAGTTTGGATGACCTTGCGAAACATTGAAGGACATTTGACATTTTATTTTGAGAAAGCAGATTTTTCGCACCTGTAGCGGGTTCTGACAAGTCTGCCCGTTTTTTCCAGGTTCGTAGCTGCAGTATTACTATCAAAACACTTTGGGGAACCGTCTTTGGATAAAAACAGAAAAACGTCGTTTTTGAGTTTTTTGTTTCTCGCTCCAGAAGCTTCCTCCATGTGTTCCGAGGATCGCCTTGCACGAAAAGAGCTCTGCGAGGTTCCCGGCGGTAACCAGGTTGACGGTTTACCGCCGGTTCCACTCATCGATGAGCTAGAGGAATTCCGTCGATGAGCTAGAGGAATAACTCGTAGAGCTTCCCTGAGCAAGTTATTGCTGGAAGCTTAAGAGTAATTCCGGGGCGCTGGAGAGCTAGTTGGCAAGGAAAATCTCCACGGACCTTTTGGTAACTTTGTTCCCGCTCGCCATCTTGATCTCAGCCCGATCGGGTACCTTTTACTGCCAAAAAGCAGGCAGGCGGGATCGGCCGTTTCGAGTCATCTTGATACGCGCTGTCGGTTTTATCAAGATAACTCGAGCTCCGGGACAGCTACAGAGCTGGTGAGCATAGCTAGTCGATGCAGAATGATCAGGCGCGTTCGTCTGTTCAATCCAAAGGTCTGAACTCGGTCTGCTAGCCGAGCTAGGTCCGCAAATCTATTCGTATTATTCGAGTCATCTTGACAGACGCTCTCCGTTTTCTGTACTTCCTCGAGCTAAAAGACAGCTACACAGCTGCTACGTACATAATATCGTTCAAAATCATAGTGCCCGTTGTGTGGTGAATCGAGAGCTCTGACCTCGGTTTGCTATCCGATCTAGAATCGCGAAACTATTCGTATTGTTCGAGTCATCTTGAGAGATGCTGTTGGCTCTCTGCACTTAACTCGGGCTTCAGGGGGGCTGCATTGCTGGTAATCACTGGAATCGATTCGGAGACATGAGGCGCGTGCGCCTTTCGAATCTAGAGCTCCGAACTCTGTCTGCTGCCCGAACTAGATCCGCGAAACTATTCGTATTGTTTGAGCTATCCTCAGAGGTGCTATCGGTTCTCTGCATAACTTGGGCTCTAGGGGGGCTGCAGGGCTGGTAATCACATGATTCGATTCAGAGACATCAGACGCGTCTGCCTGTCCCATGCAGAGGTTTTAACTCGGTCTGATACTCGAGCTAGATTTGCCAAACTATTCGTATTGTTCGAGTCATCTTGAGAGGTGCTGACGATTTACGCACGTAACTCGGGCTGTAGAAGAGCTACAGAGCTCGCACAGAAGACAATCCAGAAGCATCTGGGGCGTTCGGCTGTTGCATCCGAGATGTCTGAAACTGTTGAATCCAGAGGCCCGGTCTGCTAGCCGAGGTCGGTTCGCAATTCTATTCGTATTAGTCGAGTCATCGTAGCAGACGCTCTCGGTTTTATGTACTTAACTCGAGCTGTAGGGCAGCTACAGTCATGCTACAGAAATCGATCAAGAATTATCAGACGTGTTCGTCTGTTCAATCGAGAGCTCTGAACTCGGCCTGCTGCCCGAGCTAGGTTCGCGAAACTATTCCTTGTTCGAGACATCTCGAGAAGTGCTCTCGGTTTTCTGTACTTAACTCGAGCTATAGGGCAGCTACAGAGCTGATATACACAGAAACCGATTCAGAATCATCAGTTGCGTTTGTCGAATCCAGAGCCCTGAAATCGGGTTGCTGCCCGATCTAGAATTGCCAAAACTATTCGTATCGAGTCATCTTGAGAAGTGCTCTCGGTTTTCTTCACTCAACTCGCGCTGAGAGCGGGCACTGGTGGTCACATGAATTGATTCCAAGATATCAGGCGCGTCCGCCTGTCGAATCCAGAGCTCGGAACTCGGTCTGCTGCCGAATTAGGTATTGTTCGGGTCATCTTCAGAGGTGCTGTCGGTTTTCTGCACTCAACTCGGGCTGTAATGGGGCTGCAAGTCGATTCGCAGACATCAGACGCGTCCGCCTGTCGCATTCAGAGGTCCAAAAATAATCACTATAAGTCGGAATGTTGGTAGGTGCTGTCGGTTTTCTCAACTTAAGTCGAGCCAGGAAGCTCTACGAGTCTCCCGGCGGTAACCAAGGTTGACGGTCTACCGCCGGCGCCCAGTTCCGGCGCGGGGTGAAGCTAGTAACTCGTAGAGCTTCCCTTAGGAAGTACCTCGTAGAGCTCTTCGGCATCGATGAGCTAGAGGAATTCCGGCGCGGGGTGGAGCTAGTAACTCGTAGAGCTTCCCTTAGCAAGTTATTGCTGGAAGCTTAAGAGTAATTCCGGAGCGCTGGAGAGCTAGCTGGCAAGAAAAATCTCGACGGACCTTTTGCTGACTTTTGGTCGGTTGAAAATTCCGTTTTAAAAATTTGAACATTCGTTAGAGCTCTAGTATTCTTTCCCATGATATTCGATCTTATCCCCGCTCGCCATCTTGATCTTAGCTCGATCGCGTAGCTTTTACTGTGAAAAAGCAGGCAGGCGGGATCGGCCGTTTCGGGTCATCTTGACAGGTAATGTCGGTTTTCTCAAGATAACTCTAGCTTCAGGACAGCTACAGAGCTGGTAAGCACAGCTAATCGATTCAGAATGATCAGGCGCGTTCGTCTGTTGAACCACGAGGTCTGAACTCGGTCTGCTAGCCGAGCTAGATCCGCACCTATTCGTATTATCCGAGTCATCTTGACGCTCTCGGTTTTCTGTACTTAACTCGAGCTACAGGACAGCTACAGAGCCGATACGTACATAATCTGATTTAGAATCATCAGTGGCTGTTGTCTGTCGAATCCAGAGCTCTGAATGCCCGATCTAGAATCGCCTATTCGTATTGTTCGAGTCATCTAAGAGATGCTGTCGGTTCTCTGCACCTAACTCGGCTGTAGGGGGCTGCATGGCTGGTAATCACTGGAATCGATTTGGAGCAATCAGACCCGTCCGCCTTTCGAATCGAGAGCTCCGAAATCTGTCTGCTGCCCAAACTAGGTCCCGAAACTATTCGAGTCATCCTCAGAGGTGCTGTCGGTTTCCTGCACTTACCTCGGGCTGTAGGGGGGGGGGGGGGCTGCAGGGCTGGTAATCACAGGAATCGATTCAGAGACATGAGACGCGTCCGTCTGTGGCATGCAGAGGTCTGAACTTCGTCTGATACTCGAGCTAGGTTTGCCAAACTATTCGTATTTTTCAAGTCATCTTAAGAGGTGCTGTCGATTTACGCACGTAACTCGGGCTGTAGGAGCGCTACAGAGCTCGTACAGAGGTCTGAAATTGCTTGGGCTGAAAAACTATTTTCTCTGTGTGATTTTTTGCGACATTATATGTTGTAAGGAAGCTCTACGAGTCCCCCGGCGGTAACAAAGGTTGACGGTTTACCGCCGGCGCCAGTTGGGCCACCCGGCCGAGGCGGACAATGTGGTAACTTTTGGGTGGTTGTCCGAATATTTGAAAGATATTTGACCATTTATTTTGAGAAAACAGATTTTTCGCACCTGTAGTGGGTTAAGGCGCGCCTGCCAGTCAAATTTTCAAGTCCGTAGCTGTAGTATTACTATCAAAACACTTGGGGGAATCAACGTTGGATAAAAACAGAAAAACGTGATTTTTCGAGTTTCTCAGGTCTTGCTCTAGACGCTTTCTTCATGCTTACCGATGAGCGCCGTGTGAGAAAAGAGCTCTACGAGGGCCCCGGCGGTAACCTGGTTGACGGTTTACCGCCGGTTCCCAGTTATTTCTGGAAGCTTAAGAGTAATTTCGGGGCGCTGGAGAGCTAGTTGGCAAGAAAAATTTGGACGGATGTTTTGGTGACTTTTGGTCGGTCGAAAATTTTGTTCTCGAAATTCAACAATTCGTTGGAGCTCTAGTTTTTTTTTTTTTCCCATGATATTCGATCTTATTCCCGCTCGCCATCTTGATCTCAGCTCGATCGGGTACCTTTCACTGCCAAAAAGCACTCCGGCGGAATCGACCGTTTCGAGTCATCTTGATTCGCGCTGTCGGTATACTGAACTTAACTCGAGATATAGGACAGCTACAGAGCTGGTAAGCACACCTTATCGACTCAGAATGATGAGGCGCGTTCGGCTGTTCCAACCCGAGGTTTGAGCTCGGTCTGCTAGCCGAGATAGGTCGCAAACCTATTCGTATTATTCGAGTCATCTTGAGAGACGCTCTCGGTTTTCTGTACTCAACTCGAGCTATGGGGCTACAGGGATGATACTCACAGAAACCGATTCAGAATGATCAGTCGCGTTTGTCTATTGAATCCAGAGCTCTGAACTCGGTCTGCCCGCTCTAGAATCGCAAAACTGTTCGTAGGTGACTCGTAGAGCTTCCTAAGCTAGTTGCTGGAAGCTTAAGAGTAATTCCGGCGCGCTGGAGAGCTAGTTGGCAAGAAAAATCTCGACGGAACTTTTGCTGACTTTTGGCCGGTTGAAAATTTTATTCTCAAAATTTGAACATTCGTTAGAGCTCTAGTATTTTTTCTGTGATATTCGATCTTATTTACGCTCGCCATCTTGATCTTAGCTCGATCGGGTGAATATTACTATCGGAAAGCACTGTGGCGGGATCGGAGGTTTCGAGTCATTTTGATACGCACTGACGGTTTTCTGGACATAAATCGAGCTTTAGAACAGCAGCAGAGCTGGTAAGCACAGCTAATCGATGTAGAATGATTAGGCGCGTTCGCCTGTTGAATCCAGAGGTGTGAAATCGGTCTGTCAGCCGAGCTAGGTTCGCAAACCTATTCGTATTATTCGAGTCATCTTGACAGGAACTCTCGGTTTTCTGTACTTAACTCGAACTGTAGGACAACTACAGAGCTAATATTTAGAGAAGCTGCTTTCGAATCGTCAGCTGCGTTTGTCTGTCGAATCTAGAGCTCTGAACTCGGTCTGCTGCCCGATCTAGTATGAGAAAAGAGCTCTACGAGGGTCCCGGCGGTATGAGCTAGAGGAATTCCGGCGCGGGTTGAAGCTAGTTGGCCGACCCGGCCTTAAGAGACAATGTGATGACCTGGGGTCGGTTTTGCGAATATTTGAAAGATATTTAACAATTCATTTTGAAAACCGGTATTTTTCTCACGTGCAGTGGATAATGCCGCGTCTGCCACTTAAATTCTTAGGCCCGTAGGTGCAATGCAATATTACTACCAAAAGACTTGCAGGAACTGACGTTCGAAAAATAACAGAAAAACGTGATTTTTCAATTTTTTCGTTCCCCGCTCCAGAAGCTTTCTACGATTGCCGTGCAAGGATAGAGCTCTACGAGGTTCCCGGCGGTAAGCAGGTTGACGGTTTACCGCCGGTTCCCAGTTTCGGCATCGATGAGCTAGAGGAATTCCGGCGCTGGGTGGAGCTAGTTGGTCGACCCGGCCAGAAAGGACAAAGTGATTTCTTTTAGGTGGTTTTTCAATCTTTTGGAATATATTTAGTAATTCATTTTGAGAACAGATTTTTCGCACCTATAAACGATTATGAGGCGCTCTCTGTCTCAATATGAGCTCCGTGGGCGGACTCTCACTATCCAAACACTTGGAGGAACCAACTTCATGTTGACATGAAAACAAACAATTTTCCTTTTTTCAAGGAATGCTTTCAAAAGCTCTCTCTTCGACTCTGCGCACTCTCACGCGTGAAAGGAGCTCTACGAGGTTTCCGGCGGTGACCAGGTTGACGGTGCACCGCCGGCGCCAGTGGATGCTACCAAGTGGGAGCGTCGGACGGCGCCAGCTTTTCGGCGTGCGTGCTCTTTGCTCTCCGGGTGTGGGACGCTATGAAGTGGACGCTAACAAGTCGATAGGCCAGAGAAATTCCGGCGCGGGGTGGAGCTAGGTGGTTTCCAGAACGGACAATGTGACAACTTTTGGTTAGTTTTTCTAAGATTTCAAAGAAGAAACCAGATTTTTCGCACCTGTAGACGGCTGTGAGGACCTCTGGGTCTCAATACGAGCTTCCTAGGCGCACTTGCACCATGAAAACACTTTTGGAGAACGAAGTTCATGTCGACATTAAAAGAAAAAACAATGATTTGAAATTCTTGAGAAAAGCCTCCAGAAGCTCTCTTCTCTGACTCTAAGCACTTTCACGCGGAGCTCTAGGAGGTTCCTGGCGGTGACGAGGTTGAGGTTTCAGAGCCGGTGCCTGTTGGGTTTGCTGAGATACCTCGTAAAGCTTCTCGGCATCGATGAGCAAGGGAATTCCGTCGCGGGGTATAGCTAGATGGCCAACCCGGCCCGGGCGCACAATGTGATGATCTGGGGGCGGTTCTTCAGGCTCCCGCGGTTATCTGGTGGACGGTTCAGCGCCGGCTCGCATCGCGTAGAGCTCTGAGGCATCGATGAGAAATTCCGGCGTGTGCTGGAGCTAGTTGGCCTACCTGGCCGGGGCGGAGAAATTGGTGACTTAAGAAAGCTGATTTTTGCGCGTCATTCCTTATGATTTCACTTCGGGAACTGAGCGAATACGAACATCAAAAAAATCGAAAATGCAGATTTTCAAAAAATCTTTGTTTCGTGCCTGTACTTCGATTCTCAACACCCTACCAGTGTGAGGAGCTCAGGAGGTTTTCCGCGGTGACTAGGTTGACAGTTCAGCGCCGGCGCCAGTTTGAAGGTATTTGGCAATTCATTCTAAGAAAGCAGATCTTTCGCACTCCAAAGATTATAACGGCCTCTGCCTCTTAATATGAGCTGTGCAGGCGCAAATCCATGAAAAGACTTGTCCGAACCAAAGTTATCTCGTGAAACAGTGAATGTTCGATATTTCGAGAAATGCCTTCTGAAGCTCTTTCTTTCCGGCTCTCAGCACTTTGCGCGTGGGAGAAGCTCTACCAGTTCCGGCGGTGACGGTTGAGGTTCACTGCCAGCACCAGTTAGAAGCGCTTCAGGGGCGCTTCCCCGTCACCGTCGAGCTCCGCTCTGCGCGATTTCCAGTGATTTTGCGCGTCTGATGCCTTTGCACACGTGCAAGGCGTGCACCCCGCACACAGACAACGTTTGCAAGCAGTCGGCGAGCGCGGGGGCACGCGTGGCGCCGGAATCACGGTCCGGGTTGACGCTTGCGCGACGAGACCCGTACGCACGCGTCTCTCGCTTTACTATCCGGGTTTTGGACAACAACAGTGCCTCGTAGAGCTCTTCAACAGTGCCTCGTAGAGCTCTTTGGCATCCATAAGCTACAGAATGCCTCGAAGAGCTCTGATGGTAAGAGAGCGAGGAATTCGGCGACAGTATGAAGCTAGTTGGCGAGATACCTTAGAGCTCTTCGGGCCTCCCTAGTTTTTCGACTGAAATAATGCAGCTAGAGCCCTGAGGATTGCACCATCGGAAGTGCCATTATTAACTGCATAGAATAATAATTCGAATTCGCAAAATGAATGTCAAAATCTCTTGCAATCTTCGAAAAACCGACCCCAGGTCAGCAGATTGTCCGCCCGGGCCGGGTTGGCCAACTAGCTGCACCCCGCGTTCAAATTCCTGTAGCTCATCGATGCCCAAGTACTACGAGGTATTGGAAGCCGGACGGTGGTGGTGCCCGCGAGCAGCCCATCTTGGCCGGTCCAGGATTCTCGCAGCGCCTCGCCCGTGCCGGCAGCGGGTCCGGGAGAGATTCCGGCATGCGTCCACGCGTACCTGCAGGCGTGCAGGCGCGTGGAAACGTTTCTGGCAGTGCGTCAGAAGCGGCCCGCCAGAGCCCCAGAAGCGCTTAGAGCGTCCGCGGGCTCGGCAGGAAACCTTTCTGGTGTGTGTTGCCTTTGCACTCCGGGTTTTGGAGGCTTCCGAGTGTTTTTTTTTTTTTTTTTTTTTTTTTTTTTTTTTTTTTTTTTTTTTTTTTTTTTTTTTTTTTTTTTTTTTTTTGTTAAAAAAAATGAAAATAAATACTAACAAAAATATCTGTGCAGAAATTGAAAATTCGTTTTAAGAATTGTATTTTTCACTTGTAATGATTATGCCGCGTCTGCCAGTTAAATTCTCATGTCCGTAGCTGAAATATTACTATGAAAACTCTTGCTGGAAGCGTCGGCCGTCGAGTCATCTTCACACGCGTTGACGGTGTACTGTACGTAACTCGAGATTTAGAACGGCTGATATTAACAGAAACCGATTCAGAATCATCAGGTGCGTTCGTCTGTTTCATCGAGAGGTCTGTAATGGGTCTGCTACTCTAGCTAGGTCCGCGAAACTGTTCGTATCCTTCGAGTCATCTGGACAGGTGCTGTCGGTGTTCTGTATTTAACTGAAGATTCAGGGCAGCTACAGAGCTGATGCTTCCAGAAACCCATTCTGAATCATCAGGCGCGTTCACCTCTTGTATCTAGAGGTCTGAACTCGGTCTGCTACTCGAGCTAGGTCCACGAAACTATTCGTATTATGCGAGTCATCTTGAGAGGTGCTGTCGGTTTTCTGTACTTAACTCGAGATTTAGGACAGCTATAGAGCTGATACTTACAAAAACCGACACATAATGATCAGGCGCGTTATTCTATTTCATCGAGAGGTCTGAGCTCGGTCTGCTTCTTGAGCTAGGTCTGCCAAACTATTCGCATAATAACAACTAGTCATACTCTGCTAGTTTTTGAGGTTCGTTTTCTAGACTGAACTCGACTGATGAGCCCCGCACGAAAACAGAGCTCTACGAGGCTTCCGGCGGTTACCTGGTTGACAGTTTACCGCCGGATCCCAGTTCATTTTGAGAAAGCAGATTTTTCGCACGTGTAGTGGGTTATGCCACGTCCGCCAGTGAATTTCTTAGGCCCATAGGTGCAGTGTTACTATCAAAACACTTGGGGGAACCGACGTTCGATAAAAAGAGGAAAACGTATTTTTTGAGTTTTCCGTATCTCGCCCGAGAAGCTTTCTTCATGTGTTCCGAGGGCGCCGTCCAAGAAAAGAGCTCTACGAGGTTCCCAGCGGTTACCAGGTTCACAGTTTACCGCCGGTTCCCATTTTCTGGGCAGCTCTCTGAGAGCTAGAGGGTTTTAGATTAGAAGCCAGACTGTGGTGATGCCTGCCAGCAGCCCATCTTAGCCGCTCCAGAATCGTCGCAGCGGCTTGTAAAACGTCGCAGCGGGTCTGGGAGCGCTTCAGGCACGCGTCCACGCTTGCCTGCATGCGTGCAGGCACGCATGGAGGTTTGCGTGGCAGCGGTTTCCAAGCGCCCTAGGGAAGCCCCACAGAGCGCTCCAGGAAAGATTTCCCGTACCTCGTAGAGCTCTTCGCCAAGATGAGCTAGGAGGAATTCCGGCGCAGGGTGGAGCTGGTTGGCAGACCCGACCTTAAGAGACAATGTGATGAATTGGGGTGGGTTTCTCTATCTTTCTGCAAAATTTGAACATTCGTTTGGAGAACCAATATTTTTCTCACGTGTAGTGGGTTATGCCGCGTCTGTCAGTTAAATTTTCAGGTCCGTAGCTGCAATATTACTATCAGAAGACTTGAGGGAACTGTCAGCCGTTTCGAGTCATCTTGACACGCGCTGACGGTTTTTTGTACTCAGCTCGAGATTTAGGACAGTTACAGAGCTGATACTTACAGAAACCGATTGAGAATCATCAGGCGTGTTCTCTGTTTGATCGAGAGGTCTGAACTCGGTCTGCTACTAGATCTGCGAAACTATCCGTATTATACAAGTGATCTCGAGAGGTGCTGTTGGTTTCCCCTTAACTGGAGATTATTTTAAAGAGCAACAGAGCCGGTACGCAAATAAACCGATCCAGTATGACCCGGCGCGTTTCTTCTCGCATCGAGAGGTCTGACTTCGGTCTGGCACTCGCGCGAGGTCCACGAAACGAAGATGCAAAATGAAAAACGTATTTTCTGAGCATTTATCTTCACACTTGAGAAAGCTTTTTTTATGTGCTCCGAGCAGCGTCGCGCCAGAACAGAGCTCTACGAGGCTCCCGGCGGTTGCCTGGTTGACGGTTTACCGCCGGATCCCAGTTCTCCGAGGGTCTCTTCGCTCTCCGGATTCTGGACGCTCCCAATCACCTCGGAAAGCTCTTCGGCATCGAAGAGCTAGAGGAATTCCAGCGTGGTGTGCAGCTAGTTGGCTAACCCGGCCCGGGCGGACAATGTGATGACCCAGGGTTGGTTTTTCGAATATACCGTCGATGAGCTAGAGGAATTCCGGCGCGGGGTGGAGCTAGTTGGCAGATCCGACGTTAAGAGACAATGTGGTGACCTGGGGTCGGTTTTTCTAAGATTTTCAAAGATATGTGACAATTCATTTTAAGAAACCATATTTTTCTCACCTGTAGTGGGTTATGCCGCGTCTGCCAGTTCAATTCTCGGGTCCGTAGCTGCACTATTACTATCAAAACATTTGCAGGAACCGACGTTGGATAAAATCAGAAAATCGTGTTTTTTTCGAGTTTTTCGTTTCTCGCTCTAGAAGCTTTCTTCCTGTGTTCCGACGATCGCCGTGCAAGAAAAGAGCTCTACGATGTTCCCGGCGGTAGCCAGGTTGACGGTTTACCGCCGGTTCCCATTTTCAGAAACCAGATTTTTCGCAGCTGTAGCGGGTTATGTCGCGTCTGCTTGTCAAATTCTCAGGTCCGCTGGTGCAGTACTACTATCAAAACACTTGGAGGAACCGACGTTGATAAAACAGAAAAGCGTTTTTTTTTTTTTTTGTTTGGGTTTTTTTCGTTTCTCGCGCTAGAAGCTTTCTTCACGTGTTCTGACGATCGCCTTGCAAGAGAAGAGCTCTACGAGGTTCCTGGCGGTAGCCAGGTTGGCGGTTTACCGCCGGTTCCCAGTTGGCTGGCCCGACCAAAAGAGAGAATGTGGTAATTTGGGGTCGGTTTTTTCACTTTATGCAAAATTTTGAAGTTCGTTTCCAGGAGTGAGATTTTTATCCCCTGTAGTAAGCTATGGCGCATCTGCTGGATAATTCTTCGTGGCAGCATTATTATAAAAACACTTGGAGGAACAGACTTTGTATCGACACCAAAAAATGTGTTTTTCTGAATCATCTGATAAGCTTTTTCGGTGAGCAGAGGGACGGAGGGAGGGGGGTGGGTTATGCCGCGTCTGCCAGTCAAATTCTCAGGTCCGTAGGTGCAGTATTACTATCAAAACACTTCGTCGAACTGACTTTGGATGAAAACTGAAAAATTGTGATTTTTCGAGTTTTTCGGCTCTCGCTTCAGAAGCTTCCCTCATGTGTTCCGATGGGCGCTGTGCAAGAAAAGAGCTCTACGACGTGCTCGGCGGTAGCCTGGTTGACGGTTTACAGCCAGTTCCCAGTGTAGAGCTCTTCGGCATCGATTCGCCAGAGGAATTCGGGCGCGGGGTGCAGCTAGTTCGCCGACCCGGCCCCGACGGACAATGTGCGCCTGACCAAAAGAGAGGATGTGATACCTGGGGTCTTTTTTCACTTTACGTAAAATTTTGAAGTTCGTTTTCAGGAGTGAGATTTTCATTCCCTATAGTAACTCGTAGAGCTTCCCTTAGCTAGTTGCTGGAAGCTTAAGAGTAATTCCGTCGCGCCAGAGAGCTAGTTGGCAAGAAAAATCTCGACGGACCTTCTGCTGACTTTTGGTCGGTTGAAAATTTCTGTTCTCGAGATCCAACCATTCGTTAGAGCTCTAGTATTTTTTTCCCGTGATATTGGATCTTATTCCCGCTCGCCGTCTTGATCTCAGCTTGATCGGGTACCTTTTACTGCCAAAAAGCGTCCAGGCGGGATCGGCGGTTTCGAGTCATCTCCAGAGGCGTTGTCGGTTTGTTGTACTTAACTCGAGCTATAGGACAGCTACAGAGCTGATACTAACAGCAAACCGATTTAGAATCATCAGTCGCTTTTGTCTGTTGAATCCAAATGTCTGAACTCGGTCTGCTGCCCGAGCTAGGTTCGCGAAACTATTCGTATTGTTCGAGCCATCTTGAGAGATGCTGTCAGTTTTCTGTACTTAACTCAGGCCGTAGGGGGGCTATAGGGCTGGTAATCATAGGAATCGATTTGGAGACATCAGGCGCGTCCGCCTGTCGAATCCAGAGCTCGGAACTCGGTCGGCTGCCCGAGCTAGGTCTACGAAACTATTTGTTTTGTTCGAGTCATCTTAAGAGGTGCTGTCGGTTTTCTGCGCTTAACTCGCGCTGGGGGGGGGGGGGGGGGGGGCTGCAGGGCTGGTAATCGCAGGAATCGATTCGGAGACATCAGGCGCGTCCGCCTGTTGCATTCAGAGGTCTGAACTCGTCTGATACTCGAGCTAGGTTCGCGAAACTATTCGTATTGTTCGAGTCATCCTGAGAGGTGCTGTCGATTTTCGCACGTAACCCGGGCTGTAGGAGAGCTATAGAGCTCGTACGCACAGAAATTGATCCAGAAGCATCAGGGGCGTTGGGCTGTTGCATCGAGAGGTCTGAAATCGCTTGGGCTGAAAAATTATTTGTTCTCTGCAATTTTTTCGACATTATATATGGCCAGGAAGCTCTACGAGTCCCCCGGCGGTAAGAAAGGTTGCCGTCATCACCATGACGGCGACAGAGCTCGAGGAGTTAGTCTCGGACTCCAGGGCTGCTTCTCAGTGACGCCGACGGGCGGAGCCGACGGAAGTCCGCTTCGCCACGCTCAACCTTCAACGTGCTGGGAGGAAGGATGACAAAGCTTATAGTGTTCTGGCGAGGGTAGTCTACGGAGCACACCTAGGCTGGGATTTCCTGGGGGTACAGGAGTCTCAGAACATCGACGTTATGGCGCAATGGTTTGTCAAAATGGGACTGTACTACCACGTCTCGGAGGATCGCCGTGCTATGATACTCTATCGGAGGGCTGATAGTGTTCGAGGCCAGTGGGCCTCAGAGAGGTGGTGCGCGATCCTTGCTGGACGGATTCTCTTTGTCTCATTGTACTTGCCTGATGCCAGCCAGCCCGAGTTTCTGGAGATATCACATTGTGCACTCCAGTCGGTGAGCTTGCTCAGAAAGTACGTATGCCGTCGTTATGGTTTCTGTCGTCTTGTTGTTGCCATGGATGCGAATGTTGAGATACAGCCACACTTACAGCATGAGGAGGAGGTTTATTCGGGAGGAGGCTTGGAGGTAGTGCAGATCCAGGCCACGGGGACCAAGGAGCGGGAGAGGAAGGAGAAGGTGGAGAGCTTGCGACAGGAGGTGGAGGATTGGTTGGTTCAGGAGCGTATGTGTGCTTCGAATTCTTTTGGAGCTAGGAAGCCGACTTGGTTTGATTATCGGAAGGGGTCCCGCCGTGAAGTGCTGGATTACATCCTTGTTCCTCATGGATCGCAGGTGTCGGGGTGCTCGGTTGAGTTTCTGTACGTAGGACAGCAGCAGGGAGCCGTGATGAGATTATCAGATCATGCCCTTGTTCGAGCTTCTCTGAGAGTGGCTTCCAGGGAGTTGGCGAGACGGAATCTCTCACGACGTTCTCGAACCCTAAAAGGCTGGGACCCACTCAACTTGTCTGCTCGTCGATCGTGTCGCCAGTTGTTGGATGCCAATCTATTTTCGTGCCAACTTATGTGTCAGGCAGAGAGTGTTATCTATTCGTGTGCGTCGGCCACAGAATGTACCCCGAAGCGCCCAGCTCGAGCCCCTGAACGATCGGAATTGCTGCGGTCCTTGGATGTGCAGGTCTACCGGAGGAGGGCGGAGAGGGGGACGTTAGCCTATCGACTTCTACGTAGAAAAAGAGATCGGGAAGCCAGAAAATTCAAACGAGCAAAGCTGGAATGGGAAGCGGAGCGACCACGTAAAGCAGCTTTGAAGGCGGTGAAGATTGAGGGGGAGGAGAGCGTGGACAGGGAGAGGTGGATGGAGGAGATGATGAAGTTGAAGGAGGTCTGCGAGGATGAGGAGGAGCGTCTGCGGTCGATCAAGATTGTCCAGGGCCTCAGGGAGGAGCTCCAGGGGTCCCCCAGACCCCAGGAGGCGACGCTCACGATGGTGGTGGTCCTTCGGGCCCGAGCTCGACTCAACCCTGGAAAAGCCACGGGACCCGACGGGGTGGGGGCAGAAGTAATCAAAGCGCTTCCGTGGAGAGCCGTTCGCACTATCAAGCGATTATTTTGTGATATCTTACGTGGCATTGTTGTACCTCCATCTTCTTGGCATCAAACATTGACGACGTTACTTCCCAAATCTTATCCGATATGCGATGTTTCTGATACGAGACGTATTTCTGTGGAGAGTATCTTTAAGAAGTGGTACAGTACTTGTCTCTCGATCATGCTTGAACCATATTGTCTCCAGGCTGGCACTCATGCATCGTTATTCGGTTTCGTTCCCAAAAGATCATGCACTGAGATATTTGCAGGACTTAAGGCAGCAGCACAACACGCCTCACAGTGGGGGAAGGATCGACGTCTGGTTCTTGGGTCAGCGGATGTGAAACAAGCTTTCCAGAACACGAAAATCTCGACGGTCAAACGTGCGTTCGACGTCCTCTCTATCCCTCCCTGGCTCCAGTACGGTGTGCTCGTGCCTATGCCGTGCGAGGTCACTTCGCTTCTCTTCCAGGGCCTGCAGCTGCCGAATGTGGGAATCGATACCCACATCAGGACAGGTGGGAACGACAGCCCCTCCTTGTGGAACCTGATAGTTGTTGCGATGTGGGCTCCTTTATTTAAGCTTTGGGATGAGCAGGGGACTGGGTTCCATTGTCTGGATCCAAACTCGGTGGGAGAAGTTTCGGCCTCGGTTCCTGTACACCACTTGCTATATGCCGACAATATCTTTATCTTGGGATCTTCGGAGGAGGAGTTTAGGCGACAGGTAGGAGACATGACAGAGACTCTGCGGGGATGGGGATTCGAATGGAAGATCGAGTCGCTCGAGGTCGCGTTTATCGGTTTCTCGGAGAAGCCAAAACATCCTATCCTGGTTCGGGTTCAGGATCAGATGGTGCCGTTCAAAGTAGTTGACGAGATGAATGTCTTGGGGAACAGCATATACTGTAGCTATAGGGAGGCACACCAGGACCTTCGGCGACGGATCGGGGCCGCGCGACGAGCCTTCCATGCGCATGCAGCCTATTTTAGATCAAAGGCAGTCCCGTTTTCGGCCAAGTGTAGGAGTTACATCACTCGGGTTCAGAGCATTCTCATTTATGGAAGTCAAGGTATTAGTTGGGACAGGGACTCCTTGCAGAGCCTGAATGTCTTCGAGGGAAATTGTCTTTACCAGATGACGTCACCCCAAAAGCCAGCCTCCGAAAGTTGGGTAGTTTGGAAGCCAGCTCGACTCAGAATTGCTAGACGGATGTTCTTTGAAGCAAAGTGCCAGAGTGCAGTGCAGAGAGTTCTTTATTCCTTGTGGCAGCTTGGAGCTGACATAGCATCATATTTCGGAGCTAATGTCGACAGCGGATATCAGATTCCTGAGTCGGAGCTGAGCCCAGGGATGGTCGCGGGCTCTTCAGTTACCAATGGGATGGTGGAGGTCTCTTCAGTTACCAATGGGATGGGGGCTGTCTCTTCAGTTACTAGTGGGATGGGTGCGGTCTCTTCAGATACGAATGGGATGGGTGTGGTCTCTTCTGATATGCATGGGATGGTCTCTCCAGTTACCAGTGGGATGGGTGTGGTCTCTTCAGTTACTAATGGGATGGTGGGAGTCTCTTCAGTTACCAGTGGGATGGGTGCTGCCCCTGCAGTTACTAATGGGATGGGCGCAGTCTTCTCAGATACGAATGGGATGGGCGCTGTCTCTTCAGATATGCATGGGATGGTCTCTTCTGCTATGCCCTCTGATAGGGCCTCTTCTTCTCGAGATATTGAAGTTCCCTGTGAGCGGGGGGGGCCTAGGGATTCCCCCAGGCCCCCCCCGAAACGTCGGAGGGTGGCTGTTCCTGGACCTGGACAACAGACGGTGTATCCTCGTGCGCATCGTGACGCACGCCGGCTGCTGATGTGCTGTACCCCGAGGTGGGAGGAGAAAAGGACACTTGAGTCAAAATATTTGCGTTCCCAGTGGAAGTGGAAGGAGGCCTCGAAACTGACACGATTAGGCAGTACTAAGGGGCAGGCGACGGGTGAACATCCTTGGTGTTTCATGTTCCAGACGATATTTCCCTCGTTTGTGAATCTGGAGGATCGGTGGTGGAGGGCGTGCTCTTTCTCTTACCCTGACTTCGTTCAGTATTGCAGGCAGTTCCTGGAAGCTTGTACTTTGGGGTCTCTGTTTGACTTGTTTGTTGTCCGTGGAGGAACTGGAGGAAGAGGAGACTACATAAAGGAGAGGGGGGATGAGATGTTGGCTCGTCCGTTGTCGGCGAAGGAGTCCGAGAAGCTGGCCCAGAGATTGGCCTCGAACAATGAACAGGAGCCGACTTGGGATCTGAGTGATGATGGGATCGGTCTTGAGCTGACGGGCGATTCGCTTCTTATCTGTAACTGGATCAATGGTCTCTGGAAGGTTGAGGGAGGAGAAGGAGGAGATGGGGCTTCTTATCGTAGGCGGGTGGCAAATATTATTTCTCTTTTGGAAGAGTTGGAGGAGGAAGGAATACGACCCCCCTCGTGGGGCAACGACTTCATTCGACACATATATCGAGAGAGTAATACAGTAGCTGATGAACTTACCCACTTAGCACGGGAAGGCCAGATATTCAGAGAGCTGTTCCACCACCATATCTTTCGTCCTGATGTCCAAGACAACTTTCGAGTTATTGGCCTCCGCGGATCCTTCGACGGCGGAGTGTGTGCCCAAGGTGTGGGCGTTGGTTGGTTTCTGCAGATTGGATATATCCCTCGATTCCATGACCCTTACCCTGACCCTGAGCATAGAGATAAGAGAGCTCGTGTAGTCTCCCTCTTCCCCCAAGCCTCCTCTCCTTGTCCAATCATATGGGAAGTAGTAGGGCGTTGTGCACAGGCACTCCCCTCCCATAGCAGTATCACTGATGCTGAGCTTTCGGGTCTCGAGGGCCTCTTGCGGGCCGCGGCCCAGGTGGCCCAAGACCTCCAGCTGCAGAGAGACTAGGTAGGCACTTAACGGGCGCTGGGGCGCTCGGTGCCTGGTCAGCCTCCCCCCAAAAAAAAAGAAAGGTTGACGGTTTACCGCTGGCGCCCAGTAAGCTATGGCGCACCTGCTGGTTAATTTTTTATGGCTCTCGGGGCAGTATTACTATCAAAACACTTGGTCGACCCGACTTTGGATGAAAACTGAGAAATAGTGTTTTTTTCCGAGTTTTTCGGCTCTCGCTTTGGAAGCTTCCTTCATGTGTTCCGAGAAGCGTTGTGCAAGAAAAGCTCTACGAGGTGCCGTAGCCATCTGGCTCAAGCACCGCCGGCTCCAGCTCCGCGTGCGTTCATTTTCTCCTGCCTGGGGAACCTCCGCGAAGGTGAACGTTGAGCTAGCGTGGTGTTTTGCTCTGCCTACGCAACTGCCCATCTCCCTGTACATCTTGCTTCTCTTTGTTGGCCTCTCATATTCATTCCTTGTTGCGGTGTGGTTGTGGCAATTTGTATTGTACCTTCGCCTCGCGTGGAGATCCGCCGTGTGCGGTTGACTTTTTCTTGAATTTGATTCTTGTTTCTCGTTGCGCGAATCATGCCACATGTTCGCAGTTGTCACAGGCGAGCTGCACGAAGATCTCGGGCCGTTTATTTGGGCTTCTGCAAGCCGCCATGTATTCCCGTTTGCTTGGACTCGTTGTTGCCAAAAACGGATACTTATACGATTCTTCTGACAGAATTGGCTGCTCCGCCTGGATTGGAGGGAGGCTGCAGAGGGGGGATCCAGGAAGTGGGAGTGCAGACTTTGTCTTCTTTTTGCCGGACTGTGTGTGTCGATGTGCAAACGGAGACCCCCCCGATTCTTTGTCATACCCATTCCTATGAGAGTGCAGTTGGGAGTTCAACAGCAGTTGGGAGTTCAACATTTGGAAGCTCCGCAGTTGGTTTGACTTTGTGCCAGACCCATTCTTATGACAGTGCAGTTGGGAGTTCAACAGTTGGGAGTTCCGCTGCCGCCAGCGTGCAGGACGCCTGTGTACAAACTCAGCTCTCTTTAATGGACGCCTGTGTGCAAACGTATGCAGCTCTTTCATATTCTTCTTCTTCTGATGTGAAGGCAGTGGTCTCATCTTCTTCCGATGTGAAGGCCAAGGGGACTTCCGCGTGCTCTCAGGCCACCATTGCCGATGTTAAGGCATGGATTGACGCTGCTGGCAGTAGCAACGAGTCGAATGCGATCCAGTATTTAAAGAATGGAGTGGATTTGTTTGCAGAACTTCTGACAGAAGGTGGGATCCCTGCAAAGGCCAGGGCAAATTATGCTGTGCGGAAGCGCGGGACGTTCGAGAATGTGCAAGCGACGTTGGAGGACCTTCTGGAATTCTTCGAGAGGCACAGATATCTTACAGGGCAGATGAACCGTGCCGAGGCTGCCAAGTTTCTACAGGATTCCAAGTGCGACGAATTCCGAATCCAATTCTATGGACGTCCGAGGAACGATACAACGTCGTCATGTGGAAGTACTGCCTGCAAAGGCAAAGGCAGAGGCAAAGGTAAAGGCGCCGACATAGGAGGTCAGGAGTTTGACGAAGTGTGTAGGTTCGGTAGGACGTTGACGGACTTTGAACGAAGGTGTAAATCTCAGGTTTGGCCTCTGCGGTAGATATTCGTATTCTTCGAGTGATTCCTTTCAATCCGAACTTATTGTATTGGGTTGTAGATTGTGATTGCCTCGCGTGGTCTTTTTGATTGTTGATTGTGATTGCCTCGTGTGGTCATTCAGTGCATCCTTTTTCAGTGCATAGTCTTTCAGTTTGTTCGTTGCCTTTGTTTATTGCTTGTGATTCGGTAGTGTTGCCTTTCGGTCCATAGTCATGGTGCATATGCATTTGTTTGAGCTCTAATAATTCAGTCTGTGCATGTTCAGTTCTTGGTCAGGTCTCCTGGCTCTCATGTCGTAGTATTAGTTTCGCCTCATCAGTGTTCTCACTGTTGTAGGGTTGTCTGTAGATTTAGTTTCGCCTCATCAGTGTTCTCACTGTTGCAGTGCTCACAGGCCGTTTGATTCGCCTGAGCCTTGTTGGACCTGGCCTCAGTGGCCAAGATGGTTCCAGCAAAGACGCAAAACAGAAAAAAACGGGTTGACGGTTTTTCCGCCGGTTCCCAGTCATTGACTGGATGCGCGGTGAAAGGCAGAGTTGTAACAAACAGTATTTCCGACTGGTGGGAGTATTGCAAAAGGCTCTATCGATGCTGTCTGGATGGGACTGACCTCGCTTGCTTCGGGACAGAACTGTTTGTAGGCGGTTGGCCTTTTTGCGGCCTCCTGTGGAGGTTTTAGTGCCAGTTGGAGCCGTCTTAGGGCGGTCTTGGGGTCCATCTGGAGCCATCTTGGGCTATAACTCGTAGAGCTTGCCTTAGCTAGTTGCTGAAAGCTTAAGAGTAATTCCGGGGCGCTGGAGAGCTAGTTGGCGAGAAAAATCTCGACGGACCTTTTGCTGACTTTTGGTCGGTTGAAAATTTTGTTCGAAATTCAACAATTCGTTAGAGCTCTAGCATTTTTTCCCACCGCATTCGATCTTATTCCCGCTCGCCGTCTTAATCTCAGCTCGATCGGGTTTTTTTTACTGTCAAAAAGCATTGCGGCGGGATCGGCCGTTTCGAGTCATCTTGACACGCGTTGTCGTTTTTTTGTACTTAACTCGAGCTGTACGACAGCTACAGAGCTCATAGTTACAGAAACTGATTCAGAATCATCAGGCGCGTTCGTATGTTGCATCCAGAGGTCTGAACTCGGTCTGCTGCTCGAGCTAGGTCCGCGAAACTATTCGTGTTTTTTCGAGTCATCTTGAGAGGTGCTGTCAGTTTTCTGTACTTAACTCGGGTTGTAGGGTGGCTACAGGGCTTGTAATTACAGAAAATGATTCAGAGATTTCAGGCGCGTCCGCCTGTCGCATGCAGAGGTCTGAAATCGGTCTGCTACTCGAGCAGGTTCGCGAAAATATTCGTATCGCTCGAGTCATCTTGACAGGGACTGTTGGTTTCTGTACTCAACTCCTAGCTCTAGGGGAGCTACAGAGCTGATGCTCACAGAAACCGACGCAAAATAATCAGGCGCGTTTGTCTGTCGCATCCAGAGGTCTGAAATCGGTCTGCTACTCGAGCTAGGTCTGCGAAACTATTCGTATCGTTTGAATCATCTTGAGAGGTGCTGTCGGTTTGCGCACGCAACTCGGGCTGTAGGAGAGCTACAGAGCTGATACGCACACAATCTGATCTGGAATCATCAGGCCGGCTCGTCTGTTGCATCCAGAGGTCTGAACTGGGTCTGCTACTAGGTCCGCGAAACTATTCGTATTCTTCGAGTCATCTTGACAGGTGTTGTCCATTTTCTGTATTGAACTCGGGCAGTAGGAGAGCTACAGAGATGATACGCACAGAAACCGATCCAGAAGCATTAGGAGCGCTCGTCTGTTGCATCGAGAGGTCTGATCTCGGTCTGCTGCCCGAGCTAGGTTCGCAAAATTATTCGTATTCGACCAATATGTTTTTCCAAATGATGGTGATTTTTTTCAGTGAGTTCGGGCTACATAGCAGCTCGAGAGCTCTTCGGCCGAAAAATTAGAAGCAGATCGTGAGGCGCGAAGCATTTTGTCGCTTGGTTTGGGTCTGTTGTGAGCGCAGACGCCAAACACGGATTCGTACTCTGCTACTTTCTCGCGAATTGTATTGTTTTCCTTGGTTCTACACGCTGGAGATGAGCTATAGAACTGTCCAGCACAGCAACGGGAAGGAACTATCAGGGGCAATAGTGAAATGTAGCCAGACGCCTGAGATCAGTCTGCTATTGCTCGGGCTGAAAAACTATTCGTTCTCTGCTAATTCTTCGCACATAATATTTGGTCAGGAAGCTCTACGAGTCCCCCGGCGGTAAGAAAGGTTGACGGTTTACCGCCGGCGCCCAGTCTTGAACCATCTTGGAGGGCATCTTGGCCTTCCCGAGGTCCTGTACATGCATCTCTTTCGTGAGGATACTAACTCGTAGAGCTTCCCTTAGCTAGTTGCTGGAGGCTCAAGAGTAATTCCGGGGCGCTGGAGAGCTAGTTGGCGAGAAAAATCTCGACGGACTCTTTTCTGACTTTTGGTCGGTTGAACATTTTGTTATCGAAATTCAATCATTCGTTTGAGCTCTAGTATTTTTTCCCGTGATATTCGATCTTATTCCCGCTCGCCGTCTTAATCTCATGTCGATCGGGTAGATATTATTGCCAAAAAGCACTGCGGCGGGATCGGCCGTTTCGGGTCATCTTGACACGCAGTGGCGGTTTTCTGAACATAACTCGAGCTATAGGAGAGCTACAGAGCTGATATTAACAGAAACCCTCTTAGAATGATCAGGCGCGTTCGTCCGTTGCATCCAGAGGTCTGAACTCGGTCTGCTACCCGAGCTAGGTCCGCGAAGCTATTCGTATTATTCGAGTCATCTTGACAGGTGCTGTCGGTTTTCTGTACTTAACTCGAGCTGTAGGGCAGCTACAGAGCTGATGGTAACAGAAACCTATCCATAATCATCAGGCACGTTCATCTGTTGCATCTAGAGGTCTGAACTCGGTCTGCTACTCGAGCTATGTCCACGAACCTATTCGTATTATTCGAGTCATCTTGACAGGTGCTGTCGGTTTTCTGGACTTAACTCGAGCTGTAGGAGAGCTACAGAACCGATACTTACAGAAGCCCATTCGAAATCACCAGGCGCGTTCATCTGTTGCATCTAGAGGTTTGAACTCGGTCTGCTACTCGAGCTATGTCCGTGAACCTATTCGTATTATTCGAGTCATCTTGGGAGATGCTGTCGGTTTTCTGTACTTAATTCGCAATGTGGGAAGGCCACAGAGCCGTACGCACATCAATCGATTCCGCATCATCAGGCGCGTGCGTCTGTTGCATCAATAGCTCCGAAATAAGTGTATTCGAGTCTTCCATCAGCGAAGGCCGAAAAAGTATTCGTTCTCTGCCAATTCTTTGGACACAGTATATGGTAAGGAAGCTCTACGAGTCCCCCGGCGGTAAGAAAGGTTGACGGTTGACCGCTGGCGCCCAGTGAACGTGCGGATAGATTGTCGTAGGAGGCCAGAGGTGGCCATACAATTTCTCGATGGTTTGTGTATGACCAGTTTCTCAGTACTCGTGAGACTGCTCTCCGTGGTGAATTCGATGGAGGTGTCAGTCGTGAAGGATGCGGAGGCGGGTGGTGGCTTCAGATTGGTATAGTAGGTAGTGGTTCCAGCATGCAGGTCGATTCCCGCCCGCCCCCCTCCTCCTCCTCCTCCTACTCCTCATCTTCTTTCTGTGCCTCGTAGAGCTCTTCGTTATCGATGAGCTAGAGGAATTCCGGCGCGGGGTGGAGCTAGTGACTCGTGGAGCTCTTCGGCAAGATGAGCTACGAGGAATTCGGGGGGGTGGAGCTCGTTGGTTGACCTGACCTTAAGAGACAATGTGATGACTTGGGGTCGGTTTTCCGAAGATTTAAATATATACCTCGTAGAGCTCTTCGTCATTGATGAGCTAGAGGAATTCCGGCGCGGGGGGGAGCTAGTTGGCCCACCGGGCTCGGGCGGACAAAGTGATAACTTTTGGTCTGCTTTGCTAAGATTCGAAAGATATTTGACCATTCATTTTGAGAGAGCAGATTTTTACGCCGAGCATTGGCATATAAACTTTGCTCCCAGAGCAGCTCAGCTCTCCCGAGGGAGTTTACTATGGGTTTACTTCCAGGAACCGAACTCGTAGTAACAACGAGAAAATGCAAAAAAAAGTTTGGTTTGAAAATTGTCTCGAAAGTTCTATACTCCCATTCGCAGCTCTCTAGTGCATGCCAGGAGCTCTACGAGGTTCCCGGCGGGGACCAGGTTGACGGTTTACCGCCGGCGCCAGTTTGACCATTCATTTCGAGAAACCAGATTTTTCCCACGTGTAGTGGGTTATTCCCGGAGAGCTCTCTGAGAGCTAGAGGGTTTTAGATTAGAAGCCGGACGGTTGTGGTGCCCGCCAGCAGCCCATCTCCGCCGCTCTACGATCCTCGCAGCAGTTCGCCCGTGCCGGCAGCTGGTCCATGAGCGCTTCCGGCGCGCGTCCACGCGTGCCTGCGCGCGCGCAGGCACGCGTGGAGGCGTTCCTGGCAGCGCTTCAGAAGCGCTGCAGGGCAGCCTCCGGAGCTGTGAAGGGCAATTACTCCAGAGCATGCAGCAACGTAGGGAAGCTTTCCAGCGGCTCCAGAGCTCCGACTCGCGAGACACCATTTTCGAGTTTTTAATTCATATCAAGAACGTTTTCGTTTGTTAGGAACTGACTTGGTCTCTCTTCAGCTCTACAAGGGTGCTGGCGATAAGCTGGTTGACTGTTTACCGCCGGCTCCCAGTTGGCCAACCCGGCCTGGGCGGACTATGTGGAGACCTGGGGTTGTTTTTTCGAAGATTGCGAGAGATTTTGAAATTCGTTTTGCGAAGTTGAATTCTTATCCTGTGCAGTCAATCATGGCGCTTTCGATGGTGCAACCCTCGGGGCTCTAGCTGCATTATCTCGATCAAAAGAGTAGGAGGAACCAACATTGTTTAAGACCGAAAACCACATTTCTTTTTCAAGCTTGTATTGAGAAGCGCTTTTCTGCTGTTATCTGGGAACCGACTCGGTCTATTCAGAGCTCTACGAGGGCCCCGGCGGCAACCTGGTTGACGGTTTACCGCTGGGTCCCAGTTTCTGCGAGTGCCTCTTCGCTCTCCGGGTTTTGGACGCTACCAAGTGCAGCGTCTGCCAGTAACTCGTAGAGCTTCCCTTAGCTAGTTGCTGGAAGCTGAAGAGTAATTCCGGGGCGCTGGAGAGCTAGTCGGCAAGAAAATTAACTCGTAGAGCTTCCCCTAGCTAGTTGCTGGAAGCTTAAGAGTAATTCCGGGGCGGTGGAGAGCTAGTTGGCAAGAAAAATCTCGACGGACCTTTTGCCGACTTTCGCTCGGTTGAAAATTTCGGCCTCGAAATTCAACCATTCGTTAGAGCTCTAGTATTATTCCCCACCATATTCGAACTTTTTCCCGCTCGCCGTCTTGATCTCAGCCCGAACAGATAGCCATTACTGCCAAAATGCGTTGCGGCGGGATCGGCCGTTTCGAGTCATCTTGACAGGCGTTGTCGGTTTTTTTGTACTTAACTCGAGCTGTAGGACAGCTACAGAGCTGATGCTTACAATAACCGATTCAGAATCATCAGGCGCGTTCGTCTGTTGCATCCAGAGGTTTGAACTCGGTCTGCTGCCCCAGCTAGGTCCGCGAAAGTATTCGTATTGTTCGAGTCATCTTGAGAAGTGCTGTCGGTTTTCTGAACTTAACTCGGGCTGTAGGGGGGCTACAGGGCTGTCAATTACTGAAACCGTTTGTTTTCGCACGTAACTCGGGATGTAGGAGAGCTACAAAGCTCATGCGCACAGAAACTGATTCGGAATCAACAGGCCCGTTCGTCTGTTGCGTCCAGAGGCCTGAACTGGGTCTGCTACTCGGGCTAGGTCCGCAAAACTACGCGTATTCTTCGAGTCATCTTGACAGATGTTGTCCATTTTCTGTACTGAATTCGGGCTGTAAGAGAACTACAGAGCTGGTACGCACAGAAAGCGATCCCGAGACATTAGGCGCGTTCGTTTTTTGTCGAGAGGTCTGAACTCGTTCTGCTACCCGAGCTAGGTTCACAAAACTATTCCTATTCGACCTATGTTTTTTTCCAAATGATAATGAATTTCTTCACTGAGTTCGAGCTGCAGGGCAGCTCGAGAGCTCTTCGGCCGAAAAATCAGAAGGACGCTTGGTTTGGGCCTGTTGTGAGCGCAGACGCCAAACACGGATTCGTACTATGCTATTTTCTCCCTAATGGTATTTTCTACACGCTGCAGATGAGCTCTAGAACTGTTCAGCACAGCAATGGGATATCACTAGACGCCTGAGATCAGCCTGCTATCAGCGCTCGGGCTGAAAAACTATTCGTTCTCTGCTAATTCTTTGGACATAAGATATGTTAGGAAGCTCTACGAGTCCCCCGGCGGTAAGAAAGGTTGACGGTTTACATCCGGTGACCAGTTGGTCGACCCGACGAGAAGAGACAAAGTGAAAACTTTTGGTCGTTTTTGCTGGTATTTGAAAGATATTTGACAATTCATTTTAGAAAGTAGATTTTTACGCCGAGCATTGGGATATACAATTTGTTACCAGAGCAGCTCAGCTCTCCAGAGACAGTTTTTCGATTGAAAAATTAGGAGCAACCAACATCAAGTTGATATCGAAAAATGCAAATTCGACGTTTTTCTAGAAATGCCAAGCTCTCTGTTTTGAATCTAAGCACTCTTACGCGTGCAAGGAGCTCTACGAGGTTCCCGGCGGTGACCAGGTTGACGGTTCACCGCCGGCGCCAGTCTCGACGGACCTTTTGGTGACTTTTGGTCGGTTGAAAATTTTGTTCTCGAAATACCTCGTAGAGCTCTTCGGCATCGATGAGCTAGAGGAATTCCGGCGCGGGGTGGAGCTAGTTGGTCGACCCGGCCCGGGCGGACAATGTGACAACTTTTGGCTGGTTTTGCTAAGATTTGAAAGATATTTAACAGTTCATCTTGAGAAACCAGATTTTTACGCTAAACATACGCATATAAGCTCTGTTCTCAGAGCAGCTCAGCTTCTCTGGGGGAGTTCTACTATGGGTTCATCTCCGGGAACCGACCTGGTATTGACATCAAGAAATACAAAAATTGAGATTCTAGGAAAATCTTCTACAAAGTTCTCTGCTTCGGTTCTAAGCATTCTAGTGCGTGCGAGGAGCTCTACGAGGTTCCCGGCGGTGACCAGGTTGCTGCTGTCCCTCCTCGGGGAGCTCAGCGGCGACCTGGCCCGTCGGGGGCCTCCTCGAGCCGCATTGTGCGGACAGGTTTCTCTGTGCACACACGTATCGTACTCCACTGTACATCTTGTGTACGGGCCGTCCCATATCTTCGGGTGCTTCGTCGGCTGCGACGACCTCCTCTCCGTGGGCCTACAGACGATAGGTGCCAGGTTCTCTGTTGGTGCCAAGTGGGGCAGCTCCTATCGGGGCAGGTGCATAGGCCGCTTTCTCTGATTGTACTCGTTGCACTTGTTATCTTGTACTTCCAGGCCGCTTGCTTTGTACTTGCTGCATTGTCTGCTTGTACTTCCAGGCCGCTTGCGTCTGTAGTTGCGGCATTTGTTTTCTTGTACGTGTTGCTCTCAGCACGTATCCAGTTTTGACTCTAGTTGCAGTTCGAGTTTCTTCAGTACTTTGACATTTTTGTGACATCGGAGTATCTTGATATTGAGGTCTTTGGGCATCCGATTTCATATTTCGCCTCGAGTGAAGTTCAGAATTCATTGTACTTGATATTGAGGTTTTTGATATTGAGGTCATACGTCGCCTCGAGTGAAGTTCAGAACTCATTGCACTTGATTTCCACATACTTCGAGTTAGAACTATTGTGATTTGTCATTGCGTTGCCTTTATTCATGTCTGTGCGTGTTGTCGTGCATGCACGTGTGTTGAATAAGAGTTTCGCCTGATCTTCACTTTGTTCGGATAAGAGCCCGCATTCGCTCTAAGTAGTGGTGGGTGTCTTGGCTCACTCTGTATGTTGCGCGTTTAATTCGTTATCTAGTCCACATTTCGACGTTGTGTTTCACGTGCATGGTCTTCCAGTGGTGCGGAGACGGTAATCGCTATATGTGGTTACTGCATGGTCTCGCATTGCTTTGAAGCGCACTCGCTATTTTAGTTCTCTTAGTTTCGTGTTTGTCTCAGTGGTGATGAGACGGTAATCGCTGTATGAACCAGTGGTTACCGTATGGTCTCTCACTGCTTCTAGCTTTGCTTCCATATCTATGGCCTGCATTGCTTCACTCATTATATTGTTAGTTGTTTTCTCGTGTACTTGCAGTCTTGTGCATTTCTGTACAGCTTCGCTGTTTGATGCATCTCTGCTTTAATCTTTGCATCTTCGCTGTTTAGGTTCTCTGTGTCCTGGCCTGCTCTCCAGGGAGCTCGAATCGGCCAGCGCAGACTCGCAGACTCGCAGGCCAGGTTGACGGTTTACCGCTGGCGCCAGTTCAACCATTCGTTTGAGCTCTAATATTTTTTGCCCGTGATATTTGATCTTATTCCCGCTCGCCGTCTCGATCTCAGCTCGATTGGGTACCTTTTACTGCCAAAAAGCACACAGGCGGGATCGGCTGTTTCGAATCGTCTTGATACGCGTTGTCGGTTTTTTGTACTTAATCCGAGCTCTAGGACAGCTACAGAGCTGATACTTACAGAAACCGATTCAGAATCATCAGGCGCGTTCGTCTGTTGCATCCAGAGGTCTGAACTCGGTCTGCTGCTCGAGCTAGGTCCGCGAAACTGTTCGTATTGTTCGAGTCATCTGGGGAGGTGCTGTCGGTTTTCTGTACTTAACTCGGGCTGTAGGGGGGCTACGGGTCTGGTAATTACAGAAACCGGTTCGGAGACATCAGGCGCGTCCGCCTGTCGCATGCAGAGGTCTGAAATCGGTCTGCTACTCGAGCTAGGTCCGCAAAACTATTCGTATCGCTCGAGTCATCTCGGCAGGAACTGTCGGTTTTCTGTACTGAACTCGAGCTCTACGGCAGCTACAGAGCTGATTCGCACAGAAACCGATGCAGAATAATCAGGCGCGTTCGTCTGTTGCATCCAGGTCTGAACTCGGTCTGTTACTCGAGCTAGGTCCGCGAAACTATTCGTATCGTTCGAGTCATCTTGAGAGGTGCTGTCCGTTTTCGCACGTAACTCGGGCTCTAGGACAGCTACAGAGCTGATACTTACAGAAACCGATTCAGAATCATCAGGCGCGTTCGTCTGTTGCATCCAGAGGTCTGAACTCGGTCTGCTGCTCGAGCTAGGTCCGCGAAACTATTCGTATTGTTCGAGTCATCTGGGGAGGTGCTGTCGGTTTTCTGTACTTAACTCGGGCTGTAGGGGGGCTACGGGTCTGGTAATTACAGAAACCGGTTCGGAGACATCAGGCGCGTCCGCCTGTCGCATGCAGAGGTCTGAAATCGGTCTGCTACTCGAGCTAGGTCCGCAAAACTATTCGTATCGCTCGAGTCATCTCGGCAGGAACTGTCGGTTTTCTGTACTGAACTCGAGCTCTACGGCAGCTACAGAGCTGATTCGCACAGAAACCGATGCAGAATAATCAGGCGCGTTCGTCTGTTGCATCCAGGTCTGAACTCGGTCTGTTACTCGAGCTAGGTCCGCGAAACTATTCGTATCGTTCGAGTCATCTTGAGAGGTGCTGTCCGTTTTCGCACGTAACTCGGGCTGTAGGAGAGCTACAGAGCTCATGCGCACAGAAACTGATTCGGAATCATCAGCCCGTCCGTCTGTTGCATCCAGAGGTCTGAACTGGGTCTGCTACTCGGGCTAGGTCCGCAAAACTATTCGTATTCTTCGAGTCATCTTGACAGATGTTGTCCATTTTCTGTATTGAATTCGGGCTGTAGGTGAGCTACAGAGCTGGTACGCACAGAAACCGATCCAGAAGCATTGGGAGCGTTCGTCTGTTGCATCGAGAGGTCTGAACTCGGTCTGCTACCCGAGCTAGGTTCGCAAAACTATTCCTATTCGACCGATATTTTTTCCAAATCTTGGTGAATTTCCTCACTGAACTCGAGCTGCAGAGGAGCTCGAGAGCTCTTCGGCGAAAAAAACAGAAGGACATCGTGAGGCGCGAAGCATCTAGACGCTTGGTTTGGGTCTGTTGTGGGCGCAGACGCCAAACACGGATTCGTACTATGCTATTTTCTCCCTAATGGTATTTTCTACACGCTGCAGATGAGCTATAGAATTGTTCAGCACAGCAATGGGATATCACTAGACGCCTGAGATCAGTCTGCTATCAGCGCTGCGGCAGAAAAACTATTCGTTCTCTGCTAATTCTTTGGACATAATATATGGTCAGGAAGCTCTACGAGTCCCCCGGCGGTAGGAAGGTTGACGGTTTACAGCCGGCGCCCAGTTCAATTCTCAGGTCCGTAGCTGCAGTACCTCGTAGAGCTCTTCGGCAACGATGAGATAGAGGAATTCCGGCGCGGGGTGCAGCTAGTACCTCGTAGAGCTCTTCGGCAACGATGAGCTAGAGGAATTCCGGCGCGGGGTGCAGCTAGTTGACCCAGCCGGCCCGGGCGGACAATGTGTGACACTTGGGTCGGTTTTCGGAGATTGTGAGAGATTTTGAAATTCGTTTTGGAAATCCAGATTTTTATTCTCTGCAGTGAATCATGGCGCGTTCGATGGTGAAATTCCCAGGGCTCTAGCTCCATTAATCGGATCAAAAGATTAGGAGGAACCGACGTTCTGTGAAACCCGAAAAAAACATTTTTTTTTCAGTTTTTAAGCTTATATCAACAAACTGACTTCTCCTGTTATCTGGGAACTGATCTGGTCTCTCCAGAGCTCTACGAGGGTCCCGGTGGTAACCTGGTTGACGGTTTACCGCCGGCTCCCAGTTGACCCAGCCGGCCCGGGCGGACAATGTGTGACGCTTGGGTCGGTTTTTCGAAGATTGTGAGAGATTTTGAAATTCGTTTTGGAAATCCAGATTTTTATTCTCTGCAGTGAATCATGGCGCGCTCGATGGTGAAATTGCCAGGGCTCTAGCTCCATTATTCGGATCAAAAGACTAGGAGGAACCGACGTTTTGTAAAACCCGAAAAAACATTTCTTCAGTTTTTTTCCTCTGGTATAAACAAACTGACTTCTCCTGTTATCTGGACCTGATCTGGTCTCTCCAGAGCCCTACGAGGGTCCCGGCGGCAAACTCAGTTCACTTCAATGGATGCTGGCGTGCAAACTCAGTGGGTCTACGCCTTCATGAGCTCTACGCAAAGTCAGACGCCTGCGTGCAAGGAAGCTCTACGCCTTCGTGAGTCAGGTGGGAAAGATGTGCAGGCGGTGGTCTCATTTTCTTCTGACACGTATGCAGCTCTTTCATACTCTTCTTCTTCTGATGTGAAGGCAGTGGTCTCATCTTCTTCCGATGTGAAGGCCAAGGGGACTTCCACGTGCTCTCAGGCCACCATTGCCGATGTTAAGGCATGGATTGACGCTGCTGGCAGTATCAACGAGTCGAATGCGATCCAGTATTTAAAGGATGGAGTGGATTTGTTTGCAGAACTTCTGACAGAAGGTGGGATCCCTGCAAATGCCAGGGCAAATCATGCTGTGCGGAAGCGCGGGGCGTTCGAGAATGTGCAAGCGACGTTGGAGGACCTTCTGGAATTCTTCGAGAGGCACATATATCTTACAGGGCAGATGAAGCGTGCCGAGGCTGCCAAGTTTCTACAGGATTCCAAGTGCGACGAATTCCGAATCCAATTCTATGGACGTCCGAGGAACGATACAACGTCGTCATGTGGAAGTACTGCCTGCAAAGGCAAAGGCAAAGGCAAAGGTAAAGGCGCCGACATAGGAGGTCAGGAGTTTGACGAAGTGTGTAGGTTCGGTAGGACGTTGACGGACTTTGAACGAAGGTGTAAATCTCAGGTTTGGCCTCTGCGGTAGATATTCGTATTCTTCGAGTGATTCCTTTCAATCCGAACTTGTTCTATTGGATTGTTGATTGTGATTGCGTCGCGTGGTCTTTTTGATTGTTGGTTGTGATTGCCTCGTGTGGTCATTCAGTGCATCCTTATTCAGTGCATAGTCTTCCAGTTTGCTGTTGCCTTTGTTTATTGCTTGTGAATTCGTAGTGTTGCCTTTCGGTCCATAGTCATGGTGCATATGCATTTGTTTGAGCTCTAATAATTCAGTGTGTGCATGTTCAATTCTTGGCCAGGTCTCCTGGCTCTCATGTCGTAGTATTAGTTTCGCCTCATCAGTGTTCTCACTGTTGTAGGGTTGTCTGTAGTATTAGTTTCGCCTCATCAGTGTTCTCACTGTTGCAGTGCCCACAGGTCGTTTGATTCGCCTGAGACTTGTTGGACCTGGCCTCAGTGGCCAAGATGGTCCCAGCCGAGACGCAAAAAAAACAAAAACCCTGGTGGTGCACCTGTATCGACGAGGAGGCGACGACGAACGCAAACTCGGGTAGGGAGTACTTCGGATATGGGCGTCCGAGAATCTATTTCAAGAAAGGTACTCCAGGACAGAAGTTGTGGGCACTTAGACGGTCACTGTTATCTAATCTAGCCCTTGCGAGTGATGATATCAATAGACTCCCGTGGCCCGGGGCGGCCAATATTCGGGTGTCTGTGGAGGTCGCCCCATGGAAGACTGTGCATGTCCAAGCTTCAGGCAAGTGTCATGCTGTATGGGCTCAGGTGTGCAGGAACGGAACCATCATGCGCTCAGAGCTGGGCAGTGGTCTGGGAAAAACATATGTGTGGGCGCGTGCATCCAGTGAGGCGCAGAATGCAGGTCAGATTGCCATGATATTTCAGCCTGGGCCACATGCGCAGGAGGGATGGGCGATTCGGGACGAGATTAAATCATATGAACCGAATTTGGACATTGCAGGCCTCAAGGCGCGACTATCAGCGCCGTGACGACGAGAGGTCCGTCTAGGCTCGTGGAACCTACGACGGAGAGGACAACTTACTATCCACACAATACTTAGTGCGATGAAAGGGGCGGATGTGACACTCCTGGGGGTACAAGAGTGTCAAAGTCTTTGGGATCATCGTTCTGAGCTGTCAGGTTCGGGTGAAGGTGCTATTCACACGATTTCCGATAGCTCCCGCAAGGTTGCCATCCTGTATAAGGATAATTGGCGGAAGCGCAGCCTTGCTACGTTCAAGGGGAAAGGTTACGTTGCCATTGGATTTACGACGGTCACGGTTGTTTCATGCTATTTGCCCAATGCTGAGGGTGTGACGTTGAGAACATTTAATATGAATGAGGCCCTGGAGAAGTATTTCCACAGGTACCCTAGGAGGCCCCAGAAGGTGGTGTTGCTCACGGATGCCAACGTGGAACTGTCGCCAGATACGGGCTGTAACGGTCTACAACTTACGGGGGAGGGATTGCTGGAATCAACTCTGGTCTACTCGGGTGGGGCATCACGTGTGCGTTGGAGGAGGAGGGAGGCAATGAAGGAGGCGCTTCTTCAGTTCTGTGGGAGGTGGAGGATTGTGATGGCCAGCGCATGTGGACCCAGGAGGCCTACTTGGATCCCGTCGGGTCTTGGGGCTCCCAGTGTCTTGGACTATATTGGGTTACCCGGTGCACAGTCGGAGGTGGGGGTTTAATTCATCCAACCACTGGGGACGACGGCGCTGACTGCGGTATCGGATCATGCTCTGTTACATGCCACGTTACCATGTGCTCCGACGGGTGTGCGCAGGCAGAAGCCGAAGGCGACGAGGGCCTCCAATTTGGTCCACTGGGCTCCCGAGGATCCTCAGGCTTACGCTCGGGAGGCGGAGATTGCTTTCACCGCATGCGGGACAATTCCTGTCAGGTCTGCTGCCACGACGCCCGAGGAGGGCTGGGAGCTGGTCAGCCGTTCCCATCCTCGTGTGGCGCGTCAGCTTAGGACCGTGGTGGGGGAGGAGGGTAACAGCACGGACAGTACGGAGACTATGATGGAGGACTTGGTGGAGTGGGAGGAGGTGGAGGATGTGACGACACAGTGCGTTCAGGCGGTGGGATCACCCACTTGTGAAGGCGAATTCATCAATACGGCGATTGTGTCGGCGGCCAGTCTCACACCTCATGCGCAGGGACGACAGGTCCAACGTCCCAAGAAGCCAGAGGAGTTGTGGAGGATGGAGGAGGACATGACACAGCTCAGGAGGGAGAGGAGTTGGGGGGACTGCAAACAGTTACGACGGCGGTACCGACCTGCGAAGAGAAGGTACCAGGCTGAACTGGTCAGATTTCAAGTTACCAGGGAAGGACGGAGTAAACGTACACACAATCAGGTACTGGAGGTGGTTCAGGAGGACGGTAGTATTCATAGATCTGAGGACTTGGAGGAGTGGGAGGCGGAGATCGGACGGTTTGCTTGTGCCACTATTCAATGCGAGGAGGCTCGCAGGGCTAGTGCGCAGACGTTGGAGATGGCGAGGTGTGCAGCAGCGGCCTCGCATCGGACACTAGACATTCGCATGTCCCTTGTGTTGCGAGCTCGTGCGCGACTCAATAGGGGAGGAGCAGCGTCATGCGATGACGTGTCGCCCGAAATGCTCAAGTTACTTCCTTGGGCGTGTGTGCGCCGTGTACGTGACTTCTTTCAGCGCCTGGCCTGTCGGGAGAATCTCACGCCGCATTGCAGGAGAAAATTCCTTGTTACTCTGATCCCGAAGAGCCCCCAAATGACCCAAGTCAAAGACACTAGAAAAATGTGCCTCATACCTCTTATGTCCAAATGGTACAGCCTGTGTCTCACTCTAGTTGTGGAGGAAGAGTTGACAAATCTCCGACCTCATACGTGCTTGTTCGGCTTTGCGGCAGGTAGGAAACCACATGCAATTACGGCGGTACTTAAGAGGCTCTCACAGCACGCGTGTCTCTGGGGCAAAGGAGAATCATTATATCTTGGGAGTGCAGACGTACTACAGTGCTTCGACCATGTGACGTTGACGTTGGCGTATAACAGTCTGGTATCATTGGGTCTCCCCTCGGAGCTCATATTTGCCCTCTTGGATCCCATGCGTGAGAGCGTGTGTCAGATGTCCTTTGAAGGTGCGCGGTGGACGGATTGGGTGTCTTGGGATAGGATTATCCGCACGGGAGGAGTGGAGAGCCCCTTCTTGTTCAAGGCTGTCTCGGTGTATCTTTGGGAAAAGGTGGTACGGCAGTGGGAGGATAACGACTATGGTTATGAATTGGAGACCCCCTTGAGTGGAGGCAGGAGGAGGATTGCACATGCTCTGTGGGCGGACAACTTGTATGTGTGTGCGCGGACCCTGGACGAACTTCGGGAGATGATGTCTATGCTCACGGTGCCGTTGGCTCAGGCGGGCCTGCGGTGGAAACCCTCATCGCTGGGATACCTCCTGTGTGGAGGCTGGCCTCGCTGTTCTGATGCCGAGCTTCGTGTGTGGGTCCCTGAGTATGGTGAGGAGTTGGTCCTGCCACGTCTTCGACCAGATGTCGGCTCTGGGAGTGGAACTCTTTGATGACTGGAGTGAGCATCGGGATCTACTTTGTCATTTACAGCGTGCCAGGCGTGCGTGGATGTGTGATGTGCAGTTCTATCGGTGTGGACAGTTACCTTTGCGTGATCGTTTTATGCGTTACATTGCACGAGTGCAGTCCATTGTTTTGTATGCATGCGAAGGTATGACGGCGGATGAGGGGACTATTCAGAAGTTATATGCGTGAGAGGGTCAACTGCTGGCGATCATTGGTGGTCTGCGTAAGAAGGCGAGTGAGGATTGGACCGTGTATGCTCAGAGGCGGCTGCGCTATGGTCGCCAACACTTTGCTAGGTACGGCTTCCAATCATTGGTCCAAAGATTTCTCAGAACGCAGTTTGGCTGGGCAAAGGATGTGGCATCGTTCGCTTGTATGCATACGCGTGCACCTATGTTAGCGCGTGCGTCGGGGGAGGAGGCGCATACCAATCGGCGTCAGCGTGCGAGAATCTTCCGTGAGACGGTGCGGGGCCAACGACAGAGGCTCTCGACCACCCAGCCTGGTGAGGCTCCGACACCAGCACCTCCTGTGTCGGATGACGTGTCAAGGCCCTTTGTTTTTTTCACGTGTTGCGATGCCGCATGGTTTGGGGGGGTGGACGGAGAGGAGGGAGGCTATGATTACTGCTAGTGGGAGGAGGACGGAGATAACCAGACTAACAGGGAGGAGGTTACCTACAGGCTACAGGCCGTGGGACTTCTTATCTGTGCAGGCTGCTGGTGTGAACTGGTGGCATCATCTCGACTGGAGTGAACATGGTTTTCGCGAGCTTGCTACGGCCCGACTGTGTGCGGCGGGATTTTCACATATGACGGAGGGCTTTATCTTTAAGGAGGAGGGAGGTCAGATACACAGAGAGGAGGAGGAGGAGGAGGACAATCAGTATACACAGACGGCGCTTGATCGTATTGCCAGGCGCCTCGCAGCAAACTTTGAAAATGAGGTCCGCTTCGAGCGACGAGGCGGAGTTGCGATGGAGCTGTTGGGCGACTCCATGCTGATAACCAACTGGATGAGGGGAAGGTGGAATTGCAACAACAATATATACCGATCGCAGGTGGGGGAGGTTATTGATCTGTTAGACGATGCCCGTCGAAATTTTAAGCTGCAGGGCCCAGCCACAGGATATGACTTGTGGCGTCATTTCTATCGTGCAGGCAACGACCGCGCCGACCGACTGACTTGGGAAATCAGACATCTACCATTACAATCGAGGTGCAGAAGCATTCAACAACAGATAAACAATACTGAAACATTGATCGCAATCCGTGGTGCGTACGACGGTGGCGTTAGCAGTGCAGGTGCTGGGGGGGGGATGGTGGCTAGACGGTGAGTTCATCAGTGAGCAATCTGGGGAAGGGGTTAGTGATTGCCTGCACACGTTTACCCGTCCGTTGGCGGAGGAGGCTTCTGGCCTGATTCCCGATGCGACGGTTACTCAGTGTGAGCTTGAGGCCGCTTCGAGACTTGCCCGCTCTGCTTGCAAGATACTTCAAGAGTATCACGTTTTTCAAGGTACATCTAGCCCGCAGGGGATGGCTGCACCAACCCGACCGCCCTTGTAGGGCCCTGTGGTCGGACCGCAAACCGCAAAAACCTGGTTGACGGTTCACCGCCGGCTCCCAGTATTACTATCAAAACACTTGCTGGAACCGTCGGCCGCTTCGAGTCATCTTGACAGGCGTTCTCGGTTTTTTGTACTTAACTCGAGCTGTAGGACAGCTACAGAGCTGATACTTAGCTGAGAGCTGATACTTACAGGCGCGTTCGTCTGTTGCATCCAGAGGTCTGAAGTCGGTCTGCTACTCGAGCTGGGTCCGCAAAACTATTCATATTCTTCGAGTCATTTTGACCAGTGCTCTCGGTTTTCTGTACTTAACTCCAGATTTAGAGAAGCTACATAGCTGGTACGCACGTAAACTATTCAGTATCACCAGGCGCGTTTGCTTGTTGCATCGAGAGGTCTGAACTCGGTCTGCTACTCGAGCTAGGTCCACGACACTATTCGTATTTCTGAAATTCTCTTTACAGGCGCTGTTGCTATTCTTTATTTAACTCGAGCTGTAGCAGAGGTACAGAGCGGGCAGAAACCGATCCAGAATCATCAGGGGCGTTCGGCTGAAGCATTGAGAGCTCTAAAAAGAGTCTGCTACTCGAGCTGGGTATGTAAAAATATTCGTATGCGACCGATTTTTTTCCAACTGATGGTAACATTTTCCACTTAACTCGAGCTGCAGATGAGCTTGAGAGCTCTCCCGCACAGAAATCAGAAGGAAATCGTGAGTCGGACAGTCTGAAGTATCCAGGCGCTTGGCTTGGGTCTGTTATGAGCGCAGACGCCGCACAACTAGTCATTTTCTGGTATTTTTCTGGTGATGGAATTCGTTTCCTGGTTTGAATTCGAGGTGCAGATCAGCTTGAGAGCTCTTAGGCATTGCAATGGGAAGCTAATCATTATGCGCGCTGTTTCAAAGTGTCTAGACATCCACACTCACACTGCTATTAGCGCTAGGGCTGATTTCTGATTCGTACTGTGCTACTTTCTTGGAAATGCTACTGTTCTCCTTGGTTTTACTCGTGCTGCAGATGAGCTACGCATCAGGGGCAATCATGAAATTTATCCAGACGCCTGATATCATCTGCTATTAGCGCTCGGGCTCAAAAACTTTTCGTGTTCTGCTATTCTTTGGACATAGTATGAGGAATTCGTGCACAGGGTGAAGCTAGTTGGCAGATCCGACCTTAACAGACAATATGGTGACATGGGGTCGGTTTGGCTGAGATGTGAAAGATATTTGACAATTCAATTTGAGAAGCAATATCTTTCTCACGTGTGTCTGCCAGTCCAATTCTCAGGTCCGTAGATGCAATGTTACTATCAAGGGAACCGACGTTGGATGAAAACGCAAAAAACGTTTTTTTTTGAGCTTTTTTCTTCACGCCTGAGAGAGCTTTTTCCGTGTGTTCCAATCAGCGCCGCGCGAGAAACGAGCTCTACGAGGCTCCCGGCGGTTACCTGGTTGACGGTTTACCGCCGGATCCCAGTCGGCCAACCCGACCAGAAGGGACAATGTGACAACTTTTGGTTGGTTTTGCTAAGATTTGAAAGATATTTGACAATTCATTTTGAGAAACTAGATTTTTCGCACCTGTAAACGACTATGAGGTCCTCTGTGTCTTAATATGAGCTCTCTACGCGCACTTTTACTATCAAAACATTTGGCGGAACCAACTTCATTTCGACATGAAAACATTTTTTTTTTTTTTTTTTTTTTTTTTTTATTTTTTTTTTTTTTTTATTTTTTTTCGAGAAATGCTTCCAGAAGCTCTCTCTTACGATTCTAAGCACTCTTACGCGTGCAAGGAGCTCTACGAGGTTCCCGGCGGTGACCAGGTTGACGGTTCATCGCCGGCGCCAGTTCTAGCTTGCAACGCTTCCATTGGGACGATGTGGCCGTGAAGCGATGAGCTTGCCTCCAGGTAGCGCGTAACCTGCTGCGAACTGGCCGCCTTCTCTGCCTTGGCGAGGGGTGGGCGCTCAGTTGCACTGTTCCGCCGATTCGGAATCGGGGTTCTCGTGGCGGACCGTAAACCGTGAAAATTACCAAGGTGGACGGTTTACCGCCGGCCCCCAGTAATTGGTTGACGCGTGTTACCCGTGTGTTGCTTCGTACTCTATGGCCTTTTGTTGGGGATTTTTTCCTGGCGCGGGTTTCTCGCCCGCATGTCTTTTGCATTCTATGGCCCCTTCACGGTTCAGGTTGCGCCCCCACGCTGGCGTCCATGTCGATTCGCACTCCGCTGCGCGCCCCGAGATCGTGACTCGTAGAGCTTCCTTCTGGGCGAAGCGGCGAAGCTAGGGAGTAATTATGGCGCGCTGGCGGGCTAGTTGGTCCGAAAAATCTCGGCGGAAGGTTTGCATCATTTTGGTCGTTAAAGATGTGTTTCTTGAAATTTGACCATTCGTTAGAGCTCGTTTTTTTCCCCATCTTCGGTCTTAGTCCGGCTCGCAATCTCAATCTCAGGTCGATCGGGTGGATATTATTGTCAAAAGGCACTCCGGCGGGATCGGCTGCTGAGTGTCATCTTGGCAGGTGCTCTTGGTTTTCTTCACTTCACTCGAGCTGCAGATCAGCTACAGTGTTGTTCGGCACAGCAATCGAAAGGGAATTATCAGGAGCGCTAGTCTCAAAAGTATCTAGATGCCCAAACTCGGTCTGCTACCAGAGCTGAAACCAACAAACTATTCGTACTCTGCTAATTTTAAAGAGATGATGCTATTTTCTCTACGTTATTTGAGCTGCACGCTTGTTGCGGAGCTGAAGAGTTTTTTTTGGAGGGGTCCCCAAACAGGCTCCCCAAACAGCCGAAACAGAAGGTCACCAGGTGCATTTGCTCACGGTATCGAGACGTCGGGATTCTGCCTGCAACCATAGCTGCGACTGGAAAACTATTCGCGCTGTAAATATTTGACAGATGCTGTGCGTTTCCTGAGTTGAACTCGAGATCTAGGCCAGCTACAGAGCTGAGATGCACACCAATCGACAGGGAATGCCGCGAAGCATCAGTCTACAGTCTAGACGCTTCAGATCGGTCTGCTACCAGAGCTGCAACCATTTTTTTTTTTATTTTAAAAAAAAAAAAGAAAAAAAGATACTGCGAGAGACGGTGCTGTTTTTTGTATTTAATTAGAGTTATAGGCAAGCTAGGGAGCTGGGAAGCACACCGCTCAACAGGAAATCATGAGACACAGTCGCCTGTAGTATCGAGACGAGCAGTACAACTGAGCACCCTGTCAGTGAGAGATTATACTCGTTTTCTGTATTCAATCCGAGCTGTAGGCTAGATACGGAGCTCATATACACAGCGATCGGCAGGAAACTGCTGGGAAGCGCGAGTGGAAAGCATCCAGACCTGAGATCGGTCTGCTTCCAGAATTGCGACTCACATACTTTTTTCTCTTCAAATTCCAGATAGGCGGTGTCGGGTTTCTCTCTTAATTCGAGCTGTACGCAAGCTACAGAGCTGGAATCAGATTGTTCGAATGGGAATGACTTCGAGTATTGGTCTTCAGCATCGAGACGAAATCGATCTGTGGGCGAGCAAGGAGCTGTGAAGCAACTTCTGCTCATCCTCCTCCTCCTTCTCCTGCGCCTCCTCCTCCTCTCCTTCTTTTTCCACTCCTCCTCCTGCTCCTCCTCCTCCCCCTTCTCGTTCTTCTTCTCCTCCTCCCCCTCCTTCGCCTCCTCCTTCTCCTCCTCCTCCTCCCTTCCCCTCTTCCTCCGCCTCCTCCTTCTTCTCCTCCTTCTTCCTCCTGTCCCCTCCTCCTCCTCCTCTTCCTCCTCCTCCTCTTCCTCTTCCTCCTTTTCTTCCTCCTCCATCTGGTCCTTCTCCTCTGTCTCCTCCTCCACCTTCTCTTCCCCCTCTCCTCCTCCTCTTCCTCCTCATCGTCGTCCCGTTCCCCCCTTCCACCCTTCCACCTCCTTTTGCTTGTCGTCGTCCTCGTCCTCCTTCTCCCCCTCCTTCCCTTCCCTCCTGCTCCTTCTCATCCTGCTCCTTCTCTTCCTCGACCTCCTCCACCTCCTTCTCCTCCTCGCTCCTTCTTTTCCTCGGCGTCCTCCTCCGTGAAACCGCGCCCTCGCGTGCGCGGAATGCGAGATTTCCTCGCCCGCGCGCCGTCATTTTAAATCGCGGGGGAGCTGTGCGAGTTTCCGGCGGTAACCAAGGTTGACGGTATGCCGCCAGAAGGAGGACTGAGGAGGGGGAGGAGTGGGGGAGGCCGAGGAAGAGTAGGGGGAGAAGAAGTAGCAGGAGGGGAAGGAAGGGGGGGGGGGGGTGAGGATGATGAGCATGAGGAGGGGGAAGAGTGGGGCGGAGAAGGATGATGATGATGATGGTGGCGGTTCGGGGAGGAGGGGGGGGGGGGGGGGAGGAAGAGGAGGGGGGGGGGGGGGGGAGAGAGAGAGAGAGAGAGAGAGAGAGAGAGAGAGAAGAGAGAGAGGGAGAGAGAGAGGAGAGAGAGAGAGAGAGAGAGAGGAGAGAAGAGAGAGAGAGAGAGAGAGAGAGAGGAGAGAGAGAGAGGGAGAGAAAAAGAGAGAGAGAGAGAGAGAGAACAAAGAGATAGGAGGGGGGGGGGGGGGGGGGGGGGGAAGAGGAGGAGGAGGAGGAGGAGAGAGAGGAGGAGGAGCAGGAGGATGGGGGGGGGGGGGGGGGGGGGGGGGGGAGGGGGGGAGAGGAGGGGAGAGGGGAGGGGGAAGAGCAGCAGGAGGAGAAGGCGGAGGAGGGGAATTTGGGGAAATGCATGATTAGCCGGAGGAGGAGGGGGAGAAAGAGGGGGGAGAAGGAGGAGAAGGGGAAGGAGAAGGGGGGGAAGGAGGAGGCGGAGAAGGCGGAGGAGGGGAAGTTGCTTCAAGTCGGTCGCGCACGTTGAATATTATTTCAATTTTCTAGCAATGCAAAACCAGAGAGGGAGCTCTTCCCGAATATTTAAATGCGCGTAAACATGCTGAGTCGCCTGGTGAGGCGGTCAGGTCCGTGGCTTGCCCGCAGCTGGAGTCAAGTGCCACCCGCGCGAGAAAGTCGGCGACTCATGTTAAACAGTTTTATAGTGCGTTCTACCAATGCAAGCCATGCTAACGACTCTCGCGCAATATATAAGTGTGCGTGGATATGCGGAATCGCTTGGAGAAGCGATCAGGTCCGTAGCTTGCCTATGGCCTGAGTTAGGTTAAGAAAACCGCCCGCGCAAACTCGTGGAGCTTCCCGGAGAGCGAAGCGGCGAAGCTTAAGAGTAATGCGAAAACGCTGGCGGGCTAGTTGACTCCGAAAATCTCGACGGACCTTCTGCCGACATTTGCTCGGTTGAGCATTAGTTTTTCAGAATTCAACCATTCGTTAGAGCTGTATGCTTTCTCATTGTCAATGATCTTAGTACGACTCGCCATGTTGATATCAGGTCGATCGGGTGAATATGATCGTCGAAAAGCACGCGGGCGGGATCGGATGCCGAGTGTCATCTTGGCAGGTGATGTTGGTTTTCTCAATTTCACTCAAGCTGTAGGGGGGCTGCGGACTTGATCGCTTCTCCGGGCGACTCAGCATGTTCATGCGCATCTTCTCATTGCCCTATCGCCCTCTTAACAGTTTGCATGTTGAGAAAATCTTGGACAACTGTTCAACTTGAGTCGCTGACTTGGCAGGTGCTGACGCTTCTTCATCTAACTCGAGCTGTGGGCAAGCTACGGACTTGATCGCTTCCACAGACGATGCAGCATGTTCATGCGCATCTACCCATTGCGCGAGAGCTCTTCTGATGGTTTGCATTGCTAGAAATCCTTGCAACACTGCTCAATATGAGTCGTGAGCTTTCTTGCGTTGGCGTTTTCTTAACCTAACTCGGGCCATGGGCAAGCTGCGGACCGGATTGCTTGTCCAGGCGAGTCAGCATATCCATGCGCATTTATGAATTGCGCGAGAGTCGTTATTATGGTTTGCATTGGTAGAACATTGTAAAACTGTTCAACATGAGTCGCCGACTTTCTTGCGTGTGTGGCATTCTCGATTTGACTCCAGCAGTGGGCAAGCTACGGCCCTGATCGCCTCACCAGGCGGTTAAGCATGTTTAGGCGTATCTAGATATTGCGCAAGAGCTCCTATTATCATCCTGCGTTGCTAGAACATATTGAAATAGTATTCGACGTGCGTGGCCGACTTTGCTCCGTGGGTGGTTTTCTGCACTTACTCGAGCTGTGGGCAAGCTGCGGACCTGATAGCTTCTGATGGCGATTCATCCTCTCTATGCGCATCCAGATGTTGCGTTAGATTTCCTCTCATGGTCTGCATTGCTAGAGAAATATTGAAAACTATTCAGCGTGAGTCGCCGGCTTTTCCTACGCGGGTGTTTTTTTCGGGAGTTCATTTGAGCTGTGGGCAAGCTGCGGATCCGATCGCTTCTCCGGGCGATTTATTAGGTTTGAGCGCCTCTAGGCATTGGGCGAAAGCCTTTCCCATCGTATGTATTGCTGGGAAATATGGAGAACTATTCAACATCGAGACGAACTCGAGCTGTGGGCAAGCAAGGAGCTACGAAGCAAATCCTCCTCCTCCCCTCCTCCTCCTCCCTCTCTTTTTCCTTCTTCTTCTCCTTCTCTTCCTCCTTCCCCTTCTTCCTCCTCCTCCCGCTTCCCCTTCTCCTTCGCCTCCTCCTCCTTCTCCTCTTCCTCCTCCCCTCCCCCCCCCCCTCCTCCTCCTCCACTTCCTCGTCCTCCTCCACTTCCTCCTCCTCCTGTCTCTCTTCCTTCTCCTCCTCCTCCTCGTCGCCATCATCGCCCCACTTCTCCCCCTTCCACCCTTCCCTTCCTCCTGCTTGTCATCCTCCTCCTTCCTCCTTCTCCCCCTCCTCCTCCTCCTCCTCTTCCTCGGCCCCCTCCACCTCAGTGCCCTCCTCGCCCCTCCACCTTCTCCCCCGTGAGACCGCGCCATGGCGCGTGCGCGGAATGCGAGATTGTCGCGACGGCGTCTCATGTTCGTCGCAAGGAAGCTCTACGAGTTCCTGGCGGAAGCCGAGGTTTACGGTTTACCGGCGGCTTCCAGTTGTCGTCCTTGTCGTTGCCTCCCCGATCGAGCATGGGTCGGAACATCTATGCAGATTTACGAAATGGGGGCCCACCTGGGGGCCGCCGCCACCCCGGGGGAAGGTTTTTCGCGCGATATTTCTTGAACTTGCCCCTCGCCAGCCGCCGCGAACTCTCGGGGGGCCCGTTCCTTGTTCAAATCATTCGTTTTGTTGCTGGGCCCGCTCCTATCCGACGCGGCGTCGGGAAGGTAGATTTGGGCAATATCTAGAGACGCTCTTTCTGGGCAGCGGAGCTGGGAAAAGGGTCTCACCGCGTTCCCTCATGGGTTTGAGTTTATATTTCGACCCTTGTTTCAAAGCCCAGATTTACAGGGGAGGAGAGCGCAGACGCATGCCCCCCTCGTGGCGGCGCGACGCGGGCAGGGGGAAGGCAACAGTCGATTTTGCTTGAATCTCCCCTTGATAGGACGCCGCGTAGAAATCGTTGAGAACGGCGCAGCGCGGCGAGTTTCCATGAACAGGCCATCTGGATTAGGGGCCCCTCCCTGCAGTGGCAGGGTTGCGCCCGCGGCGGCTGCGACGGAGTGCTCCGGTCGCCGTCCTGTTGGTGCTTTTTCTCTGCTTCTGGGGCTGCTCCTCCTGCTGCGCAAAGGCCCAGGGCGGGGTGCTTGGAATTGCGTGCCTTCTTCTCCCCTGCGTGCTTGATTTCGCAGGAGGTACATTCCCGTTCTTTGCGTAGAGGCCACGGGATTTCGGTTACCTGGCGACCAGAGTCGGCCCAATTGGACCAGAGCTCTGTGATTTCTGCCAGTCCAAGAGAAAGCGCAAATCAAGTAGTTAATACATGTAGCAGCCACAAGGCCACCAAGGAGGCAGCCGCGAGACATCCAAGACGCGGACAATAAGCAGCCAGGAAGCCGCCAACATGCAACCCAGGAGGCAGCCAGAGAGGCAGCTAGGAAGAAAACCGATAGGCAGCCGCGAACTCTGGTGT
>CAUYUJ010000438.1:52500-57721 GCA_963575745.1 Prorocentrum cordatum
AGGCTTGCTGGGGAGCAAGAACCCCGCCAGGATCTGGGACAAAACGCGGTTTCTGCAAGAGCAGGAGGCGCGGGAGGAGGAACGCCGTGTGAAAATGGGGGAGGCCGAGGCGGAGGAGGGGTTTGGCCCCCTCCCCGCTCGTCGGCGACGACGTCCGATTGGACCGCGGTGTGACCGTGAGGGCACTGTGCCTGGCGCCAGATGGGGCTGATAGAGAAGACGCGGTCAAGGGTCGAGATCAAGCGCGTGCAGGGCCCGAAGGAGGTCGGCATGGGCAGGCTGAGGAGGCTTGCGTGATTCCCTTAAATGGAGATCCCGGGCGGTGCAGGGCTTGCACAGGGGCAGCCGAATCGCCCGGAGCAGCCCGCTGCCGATTCTGGTCAGGGGGGCAGCGACAACGCCGGCGACGAGATCGGCCGACGTTCCAGCGTAGGACAGGTCGATTTCGTCGGTGGCCAGGTGATGAAACGCGCCTGCAACCTGTTCCAGGTTGTTGGGCTGTCTCACTGAGAGAGTGGGAGCCGCGCGATCGGCGCCCGCGCGCGTGCCAGACTCGGCTCTGGAAGCTCGTTGGAGGGCCGGCGCGCCCATTCCACGGCCGGGGTGGTGTCGCACTCCTCGCGGGAGAGGATTGTTGCGTCGCGCCTGGAGGTGGGCAGGATCTGGCGCGGTGGGGGGGCGGAGCGACATATGGACCGAGCAATGCGGTCGTAATCAGTTCGACGCCCACGTAGGGGGTGGCAACTGGGGGCGCAGGAGTGTCAGACCAGCGACAAGATTGCTTCGTCGCCGAAGCAAGCGTGGACGAGGGCAGCTGCGCTCCTTCTAGATGGCGGTTGCCCTGCTACCGAAGCCTCCGGATCAGGTGGGCAGCCTGAGGAGGTCACGGGTTGCGTCGCGCCCCCGCCCTGACCATGGCGAGCAGGCCCTGCCATCGTCGATCTTCCCGCGCAGTGAGGGCCCCGCCGGATCGCCGCAGCTCCGCTGCCGCTGATGGTGGCAAGAAGAAGCTCTCTCGGCTTCTCGCGCTGTGAGCTGACGCAGAGGGTTCTTTCTCGGTGAGAAGTGGCACAGACATGCTCTCCCTCCATATGCTTCTGTTCAGCAGCAGAGTTGTAACATCAGAGGACCAGCGTTGCTTCCATGGCCCCCTGTTGGCAAAACAAACCTTTGCAGGACATCGTAACAATACGCATTACATGGCCACCGTGGCAACTAAACTAATGCGGGTTCCTCTTTCGCGAATGCCCATTTTTTGAAATTCTTCTCGTTGTCCCATGCATGTTGCGCGGTTCATGCGCGTGCCCCCGCGCGCGCGTGGCCGTCGTTGCGAACTCGTTCTGTTGGCTTGCTTTTGAATCCATGTTAGGAAGATGTCTACGCCAGTATCTGACAGCAACCAGGTACTGTCAGCTCGAGATCTTCCAGAGTTTCCGCTGGGGCGCACTTCGCCATCATCTAGTTTCTGCGCCGTCGCCATCATCGTCGCCAACGCCGCTGGTGATGTCAGCTTGTGATAAACAACAGCAGTTGGGGCGCGTAGATGAACGATGGTTCCTCTGCTCCTGCGAATCGTGGGTGGGCGCCTGCAAAATGGGAACGCGCGGCGGCGTTGTCGGTGATTGGCGCCGACGTTCGGCAGGCGGCAAGTGGGCGACGGGCGCGGCGCGGGGGCAGCAGTGCCTCCGCTATAGCGGGGCGGCTGGGCCAACATGGCTGCGGGCAGGAGAGAGGGGGGAAAGGGGCGGAAGTGGCGCCCCAGCTGGCGGGCGGCGCTGTCATACATGCAAGGAAGGCAGGGGGAGGGGCAGCAGAAGCAGGCGGGAATGGCACTTCGTTCCCTATTCCCCGCCTCCAGCGCAATGTCTTGCGACGAATTCGACGACGGCGGCGACGCCGACGGCTGCGGCGACGGCGATGGCGACGGCGGACGACGACGCACTGCGGATGCTCCATGGGGTGGGTGGAGGGGCGGGGGTGTTGCGCCTGTCCGCTGTAGTCGACGACGGCGACGACGGTGGCGACGACGGCGGCGACGACGGCGACGACGACGACAACGACGACGACGACGACGACGGACGACGACGCGCTGCGGATGCCCTGGAAGAGGACTGCTACGCTGCCAGTCCCGCTGCCGTCGTCGACGATGACGACGATGCGGACTACGACGTCGACGATGACGACCACGACGACGACGACGACGACGACGACGACGACGACGGCGACGACGACGACGACGACGACGACCGCCGACGACGGCGACGACGACGACCGACGACCGACGACGACGACGATGACGCTAACGACGACGACGACGACGACGACGACGACGACGACGACGACGACGACGACGACGACGACGACGACGACGACGACGACGACGACGACGACGACGACTACAGCGGTGGTGGTGGTGGCGGCGGCGGCGGCGGTGGTGGCGACGATGACGACGACGACCGTGACACGTCAGTAATCAGCCCGGGAACGGGGGAATCTGTTCGCCTTGGGAACGTCGATCCTCACAACAACTCTTATATGAAACGCCCGCGCCGCCCCTTTTTTGGGCGTTTGTGTTTCAGAAAGTGGTGTCGCGCCCTGCGGCGTCAATTCATCAGCCCTTGGGGTGTCCATCTTGTTACCCCCGCGCTGACATTATCATCGTCATCATCATCACTAATGTTGTCGTCACCACCATCATCATCATCATCACCATCCTCATCATCGTCATCATCATCGTCGTCATCGTCATCGTCGTCATCATCATCATCATCATCCTCATCATCATCATCATCATCATCATCGTCGTCGTCGTCGTCGTCGTCGTCATCGTCATCATCATCATCATCATCATCATCATCATCATCATCATCATCATCATCATCGCATTCTTCATCATCATCACCATCATCGTCATCGTCATGTTTGTTTTAGTTCCCGCGTCATCATCACCATGACCACCACCATCATCACTTTCCCATCGTCGCGGTCGCCGTCGCCGATGTCGTTGTCACCATCAACAGTCGCCCGCTCGAGCCGTGGATTTGCATAAGCAAGGTCCGCGTGTCATGGTGCCTGTTGGGACTTTCGAGGAAGTCCTGGTGGGCAAGTGCACTTGGCGCCGCTGGGTTTTTGCAGACACTTTGCGGGTGGGTGGGTGCCATGTCTGCTCAAGCGTGGGGCGGTTGCCCACGGTGGTTTGCACCCCGCGGGGTTGATGTCGAGAGTGCGACAGCACACTGTTCGGGGTTCCCGCTGGCACATATGTTTGCCAGCTCTGGTTTTCAGATGCTTGTTGGTTTCTGGCTTCGCAGGATCCCAAACGGCTCAATATTTTCATTGTTGCCCCATTGCGACATGAAGAAATTCCAAGAGGGCCCCAGGCCACGAGAGGGTCCGAAGACGGCCCTCGAGGCTCACAGCGTCAGAGTCTTCCAGACTGAAGCCTAGTTGTTGTGGTCGGCAACAAGGGTGGCCCAAGAGAACTCCAGAGGCCTCAAAAAGGTCTTCAAAAAAGGAACCTCGGCAACCCCCAAGAGACCACACCAGATCTCGACAGGATTTTTTCTCACCATGGTCCCGGGTCGGCTGATGTCTTACAGCAGGGTGGCGTGAAGAACAACAATAAAGAACAGGCGAAGGACAGCATGGCTTCTACGGCGTGACCCAAGCTCAATTTGCATGCGCATTTGAATTCTGGTTTCACCCCTGCAAGACTGAATGCATCCCAAAGTGCAATCAAAACGCCACCTTCGCGTGGCTAGGTTGGATGGGGTGTGCTGAGGCGTGGGGTCTGGGGGAGGCGTGGGGTCTGGGCGGTGGGTCTGGGGCGGTGTAAATCATTTTCCGCACATGAATGTGGCATTCGAAAAAGGGTAGTGCAGTTTTTTTAACGCCCAGAGGACTCTCCTAGCGCCCTGTTGTTTACTCGGTGGTCTCGGTGGTTTGGTCTTGGTGCCCAGAACCTTCCTGGGCTTGTCTCGTGGCCCTTTTGGGCTATTCTCTGGATGTTGGGAGTGCCGTCCCGAGCCTCTTGGGGTTTTGCTTGGCAGCGTCGTGGAGGCTTGCCCGGAACTCCTCGGAGCTTGTCCAGGTCCCCTTGGAGCCATCGGGCGTTGATGGGCCCGTTTTGGCCAGTCCAGTGCATTGTTCGGTTGTTCCTCAAGCCCAAAAATAGCATAACATACATATCTCGTTGTGGGTTTTTTAGATTCTCTGTGAACTCTGTGGCTTCATTCGGAGACCGCTCGGCCGTGGCGGAGGCGTCGTGGAACCATCTTGGGGTCAACCGATGGCGTCATGTAGGCCATCTGGGACAGTCTTGTGTCGGCTGTCGTTCACGTTCTTTCTCCGCAAGTTCTCTGCGATCGAGTTAGTTTTTGTTCCTTCATGGATGGCAGCTGGCACTGATAGCCGGGCTTCTCATCGGGCGCCGGCGAAAAAGCACACAGGAGGCTGCTGGGCGGTGGAGTTCTCTGGCAAGAGGAAATATGCATAGAGGGATCGTTGATCTCGTGAGGTATGATACCTGCGTCAGACATGTTTTCCATGCGTCCATGACTGGAGCTCATGACCGCGTCTCATGAGAAGTTGTGCGATTAACGATTGCGGTGTACACAGATAGCAGTGAGGGAGGCTTCTCGCGCACAGAAGGGGATCCTGGATTGGGATGCGCGGAGGGAGGTCCTCGAAAGACTCTGGCAGCGGCGGCCAAAGGCGCTGCGAAGCCTTCGCCTGAAGGCGAAGGACTCGAGAGGTCCTCGAACCTTTCCCCAAAGGCCTCGGCGAAGGACGGTAGCGTAATTTTGCGTGCATGCACTGCTTCATTTTTTGATCGGTTCTTGTCGTTGTCGCTGTGGGTGTAGTTGCAGTTCTAGTCGCACTTGATGTTGATCTTCTGCTGATGCTTGCTGCTTCAGTGATCGTTGCTGTTGTAGATGCAGAGGCAGCTGCAACTGCGATTGGAGTTGCTATCGTTGCCAGCGTCGTGGCTTCAGCTGCAATTGTCCTTTGTTGTTGATGTTGCTTTTGGCGTCATTGCTGCGTTCGTGCCGCAAAATCGTGCGGGGCACCTGCTCAGGCGCCTCGTGCCGTGCCCATCCATGCTTCTCTCAGCTCTTTCCGCCGACGCCCTTGTCTTCTCGTGCTCCGAGCTGTCCGGGCTGTATCGGACTGCCCAGACAGTCTTGGCCCCCGTTGCATCACCCAGGGGCTTCATATCAGA
>CAUYUJ010000438.1:57821-75321 GCA_963575745.1 Prorocentrum cordatum
GGGACGGTTTGGGGGCCCGCGCGCGTGCGGGGCGGCTGGATGGCGGCGGGCGGCGGCTGGTTGGCGGCGGGGCGGAGCCTTCCTCGGGCCACCTCCGCGCCTCCTGGGCAGCGCCATGGCCTACAGGCAGGCCTCCAGGAGCGGCGCGGCGGCGGCCGCGGTCCGTGCCGGAGCCGGCGACGCGGCCGCGCCTTTGCGATTCTGGACGGCCTGGGGCCTCTTGGTGGGCCTCTGTCGGCAGGGGCCCTGCGAGCCCCGAGGTGAGCAGCAGGTGGTCCCCGGGCGGGCAGGTGTCGGCGAGAGGGGCCGGGGCGAAAGCGGCTGGGCACGCGGGCACTCTGGGAGGCCTTGGTAGACTTCAAGTCGGGCGTGCCCCCCTACAGGAGGAGTATTCAAGAATAGTCAAAAGATAGTCAGGGGGCGATTTTTTGAACCATTTTTTAACATTTTTGTTGTTTTTTTACGACTGTTTCAAATTTTTCGTCCAAAATTCGCCTGTAGGGGAACATGTCCGACCTAATATCCGTAAGGGCTTCGCCCCTTGCCGCCAGCCCCCTCTCTCGGATAATGGGCTATGCAAGAGCTAAATCATGAGTCCTCGGCGCCGCCGTGAAGCAGCATCGGCAAGAGAAAGTGAGATTCTGATGATACTGTTGAACTCAATGTTGCATTTTGAACCTGGCCTCGTATGCTGTGCACTGAGGTTTCCCACAGAATTTCGGACATGTGGCAAATCCCATGTGTTTTTCGACCCTGACCCTGCTGATTCGCGTGAGGGGTGCTGCCGACTTTCAGAACTGTGACAAATCCCGTGGGTTTTTCGACCCTGACCCCGCCGATCTGCGTGAGAGGTGCCGCCGAATTTCAGAAATGTAGCAAACCCCATGGGTTTGGGACTCTGGCCCCTCCGATCTGCGTGAGGGGTGCCGCCGAATTTAAGACATGTGGCAAGTCCCATGTGTTTTTTGGACCCTGACCCCGCCGATCTGTGTGACGAGCGTCGCCGCCGAATTTCAGAAATGTGGCAAATCCGATAGGTTTTTCGACCCTGACTCCGCCGATCTGCATGAGGGGTGCCGCCGAATTTCAGGAATGTGGCAAATCTCATTGGTTTTTCGACCCTGACTCCGCCAATCTGCGTGAGGGCTGCCGCCGAATTTCAGAAATGTAGCAAATCCCATGGGTATTTCGACCTTGACCCCGCCGATCTGCGTGAGGGGTGCCACTGAATTTCAGAAATGTGACAAATCCCATGGGTTTGGGACTCTGACCCGGCCGATTTGCGTGAGGGGTGCCGCCGAATTAAGAAATGTGGCAAATCACATGTGTTTTTTGGACCCTGACCCCGCCGATCTGTGTGAGGGGTATCAATCTCGACCCCCCCAGAAATTCTGAGACCCCTCCCGGGAGGTGCTAACAAGGCCGGTTAGCAACAAGGAACAGTAAGCAACAAGAAGCAGAACTGTAACAGTGGAATTTGGAAACTGGAACTGGCGCAGGGAACAGCAAACCCTTAGTTTACAGCCTGGTGCCCACACAAGGGGGCCGGCGGATCAGACTTTGGAGACTCATGGAGATCTGCGTCCCACTCGCGCCGCCTTGACGCGGCGCTGAGGCTGGTGTGGACGTTCGAGGTTGGGGGGGTCAGTCCTTGGAAGGGTCCGTGGCCACTCGGAAGAGGGGCGGTCTCAGGGTCCATCGGAGGCAACTTGGAGGCCCCCGTGAATCATCTTGCACTATTATGCGCCAGTTTGTAAGACATCCGGGTCAATCTAGAGCTATCTCGGAACCATCTTTGACGCTGTAACGCCTTGTCCCCCACGCCCAGGCCCATGGGAGAGGGTAGACGGGTGTGTGCCCCTCTCCGAGGGGGAAAAAGGCGGTTGGAAAAAGACTCGTTCTAAGCCAGAGATAGTGGGATTACGATATATTTGTTTTGTTGGCTTGGCCTGCATGGGGCACATTGAAGCGAGACCGTTTGGCCACGCTGTAAGAAATCTCTCTTTGCAGGCGAAGGCCAAGGGTTTGCATGATACCTGGCCAAAGCAAAGCCTGGAGCAGGAGGAGAGGACTTGCACCAGTCAGCTCCGCAAGGTGCGCCGGGTCAGCGCTGCCGTGTTTTCTTCTTCGGACGGGTCTCAGTCGGCACTGGGTGTGTTCCGTATGCTTTGCTTGCTCTCCAGAGTCGTGGACAAGATTTTGCATCGCGCGCAGTCTTTTGATGGCCAGGGGGCCCCGAGGCTGGCCTCCAGCGACCCAGATCAAGGAACAGCGCTCGTCGTGCCTTCTCTGGTCTGCGGGGTGCATCCCGGCCGCAACGTCAGCCGTGTCCCAGCCGTGACAGCGACGACGACGACGACACCGCTTGTGAGTCCGCCGCCGCCCCGCCGCTGCGGCCCGCGCCGAGCGCAAACCCCCGCGCTTGGAGCCCGCGGCGAGGCGCGCAGAGGTGGAGCGCGACTGGAGGCAGCTGGCGCACGCTCCGGCGGAGTTGCGTGCCGAACGCGGACTGGCGCGCCCCGCACCCCGCGCCGTTGGCCGCCCCCACCCGAGGGTGGGGGGGGGGTTTGGGGCGCGCCGCCCCGCGGCCGGGCCGCTGCCGCGCGCGTGCCGCGCGTGCCGCGCGGGCGGGGGGACGCTGCGGAACACCACCCCCCTGGGAGCTCTGGTGGGGATCGCTGAGGGGCCACGAAGCGCGGGATGGGTGCGCCGAAATGGGCGGGGGGACGCTGTGCAACACCACCCGCTCGGGGCTTCGGTGGGGCGCCCTGTGGGGCCCTGTGAGAGGCAAGGAGAGGAGGAGGACGCGGGATGAAGAGGGTGAGGAGGAGTATCGAGGAGGAGGAGGAGGAGGAGGAGGAGGAGGAGGAGGAGGAGGAGGAGGTGGAGGAGGAGGAGGAGGAGGAGTAAACACGCGGGGGGCTGTGGATTCAAAACGAGGACCCAACACCATAGGATGGTCGGGAAAAGTATCAGACACCCATGCGTCAGGAAGTACCGACATGCTCTTCTCGAGGAAAATATTTTACGGAAAACTCTCCAGGGGCAATGGACAAAACCCATATTGAGCATTTGGGGAGCATCTTCTGGAAGAGCAACAGAGGGTAGATCCGGTTGCCGTCGTTGACGGCCTCGAGGGAGAACCTCGGCGACCGTTCTTAGGGAGCGGTCCCTCCGGGCAGCACAGCAGCACTGCACCGCAACACATGCAATTCCATAGTCACGTCAAGAATGTGTGCCCCGACGTAAGTGGCCCCGTTTATTGTTGTGATTCCGTTGTGGTCATGGATTTTTCCTCCTGGGTTGCAGGGCCGTGTTCCGTCGCACGCGGCCCCCCAATTCATGTGCATGTGTCGTGGCAAAACGAGCATGTAGCACCCGTTGCCGTATCCTGGCCATGGCGTGCACCATAGGTAGCCACGTCGTAATTGCATCCTTCCTGGTGACCTCCGTTGTGGGCCAGCCCAGCCGGCGTGTAAGGCCAGCAGTCGGCACGCGGACGCCCCGGCGCAGGTCGTCATTGGCAGAACATTCCCAGTAGTGGTGCTCGAGCGTGGGCACGTGTGGCCCTCCGCAATGGCTGCAAGTATTCGAAACCTCCCCTGTTGTGTGGGACTGCAGGAGGGCGTCTGACACAGCACACCCACACAGTACCGCGGTCATGTGTGAAGCGAAATCAGGAGTGGTACGTGGTGCCTCCTGGGTGGTCCGCAGCGCAGCGGTCGGGAAAGGAACTCCCGCCGCCAGTGGGCTCTCCCGGCGAGTCCTGTTCTGTAGTACGGACCATTCGGTAGATCGGAGGATCAGGCGAAGCTCGTGTAGCTGCTTGCCCGTCTTGTCGGTGAACCGGAGGCTTCCTTTAGGTCCCCTCCACTCCCAGTTGTCGTCCTTCTGCGCACCAATGGTAGCCAGGTGAGCTCTGTAAGCCATGATCGATCCCTTCGTTTGCGCACTCGTGACAGCGCGCTCCCAGAATGCGAGGGCATCTTGGCCCTGCCTGCACAACTGGCATCGGAATAGCTGCAGGGATCGCCGGCACAGGTGGTACCGCATGTATGCCTGATGCCCCATGAGAAGCATGCGGAGTAGTTCTGGGGCCGCCCCCCTCCACTTCTTGAGGGAGACCGTCCGTCGTGCCAATTGCTGGTGGTTGTTGATCATAGTCTTCGTAGGCGGCGTGAAAACCAGCGCCCATGTCGACACAGGTAATGCCATCGCAGTAACCGCAAGCCGTCGTAGTCGCAGCGACGAAGGCAACGAGGCGATACGCCGGAGTCGCGCGCACCCTTCCTTGAACCTTGCGGTGCTCCCTGTTGGTCAGTCGGGCCCTGTGGAGACTAAGATCCAGGCCCAGAATCTTCATGTTCATCCCAGCCAGTTGAGCGGCATCACACCGGTCTGGGTAGATAGTAAAGCTTTGCGTCTTGGCGTGGTTGGTCCGTAAAGCCGTCAGACTTTCTAGGTGGTCCCACGCCTGTCGTATGTGCTGCATATCCTCTGCAGTGCTGGTCATAGCTGTCCAGTCGTCCGTGTAAGTGCAACACGTGGCGCCCGGCGCTATGGTTCCAACTCTGCGCAGGGATCCCAGGAGAATCGTAGCCATCGCCAGCATAGCGACGGGGTCACCTTGAGGCAAGCTGTTGGCAACGAGTATAGATTGGTCGGAGAGGAAAGGGCCAAGCTCAATCCAGCGCTCCTGGTGTTCCCATATGAACGCAATGCTGTTGGTGATCCCATCTGGGACGCCCAAGTGCCGCCACACCGCGCCGACCAAGCGCGGGGATACCTGGTCAAAGGCCGATTCATAGTCCCAAGATGTGACGTGCAGCTCGCCCCAGCGCTGCTGAAGGAGAGCTTGTTGTTCTGGCGACGCTTCAAACGTGTCGTCAAGCCTGTTGGCAGTGATCGTTTCCTCGAGTCGGGAGAGGCATGGTTCGAGGAGTTGTTCTAGAGTGCGGCCCTTCATCCCCCCACCCTGCGTGTCAGGGAAGGCCGCTTGAAGATACTCTTTGAGCTGTGCCGCCCTCTAACGGTGCCAGGCCCTGACAATCGCACTCGCGATTGCCATAGGACGTAGTCGCGTCAGCACCCGCATGGTTGCAGACTCATCCTTGGGAATATGTACTTGCCTCCACTGCAGGAGTTGAGGCGGCCAACCGTGTTGTTCAGCCTCGGCGCAGATGTGTATCAGCTCCACAAGGGCTTTGTCTGGTAGAAGCATCAGCTCTTCTGGGCACCACTGATCGGGACCATGGGCTTTTCCTCCGTGGAACATTCGTCGGAACTCCGCTGCCCCAGGTGCTCTCCATGGGTCCAATGTCGAGCGTGGTGGTGTTCAAGGTCTTGAGTCTGCTGGATATGATCCCGGGCATTATCCAGATACGGTTGGGACGAATCAAGATAACCATGCACATGTTTCCCAAGACCGCAGGCGTAAAAATGTTGGTCGTAATAGTCCTTGACGCGGTTGACAGCATCCTGGACAAAGTAATTCGTCGCAGCGTGTGCCGTTCCCTGTGGGACCTTCCGTGTAGGGTCCTGCACCGCAGTGTTGGAGTACGACGATACTTGGTTCCGTATCCAGCCCGCTGTGGTCTTGCCGAGCCCGTCTGCCTGAAGTTTCTGCCTCCAGACTCTGAGCCGTTCCTTTCTGGATCCCTCCAGACATTCAGATAGTGCCCGTTCTACCTCCCTCATGGCCCCTTCCCGCTCCCATGGGTTGGTTTGGCTGGAAGGCGTGGTCGTGGTGGTACTCTCCTGTTGCCCCGTCGCTGCCGCTGCTGGGTCGTTGTTCCAACTCGCCGCAGCCACAATCGTCACCGTAGCCGCCGTCGTCGTTCCACCGCCGTCTCCTCCTCCCACCTCACTGCGCAAACGTACCTTGCTGCCCATACGTACCGTCATTGTTCCGCCGCCTCCATCGCCTCCTCCTCCTTCTCCTCCCTCACTGGCCGTCGGGTCCGGGTTGGGGTTGGAAGTAGTGGTTGGAGTAGGGTTGGGGATTGGATTGCCCATCACTCTCCACAATTTACGAGCCCGTCGGCGCCACAGTGCAAGAAGTTTGGCTGCATTCCTACCCCTCCTGCCAGGCATCTCTCCCAAGTGTTGGAGAAGTCGCCGGAGCTGTCTCTCCTGCTTCGTATACGAATCATTCCCCGATTCTTTTCGTGACCACGCTGCGTATTCGAAAGCCGATTTCCAATTTCGCCATCACGGACGAGCAAATCTGGTTCAGAACGTAGGCATGATTCTGCACGCACGCACCACCACATCCAGCGATCAGTAACAGAGACAAATTGATCCGGCACACATGTGGACTGTGAGCGCCACTGTGCGGCCAGACGCTCGGAGTACACCGCTTTTGTCCCCATGTCTTCCTTCACCTCCTTCTGCCCTCCCTCAACAGCTCCTCCCTTTCCCTCACCGGCGTCGCCGTCACCATAGACAAACGTCCCTCCTGAAGTGGGAGCAGGAGTGGGTGGTTGGGTGGGAGCCGGAGTAGGAGCCGGAGTGGGAGAGTTATTTTGGGTAAGTGGGGTAGCAGTAGTCGTTGTAGTAGTGGTCGTCGTAGTAGTGGTCGTTGTGTTGGGAGCCAGTCTGGTCGAGCTCTGTGGTAGGGCAAACCGCGCAGCTCGCTTCCAGGCAACGCCCCTTGCTGGCTGCACGGCGTTCATGTCAACCATCACATGTACCATTTTGTGGTCGGAGAGGCGGCACACGTGTACCGTGATGCTGCTCAGGTTGATCATGTTGGATCCAAGAAGAAATCCAGCAGGGTCCTGTCGCTGTTCCACCGTGTTGTTGTTGTTGTTGTTGTTGTTGTTGTTGTTGTTGTTGTTGTTGTTGTTGTTGTTGTTGTTGTTGTTGTTGTTGTTGTTGTTGTTGTTGTAGGGACCATTACACGAAGACCCAAGAATGATCCAATGTTCGCAATCAAATTATCGTCCGGGAGTGGGTTGTAGTCCCCTGCAACGACAAAAGGGAGACCAGAACCAATCCGTGCATGATGCTCTCCAACCCAATGGAGGATATCGAGTCGTGATTCGCCGTCCGCCTGTGCACGCAGGTGGATGTTGGCAATAATGATACTGCTCGTGGCCGTTTCCAGTCGGAACAAAGCCGTTTTTCCGCCCCCAGGGGCTCCTTGATAGTCCGTGTTCCGCACATGATCGATGTAGGTAGCTCGCGCACGCCGTTGTGTAAGCACGCAGAGCCCGCCCACTTCGTCGCGGGAACGCCCGTACCGTCCCAGCGTGTGAGTAGCTGTGGCAGTACCAGTAGTCCAGACCGATCCCTTCGCTGAGGCCAGCCGGCGGGCCGCCTGTGTCTCAGCGGTCGTGACCTGTGTTTCTTGTACCAAAATCGCCTCTATCCCATCCGCTTCCGCTGCCTCCAAGGGGGCAACGCCGTGTCGTGACCAAGAGGCGAGATTGATGGTCGCAATTTTGATCGGTTCAGGGATTGCTCTCGGGGGGCAGGCAGGCGCGAGACCCGCCTCAGCAACGAGAGGCAGGCGCCACTGCTGAAGCATCCGTGGCGGCCTTGTCTTGCTTACGACTCCTCATCCGATTGGGCTCTTTCCGCCTGCGTACGCGCTGCTCCTCGTCGGTCCGCACCTGTTTGGGCGGAAGGGGAGGGAGCGGGGTAGAGCGCTTGTAGTTCTGATCGAGCTTGCCGTCTGACGACTTCCTGAGCAGGGTCTGCCGTCTGGCTAGGATCCGCCACTGCTGTGAGGTGAACCCTGGGTATTCCTTCTACCTGTGGTCTTTCCGTATCCTCCACGAAGCGACCGTGTTTGTCGACGGAGCTTGTTTGATTCCACATATAGGGCACTTCCAGCTCGCCTGGTCGTCGGGAAGGGCGTGGGTAAGCTCAGCTGGTGGAGCAGGCGCACGCAGCGTACCAGGTCCAGTGCTGCTCCTTTTGTGCTTGCGCCTCAAATGCTTCCCTCTCTCGTGGTTCAGATAGTAGTTGGGCTGCACAGAATACCGTTCGCCCTTTTTTATCACTCCACCATGGCTCTTCCAAGTCCAAGCTGTAAGTGTGACTTTGGTACAGACTGGTGCGGTAACCAGTTCCTGGCAGATCCCACATCTCCACGTGAGGCGCTCCGTCACAGCCACAGGGGGGTTGATCTGCTCCTCGTCCCGTATCTCCCCCTTCCGCTCCCTCTCCGTTCCCTCCACCACTCCTCTTACTCCCAGGTACGTGCAGCCGTGGTTGGCACGTGGCTGGTGGACCTCCGGGCGCCTGCGCAGTCAGCGCAGAGCCGGAGTGGTGCGGGAGCAGCCGCCGCAGGCCGTCGTAGAGGCGTCTGCCGCCGGCTGGGCGCGGGAGGTGGTGTCGTCGGCGTTCGGGTCTTCCTCAAGGCGTGCGCCAGCTCTGGTGTAGAGAGCTGTCGCTTCCGTGTCGTCGTAACGGGTGTCGTGGTCGGTTTGCCTGTCGGTCGCTTGGTCGTAGCAGCCGTCGGTGCTGGCGTCGGTGGTGCTCCAGGAGGGCGTCGCCCGGCTGGTCGGGTAGACGGCGCCCTGCCCAGGGGCCCTAACCAAGAGTCAGGGGCGCTAGAAGGTGCCCTCCTGTCCGCCGAGCCGCTCCCGAGGGGCCCCAGCCAAGAGTCCTCGCTCGCCAGGCTCTTTGGCCCTCCACAACGATGAGCTTTGCGCATGCGTTCCTGCACTTGCTGTTGGCTCGGTCGTTTGGTTTCTTTCTTGTGTCGTTCACTGTCGTCTGGTAGTAGGATGTAACAGTGCCCCTTCCTGGTGCCCACGTGCAGGGCTGGTTGTAGTAAAGCAGCCCGAGCCTTCGCAGCATCCCTTGGGAACCAGGTAACCTTGTCCACCCAGTTGACATTTTGTATCGTATCCCCAATACCCGTGTAAGTGTAGACATGCCTGGTAAAGTGGTCGCAGGCTGCCTGGTAAGACAGCCCGTCAATCCATCGCTTGCTCTGTTTGCAAGCCATCCCATATTCGTCCCAGTTGGTCGGCACAGCCCCGTCTTCGTGGTCCTCACGCATGGGCACAGCGCTCCATAAATTTTCATAGTAAGACCTGTCCTCGCTGATGCGCAGCGCAAGTTGTGTCCGTAAGGTCTTAGCCATTCGCTCCAGCTTCCCATGCTGGAGCGTATTGTCACGCGTGTCCCTGTCTACGCCACCTAGAAGCGCCCAACTGGCCGCGAGATCTCGGTATCCGCAGTCGCCGCCGTTGGTGCCAGGGTCGATTGCTTCAAAAGGGTTCATCCTTTTGTTAGCTCCACTCGCAGGCGCCGTCGGTGGTGGTTGTTGTCGTGGTTGTTGTTGTGAGCGTTGTTGTGGTGGTTGATGCAGTTGTTGCTGTTGCTGCTGTTGTGTTGGAGCCGCAGCGGTCGCCTGTTGTCTGGCCCGTTTGATGCGTTCCTTGACCCCCGCATCTTCTGCAGCGCGCGCAGCGATCCTCTTGGCGCGCTCTGCCGCTCGAGGATCCTCGTCCATGTCCTCGAGGTCCTTGTCTTTCTGTTCGCATTTGCCCTGCCTCTTCGTGCGGTCGGCGATGTACTCGGCGTCGAGGTCGACGCCCATGGCGTCAGCACTGGGCACTGGTACTCGACGATGGTCGCCTCGTGCGTCGTCGGCCTGCTGCTTGGAGTCCCACCTCCACCTCTTCGTCTCTGTTGGTCGGGTCGTCTGTGCACCGGCCCCCCGCGCGCAGCGCTGCACCCGGACGGGCTGCTCCCGTCCCGTGGGCGTGATCGCCCATGCGTCGCACGCCCGGTCGTCGTGGTCGGATGTTGCTGGAGACCGGACATTGTGGAACAATTAGGAGAAGGATTACCTTGCGCACGCGCACATCTGACCTGGCTCCGGCCCGCCCGCGCCGCTCCTAAGGGGCCCGCCTGCCAGCGGACACGCGCATCTCGTTTCGTCGCGTCTGGTCGGAGTTTGGTCGTGTGGGGTTGGCTCGCACTGCCCAAGGCGCGGTCCGTGTGTGCGGCGGAAACGCCACCTCCACGTCGGTCCCCAGGGCTGCTGCCGGCCACGCCTTGAGAGTTCCTCCGCCGTCCACGTTCTCGAAGAACATGGAGAAGCCGCCACGCCGCCGGCTGGTTAGGCTCAGGAGGGGAAGAAACACACAGACACAATTAATCGTCCATTCCCCAGAAAATATGGGAACATATGGGAAGTGTGGGGGAAGACAAAAACCCAGAAAATATATGAAAATACGGAGAATCCTTTTACTTGTGTGTATTTATTTGTGTGTCCAGGGGCCCCTTCATAGGCGTCGCCACGGCGTCGTCAACCTCAAGGCCGCTGACACCAAGGTTGTTACCCCCGCCATTCCGTAGTACCACATTGCCGTTGTTCGATTTGCTCACCATGTCCAGGACCTGGGTGTAGTAGGCCCAACTGGAGTCGTCAAAGCGCCTGATCCATCGTACTGGTGGGTCAGGGGTAGTGCGCTCTTTGGCGAGGACCCAGCAGAACCTGCCATGAGCATCGCTGTTCGACAGTGCGTTGTTGAGGTCGTCGGAGGCGACCGTGAGGTAGCCGGTGATGGCCACGAGCTTCCCGGCCTCCAAGACCTCTGAGAAGGCTTCCGCCGCCAAGATGGTGTCTTTGTCGAGATCACCGGTGGCAGCCGCTCCTGGCCTCTGCCGTGCCGCTTTCCACTGCGTGTCGGTCATGAACTCTTTCTGCATCGTTACCCTCACCGTGCTGGTTTCCCGTATCACGGGGGGCTCTGGTCCTGCTACCTCCACGCTTGGCGCGGTGGCCTTGTTCCCTTGGAGGTTGGTGCACGTCAATTTTTTCATGATGCTGCCTGTGCTGCATCGTCGGTCTGCTGAGTCGTGCTGCGTCGATGGTCTGTTCTGAGTCGTGATGCTCGTGATGAGTCGTGCTGCGTCGTGCTGAGTCGTGCTGCTCATGCTGCGTCGCGTGCTGGTGCTGAGTCGTGCTGCGTTGTCGTTGCTGTTGCTGCCGTGCTCGTCCTGGTAGTGGCTGGATGTCGTCGCCCAGCTGGGTGTCCAGCCGCTCATCAGATATGGACGTGAACGGTTCTTCGGATTTCAAGGCGGATCCGGCCGTGGCGTCAGTGGTTCTTCTGTTCCCAAGGCGAATCCAGCCGTCAGAGCCGACATGTCGCTGGGATCCGTAGCTGATATGATCCATTCCGTCGTCCCCAAGTACCTCCTCGAGCAGAGGCTGACAAGTTGGGATGGTGGTGGTGCTGCTGTCGTCGCAGGAGTCTTCACATACCGTGTGATGCTGCACGTGCTGCGTAGTCGGTCTGCTGCCTCGTGCTGCGTCGTCGGTCTGCGTCGTCGTGCTGCGTCGTCGTGCAGCGTCGTTGTGCTGCGTCGTCGTTATGCTGTGTTGTGTTGCGTCGTCGCATTGTTGTTGCCGCCGTGCTCGTCCTGGTATTGGCTGGGTGTCGTCGCCCACATGGGCGTCACCAGCAGCCGTAGCAGGTCCTGATAGCGAAATGTCTATTCCTTGGCCGTGCTCCTCAAAGAACTTGAAGCCGAAGATGGCCTCTCCAGGTCCTGAAGGCGGGTTGTATATATCAGCCCCTCCGCCCCCGGGGAACTTGCTGTCAAAGTTCTGGTAGTCGGGTCCTGCGGCTTTTCTCCGCGCCTGACATGCATTTTTACGCCAATGGCAGCCCCTGAAAAGAAGAGAAAGCAACAGTACAAAATAGGTGAGACAAATGGTGGTATACACGCTGAGTGCCTGCAAGTAGCCCCAGCAAGTCGTGTCGGTCGGAACCGTCAGTGCAAGATTCTGCTCGGACCCAATGCCGGCAGCTATTGTGGCAAGTAGGTGGTTGTACCATATTGTAGTCAAAATTGTTGCACTTGAACTGCGCAGTCCACAGTTGAACCACACTGTTCTACTCCAAAGTCGGCGAGTAACCAGGAGAAAGGGGGGGTCCATTCCCTCGCCCTCTTCCGTACCCTCCGCTTCCGTACCCTGCTCTTGCTGACCCTCCTGGCTTCCCTCCTGTATCCGCATTCCGTGCAGAGGACCCGGACAAGGAAGTATGAATCGACCGTGGCACGCTGTGGGTATTGAAGGGCCCTCTTACACCCAGAAGCACTCCGCGCACACAGCACTACCGTCGTAATTGAAACCAAACCTGCAATGAGGTCATTGGGACATACACCGTCGTCCCATTCCCGTGCACATGTAAATGAATTATTCCCTGGAGGTGTCATCACACTGCTGTGCGTAATCCCTTCGACCACTCCATACACACATTGCTGAATTGGCTGATCGAGCTCATGACTAGTTATAGCCCCAACCACGGGAAGCAAGCATAACATCACGCAGACCCAGAGCACATGCTTGGTATTTCTACGGCCGTGTCCCAATATACCTGCATTCTGCTGCAACCATGCAAGCATACATACAACCGTGATTGAATTCTGTCCCTGATATTTCGCAGTTCCCTGCCCCGTCTGTCGCGTAGATTGCCCATAGGCAGTCGAAGGGGGGATGGGTAAGCGGAGGTGCTGGTGTTGCTCCCTTTCCTCCACCTGTTCGTGCTTATGCACAACATGCCAAATTCTGGAAACAAGACGCTGGCCTGTCCCGGACAGGCCACCCAGGAGTCGGTGGTCGGGCGCGAACCCGACGTTGACCGTGTCTCCGTTCTCCCTCCTGAAGAGCAACAAACACATCTGCCCGAGGAAATGTGCTGAAGGAACAGCTTCCCTGAGAAAAGGGGGACCCTTCCTGCGGAGACGCTTTGCAGGGATAACCTAACCGAAGAAGGGATTTTTGGCAAGAAGTCTTGCTGAGGAATGGAAGGCCGAACTGCTTTCTACCAACATCCTGTTTGAGGAAAGAGGGGCCCTTCCCGAGGAATGGTTGTGTAGGAGCAAATCACGGGGGACAATCTACGTCACAACTTTTTGGAAAAGGGGAAACCTTTACTGTGGAAGGAGCCCTTCGCGGATAGAGATTTTGTTTGGGAGCGCAGATTATAAGGAAGGGGTAGGCGTATTTGAACGCCTGATTTCCCGAGAGAAGTTTCCCAGGGGAACTGAGTTTCTTTGCCGCGTTGGCTCTTAGACGATCCTCGGGACCTGTGTTGGCCCAATGTGTGTTTACCGTTCGACACGTGGCGGCCGCCGCAACACCGCCCTTCGTCGTGTTGAATGGGGTCGACGGGCAGGCGCGCGTTCGCGCTAATACGCGTCCTGAGGATCATCGAGTTTTCCGGAGGAAGATGTTTATTCAGCCGAAGAAATCGGGGGCCCCCGAACGGGGTGGTGACCACACCGTGTGGTGAGTCGGTGGGGATTCGGGGTCACCGCACGGTTTTGGGACTCGGGTCGTTCTCCGAGGACGTCTCGGGCGACAGGGGTCTCCGGGGTCCCAAAACCGTGCCGTGACGCACCGTGCGGTGAGGTCTTGGGGGATTTCGAGGTCACAGCACGGTGTGTCACCGCACCGTTTCGGGACTCCAAAAGTAAGCAGCCTGCATGATTTGTTTTCCATCAGAAATTTTGGGTGGATAGAACACCACTCCTAAGGAGCCACCAGGGGAAATAACGACCCCGCGGATTACCTTCTTGAGGATTGGTACTGCAGGAAAGCAATCCTATGGAAGGCCGAACCCTTGCCGATTATATGTGCTCAAAGAACCCGTTCTTGAGTAGATGGAACCCCTCCCGAGGAAGTGTTTCCTAGGAAGCTGTCCGGAGGAAATGGAACCCCTTGCTGAGAAAAGCGTTCTGTGGAAGGACAGCTACTCTCGGGGTGGAAATCCCAGAAACACTACACAGAGGAAGGGGAAACCTTTTCCGAGGAAGGGAAGTCGTCCCTGCTGAAGAGTTTACACAACATTGTCCTGGTGCAGGATCTAATCATCTGCAGTCGTGCGTGCCGCACTTGTGACTATCGCCTTCGGTGGAATTCTTTCTAGGGTCACAAAACGTGTGAGCAGTGAGCCGAAATGGGCCTGGGGGCGCAGGCTGAACCTGGCACTGGGGCCTTCGGTAGGTGGAGTTCCCCATGGGGCCATATGTGAAGGGTGTGCCGACATTGTGACATGGGCCTGGGGGCGCATGAGGGCCTCGCTACTGGGGCCTCCTGTGGAGCTCCTTGTGGCCACGAAGCGTGAGAAGGATGTGCCCGAATTCGCTTGGGGACGCATGCGGGCGCTGCCACTGGGGCAGCTCCCTGTGGGGCCACGAATCGTGAGGGGTGTGCCGAAATGGGCGGGGGGACCGCATGCGATATCTCCCTCTGGGGGCCGTCGGTGGGGCTCCCTACGAGGGCACGCAACGTGTGAGGGGTGTGTTGAAATGGTCGGGGGGACAGCATGCAATACCACTTCCTGGGGGCCTCCGTGGAGCTTCCGGTGGGAACGACCTCACCGATAAAGGGGCAATCTCTCTGGGTTAAGAGTTTTCCCCAAACCATCATTCAGAGGAGTTGGCACCTATGCCTGATAAGCAACGTTCCCGGCTGAAGTGAAGACATTCGCCGAAACGGGTTTTGGGACCGCATGCTGCCTCACCCCCTGGAGGCTTCCCATACGAGGCCAAAGAACGTGTGAGGGGTGTGCCGAAGTAGGCCAGGGGACCGCATGCGGGCTCGCCCCCTCAACGTGTGAAGGGTGTGCCGAAGTGTGTATGTGGAGAGCTTGGAAAGGATGGATGAGAAAAGAAGGATGTCGGCCACGCGCAGAGGGGGGTGGGGGGAGGGGGGAGGGCTTCTTGGAGGCACCCCTGCTTCTTAGAAGGCGCGGGCCTCGTCTGTAGATGCAAGGCCAGCGCCTCCTAAGAAGCAGCCTGCTCTCAAGAAGCCTTCCCCCTCCCCCTACCCCCCTCCGCGCGCCGCCAAGGATGGGAGACGCGGGGCGTTGCGGACTCAAAACGAGGCCCCACACCACAGGATGGTCGGGAAGACAGCTCGGTGGGAATGCATGTTAGTCTCGTCTTTGATTTTTCTTCTTCGTTTCCGCTGGCAGGGTGGGTTCTGCGGCAAGAAGGGCATTCCTTCTCTCACGATGAGGTTCTCGTGGAAACTGGAAGGGCTTCCAGCAAATCTGGGAAGAGTATTCCTTGGGGAGGTCGTCCCTGCCTCAGCACGGGGGGCGGGTGGCTGGCTGGCCCGGTGGTCGGCGGGCGGGAAGGTTTTCCAGGGCAGTTCTTTGCGAGGAGGTGGCAACCCCTCCCGAGGATGCGTGTTCTGCGAAAGCCTCGCCAAGGAAGTAACACCCTTCCCGTGGAATGGTTCTCCAACAAAGGCCCCTTCCTGGGGGAGGGACATGTTTTCCCCAGCGGGGTCATTCCAGAGAAAGGCCTTCGACGGAACGCTTTCTGGGCAAAGCTGTCATGAGACAGGGGGAGCCTTTCCTGAGGACATGTCTTTTGGGAACTGATGTTTCTCAGAAACGGAATTAGGAAACTTCCATGGATTTTTTGGGCTCATGGTTGCATGCTTTGGGATGCGCGCTTGCAATGCCTCTGGGAGAAGGGTTTTCCAGGAGGGGCTCGCGGAATGCCGCGGCGGTCTCCCCTCTCTTTCCCTCCTCTTCCTCCCTCTCCTCGCTTCTCCCCTTCTCTCCCCGCCTCTGCGTCCTCCCCCAAACTACCACGCCCAAAGGCCCCGGGCCCCTCCCTCCAAATCTCACGCGAGGGGTGGTGCACGGGTTCCATGTTGTGCTCTCCCGCTGCTCCGGCACGTCCCCCCTTCCGGACGCCCCGGCCGCCCCGACTTCGGCCTCCCTGATTCCGGGCCAGCCGTCCGAGTTTCAGCCTCCACCATTCGACTCTCCACTTCCACCTCCACCCACCGACCTCCGACCTCCACCATCTCAGCATTCCGGCCTCCGACCTCCGACCTCCTGCCTCCGACTCCGACTTTCGACCTGCGTCTCCATCTGGCGACCTTCCAGCCTCCACCAGCGCAGCACTTCGACCTCCGACCTACAGCATCCGATTTTCCACCTTCACCTGCAGCTGTGCCGCCTCCATCTTTCGTCCTCCAACCTCCACCAGCTCGGCACTCCGACATCCAGCCTCCACCAGATCAGCGCTCCGACCGCCACTGCTCACCTCCACCTCCGCCAACCGACCTCTGACCTCCCACGAGCTCAGCACTCAGACAGCAAACCTCCAGAATCTGACTCTTCACCGCCACCTCCACCTGTCGACCTCCATCATCCACCAGCTCAACACCCCGACCTTCAACCTCCAACACCAGATTTCCCACCAACACCTCCACCTATCGTCCTCCAGCCTCCACCAGCTCAGCACCCCCAAAGCAAGCCTCCACCAGCCGACTCTACACCTCCACCTCCACCTGTCGACCTCCGACCTCCACTGGCTCAGCGCCCTGGCACCCAGCCTTCAGTGTCTGACCTCCCGTTTCCACCTTCACCTATGGACCTCCAACGTTTACCAACTCAACACTCCGACCTCCAGCCTCCAGCATCCGACTTTTCGCGCCCACCCCGACCTGTCGACCTTCAGCATCCACCACCTCAGCACTCCGACCTCCACTCTCTGGCGCCCGACTCCCCACCTCCACCTCCATGTGTCGACCTCTGGCCTTCACCAGCTCAGCACTCCGACATCCAGCCTTCAACATCCGACTACCCATCGTCTCGTACAGCCGAGGGCGACAACTTACCCAACAGCGAGCAGAGAGGTAGAGGAACGGGCGGAGGAAGCCGTGCCTACAGCACTGTGTCGGGCGACGTTCCGTCGTGCATCTTGCGCCGGCGATGCGCGACATCGGATCACCGAGCGCGTTCCACTACTCGCGAAGTGCCTACACGCAAACGTCTGAAAACCAGGTGGTGGAGCCACGGCGACAGATCATTCGATTCCAGTTCCTTCGCACACTGCCCTTCCAGCTCCAATTTGTCCCCCTGACTACCACCTCCCAGCTACCCAACCCAGTTGCGACCTCCTACAGTGGAAACCCATGCCAAGAAACACCATGATTGCCTCCAGGGTGCCGTGGGTTTTGTTGGGTTTCGATGGTTTTGCTATGAGAAGCGTGACGTTCCCACACCAAAAGCCAATGGACGTCCTGGGGTCTCAGGGTTGGGTTTTTTGTGGAATGTTCCTTGTGGTCGAGCGCTTGCTGTACCCAACCCAGTTGCGACTTCCTAGTCCCGACCTCCCATCTACGACCTCCGACCTTAAGTCGGGCCTGTCCCTCTACAGGGGGAATATTCAAAAATAGTCGAACAAAAATTCAGGGGACGATTTTGGAGTATTTTTTTGAGTATTTTTTTGAGTATTTGTTATTTGTCGTCGAAAATCCCCCTGTAGGGGGACACGCCCGACTTACCTCCAACCTCCAACCTCCACACGCCCACTCCGACCACATGCCAGCACCGCAGGATACGTCCACGATGCCGGGAACATACACACCGCAGCAGAAACACGACGACGTTGCTTCTACCCAGCCGCGACACGACTGTAGTCTTATGATGCTCCAACCTACTTTAGCCTTGATCACCAGGAAGAATTTCGAGCGCCCAAAAAAGTACCG
>CAUYUJ010000438.1:93294-113746 GCA_963575745.1 Prorocentrum cordatum
TCCCAGAGTCCGACAAACGCAGACCGGCGAGCACGCCGATTCCTTGCAATTCAAGCACGGGCCTCCTGGAGTGAAAGTGATATATTTTTTTTTATCCAGCGTTTTGCCGCTCGGCGCATGGGCCTCGCACCCCTCCCCACGTTACCCCGGCCTTCCTGGAGCAGGTCTCGGCTGTTCCTGGCGCCTGTTGGAGGCAGGTGGGGCCTCCCCCCAGGGGACGCACTGTTGCAAACAGTCGCGCTAAGCAGAGGTCTGGAGCCAGACCACCCCCCTCCACCTTCTTCCGCCCAGTGTCGAGACGCCGAATACAGAAGCGCTCACAAGCAGCAAGCGCCTGTGCGCAGCCCCCCAAAACGGAGAGCACCCGGGGCGATGGGGCCGATTCGCGAGCTCTCCCGTCGAAGGGCGGCTCACTCCTGTCTCAGCCAGCTTCCTGATTCAGACGGGTCACATGCGGACCATGTTGATGGCGGCACCGTCGTCGGTACGAAGTTCGTGGGACGGCATCGGAGTCCAGCCGATCCCCAGGAGCATCAGAAAGAAGGCGTCGGCTGGGGATGATGTGGGGCTTTGGGTCCGAGTCCCAGACTGCCGTGGGCCACTGGTGCACCACGAAGCCCAGGGAGATCACCCATGGGGTCCACCCTGACCGCATCCATGAACGAATCCATGCGAAGGCCGACTGGGACCCCCTTCGGAAGTCCCTCTGCACTCCTGGGCCCTCATGTGGCGGAGCTCCGAAGGCGGGATCCCAATCACACAGACACCCCAGAGCGATGATGCCGTCGGGCCACACCGTGGAGTCCACTTGATGTCAGCTCCCACATCAGGAAGCCGAGCCAGTCGCCACGCAGACCTATTGGTTTTCACCCCTTGAGCCTTCGTGCTACTGACTCTTCTGACGCTCCCGAGGCTGGCGTCGGTGCCCAGGTTCCTGCCCGTGTTCCCCTGGCAAGGAGGAGGAGGAGGGTGTGGGAGTAGGGGAAGTAACAGGAGGAGAAGGTGGGGGAGTTCAAGAATGAGGGGAGGAGGAACACGAGGCGGATGATGATGATGATGATGATGATGATGATGATGATGATGATGATGATGATGATGCTGATGATGATGATGATGATGATGATGATGAGGAGGAGGATGATGAGGATGATGATGATGATGATGATGAAGATGATGATGATGATGCTGATGATGATGATGCTGATGATGCTGATGATGATGATGATGATGCTGACAATGATGATGATGCTGTTGCTGCTAGTGATGCTGCTGCTGATGACAATGATGATGCTGCTGCTGATGCTGATGCTGCTGATGATGCTGCTGATCATACAGGCAAGGGGGATGAGGTTGTTGACGATGCTTAGGTGGTTGATGATGATGCTGATGATGATGATGCCGATGCTGATGCTGCTGATGATGATGCTGCAGATGATGATGATGATGCTGATGATGATGATGATGATGATGATGCTGTTGATGATGATGATGATGATGATGATGATGATGATGCTGCATATGACGACGATGATGATGTTGATGATGCTGCTGTTGATGACGATGCCGATTTCTCTGATGATGATGATGGTGGTGATGATGAGGATGATGATGATGATGATGATGATGATGATGATGATGATGATGATGACGATGACGATGATGACGTCGACGACGACGACGATGATGATGATGAGGATGATGATGATGATGATGATGATGATGATGATGATGATGATGATGATGATGATGATGATGCTGATAATGTTGATGTTGATGATGATGCTGATGATGATGATGATGATGATGATGATGATGATGATGATGATGATGATGATGATGATGATGATCATGATGATGATGCTGCTGATGATGCTGGTGATGATGATGCTCCTTCTCCACCTCCTCTTCCTTCTCATCATCCTGCTCCTCCTCCTTCTCCACCTCCTCTCTCCTCCTCCTCCTCCTCCTCCTCCTCCTCCTCCTCCCCCTCCTCCTCCTCCTCCTCCTCCTCCTTCTCCTGCTCAGTAGCCATTTTGGCTCAAGCCAGCCTCGGGCGCGCGCGGGCGGGCTCGAGAAAATGGCACGGGCGGAGTCGCCGCGGCGCTGGCGGACGCAGTTCGGCTGCGTTCGGAGCTGGCGGAGGCCCGAGCGCTGCATTCGGCGTTGCTGGAGGCGGTGGCCGATGGTGAGGTGGGCAGGCGGCTGGTGGCCGTGGCCCCCGCCCTCGCCGCCCTCCTGCGCGGGATGCAGCCCACGTCCACGCAGAAGCTGCGCAGGGATGTTGCGCTGCACGCGGCGGCGGGCGGGCTCGACGTGTCGATCGCCGACGACCGCCAGCTGCGGGCGGCGAGGCGCGGGCCTCGCTTGGGCCCGCAAGTGCACTCGGAGAGCGCCGTGCAGGTGTGCGTGGCGGAGGTCTGCGAGGAGGAGCCAGCAGTGCTTCTACAAGGCGGCGCTTTCGCGGCGCACGCCCTTGCGCTCAACCGCGACGCCGTACATCCTGGGGCCGTCTGGGGCTTGGGGCCAGCCGGCCCGCTTGCCGTCCTGTGTGGATGTCGCTGGGGCGGTGCTGGAAGGGCTCGGCTGTGGGCCCGTGGCCACGGCAGACAGGGCTGAGCCTGGCCCTTCCCGTGAAAGGGGTTGGAAGGCAGACGCGGGCGGTGCTGCAGGCAATGGGAAGCTGCCGCCGCCGGCGCATCCGGAAGGCCATGCTGATCTTCAGCGTGGCGCTGCAGTCGCGGGGGCGGCCTGGTGGAGAGCGCGGGCGCACGTTGCCAGCGCCTGGCTCGGCGTGCCCAACACCGAGGAGGCCAGTGGAGGCGCGGGCGCAGGCGAGCAGATGGAGGTGAAGGGCAAACAGGTCGCGAAGGACATCAGCCTTGGGAGCGGCCTCGCGTACGTGTCGGGGCCCGAGGCTTTCGTAATGTTCCAGAAGCGCAAGAAGTTCGTGAAGGCGATCAGGCACTGGAGGCGGCTCGTGATCGGGGCCGTCGCGGTGGCGACATTGCCTTGTGGGACTTCGTCTACAAGGTCGGCGTGGGCGGAGGCTGGGGTTAAACCCAGTCTCAGCCTACGCTCAGAGAGGGATCCTAAGGGGTCCCGCGCGTGAATTCTGTGCATGAGCTTTTCGGTCTAGTCTAGCCTCCTTCTCCTGCTGCTCCTTCTCCTCGTCCTCCTGCTCCCTCTCCTCCTCCCTTTTTGTTCCTCCTCCTCTTCCTCCTCCTCCTCTTCCTCCTTCTCCTCCTCCTTCTCCTCCTCCTCCTCCTTCTCCTCCTCCTCTTCCTCCTCCTCCTCCTCCTCCTTCCCCTCCTCCTCCTCCTCCTCCTCCTCCTCCTCCTCCTCCTCCTCCTATCATTATCCGCCGATGGGGGCGCGCGGTCGCACTGACTGACATGCATGAAAGGATGGCCCAATCAACGCGCGGCATCTGGGGCAAAGTTGTCCCGCACATGCTGCTCATTAAAAAAGGTCCAGTGGCATCCAGAACGGGGCCATCACATCGGACAGCGCAGGAATACTGGCGCGCGCTGAAGCTGGCAACGGCAAGCATCAGTCGCCATAGCATTTGCAAGCAGCTTACACAACTCCGCGGGATATTGCTTGGCCGCAGAGGTTACAAACTGCCCATTATCATGCGCGCCTGCTCATGTAATGAGATGCGAGCGATGATCACAGCACCCCCTATTAGGCAACATAAGGAGATGATCATATACGGGCTCGGCGTTAATCAAAAGCAGAGCGGTTGGCTTCTGAGACGGCGCGCCACACGTGCTCAGATCCACATTGCGCATGCGCGCTGACCTACACGCGCCCTTTCCAGCAAATCCAAGGATGGCACGCACCTCCGCAACCCCCCACACGGATGGCAGGTTTGCGAGCTCGTGTTTACGAGGGTGCTCCATCACGAAGAACCTTCCTGCTGCTGCGCACACGACGTAAGCACCCTCGATCATGGTCTGTAACAATCGAGAACCAAGGAGGACTTGACGCCACTCTTTAGGCGTGCACTGCGGGAGTCCCCACGGCTGAGCGGCACTGCGCACGACGCGCGGGCCGCTGCCGTCGCTGGGGGGGGGGCCAACCGCCGAGCCGCGCTCCGCGTCTCGCACGGCGGACCACCCAGGGCTCCAAGAGCCTCCCCCGACCACGACATGGAAACAAACGTTTCGTTGGCAGGGCGGCTAGTTAAATCCCCGTGAATTCGGTCGTTAGCGACATCGATTGATAAAGGCAAAATTGGCAACTCATATCGCTTCCGAGAAGCGTCGAAGACAAACTGCACGTCTCCTTGCCGACGCTGCCCGGAGAAAAAATTGAGGTAATATCTGGTTGCACTCGGGACCCGCGGGGCCGAGGCAGACGCGCCGGGCTCATCGAGCAGGGGTGGCTCCACTCCTATAGTGCTGGCACGGTTAACAGCCAGGTGACAAGGTCCCCTTACAGGTGGGCCGGCGGAACGAATGGGGGGCTGCTCAGCGCAAGTATGGCATTTACCACGACTCTTGAGGTCCTTGGCAACGCGCGCATCCTCCGACCGAAGGGCTAAGACTTCCTCAAGGCTCATGGGTGCCAAATGATTGGCCAGCACGCTGAGGCAACGCTTAGACCCAAACCTCAAGTGGCGCAACAGCCTGGACGAGTGAACCATTCTAACCCACACGCTTGGCACAAGGTACCCTTGGCAAAGTGTCCTGCCAGATCGAATTGCGGATGCTCGAGCGTTCTATGTCTAGACCAGGCGCTATGGGTTTTGAAAACTGCAGCACAGTCCCTACACGGGTATAGGAGGTCGGGATCTGAAGTGCGCAAGCACTGGGGGGTGGGCAGCCCCCCTCGATCACAGACCTCACGTAACACGCAATGCCAGGGCTGGACTTCGTAGTGGCCCATGTACACACGCAAGGCAGCACGTTGGACACTCCGACACCAGACCCTGCACTCTGCCCGTTCAGCGAGCTCTGCCCGTTCAGCGAGCCTAACCCGCCAACGGAAGTCCCCGAAGGGCCTCTCCTCCTGTGGCAAGTCCGCATACTGTGCGGACTATTCGAGATCAAGTCTCAACTGCTCAACCCATGATCCCTTCACACCAACAAGGCAATCGAGAGCACGCAAGAAGAAGGCAGGCCCTCTCCTGAGCAATTTCGGAAGGTAGCGGAGACGACGGAGGACGACCACGACCGAAACAGGCAAGCGCTGCGTGCGAGACAGTACTTCATGCTGCGGCCGACGCCGAGGGCCGAAGGGAGTAGACAAGTGCCCAACAATCGCAAGCGAGGGGGCAATCTAGGACGACTCAAGCTGACGCTGGCACATAGCATTGAGGGGGTCCCATGTCCCCGCATGGAACAGTAGCCGAGAGGAGCAGAAAGCGCCAGCATATTTAGCCTTGGCTTTGACCGAGACATCAGAGCCCTTGAGCACGGCGCGACGCAAACACCCGAGAACACCAGCCTGAGTACTGGCACGGTAGGTGAGCTCGGGCCTCATGGAACTTTGGGCTTCAACCGTCGAGCCTAAGTGCTTCATCTGGCTGACGAGTTCGGCCTGGATCGCACTCGACTCCGCCAGAATCCCTTGGCATTGTGCAATTTCACGCCTGGCCTCAACCTTGCCTCGACCTCTGGGGGCAACCATAATAGCCGACTTACCTTTCCCAAAGTTCACGCGGAACCCCGACGTGGACATCTCCAGAGTCACGATCTCTGCAAGCAAGCTGGCGACGCGTCGCCAGTCCCTGGCTCCCTGGCACACACAAGCAAGCAGCAAGTCGCCAACGTAAGAGGGATGGTCGACGATGACATGCGCGGGGGGATCCCCCGAGACGACGAAACACATCCTGGGGGGGAGCTGGCGAGGCGAGCAAATCCCATGAGAGGTCAGCATCCTCCAAGCGAGCCTGCAGCCGCTGATGTATCGGACTCAAAGCTAAGGAGAAGTGGACACCTGCTGGAGGGGGCCCTGGCCGCGTGCCAGTGACAGCATAAGCTACCTTCTTAGCCTTACGAACATTAAACCAGGTAGCGCTCAGAGCATCCGCAGTGAGGTCCCGCACGTGACCCACAACCTGATCCAAAGGCGGTGGCTCGCTCAGCAACCTGCGCATGGTAGCTTCCAAGAAGGGGGGGGGGGGGGGCTCGAGGCCCCGAGCAGCTTCCTCGAAATCATCTACCGGCGCGGGAAGGGCAACAATGCATTCACGGATGACCGAGTGAAACGCAGCCTTGAGGTCTGTGAAGAACAACGCGCATGTGAGCCCACGCGCGCGCACTCGTCTGCAAAGTGCGCTCTATGTGGCTTGCGAGGTCTGTTCCGCGCCCAGCGCGTCCTCCACAGTGTGTCATGCAGTAGGGGCTTGGTCACATCAACGAGCATACTCCGTAAGAGTTTGTGGCGATGCTTGGACAGATGGGAACCGAGCAAGATCTCCCTGTAATTAGAGATCAGCTTGGGAGCACCTGATTTGTACAACTTATGAGCAATGCCATCCTTCCATGCGAGCGGCTCCCGGGCCAAGAGCTGAACTTTCACGTGCACTGGCGGAACGAGTCGGGCAATGGCAGCGGGGGCATGCTTAAACATGTCGTTCGAGAGACCATCCCCCCCAGCAGCGGCCAGGAAACCATCCCAGGAAAGCAAGTGCTCGATTGAGCGGTTCCCAGAGCTTTTAAACCCCGCCTGCTGCTGGTTGTATTTACAAACGAGCTTTTCTAAATCGAGGACTTTGGCCTCCCCGGAGGCAGCAAACTTGGCCAGAAGGGCGTCGGCGATAGCCTCGGCGGGTTCCAAAACTGGCCCGTCCGCTCCGACCCTATGAGGGAGGGCGCCCTGACCCGCGCTACGGTCCCAACCGCTAAAGGCCATCGACAATTTCAGCTGACGCCACTCCGCCTTTGCCTCGTGATTACGTACAGCATCACAAATATCCAGTGCCATCCTTTCAAGGGCGTCCGTGCGATCCTGGCGCAACTTCGCGCGCACACACGCACGCGTGCGACGCATGCACGCGACAAGGCACTCATGCAATTGAGCCAAGGGTATGTCACCAGCGCGCCACATGACCGCTGCGAGTCCAAGAGGCTGAACGGCCTCAACTAAAGTGGGGAATGACTGAACTAATGGATCATCGGGGCCACTCCCGTTCCCAACCCTTTGGCTGAACTCCCTGGCCAGGTCACGTTCGCAGGACCGACCGAAACCTGCGACGGATGCGGGTGCCTGCCAGGGTACTATCCAGAACATGCGACTTGAACGCCTTACGCGGAACCGTGCCGAAGTGTCTCTTGGCGGTGTTCCAAATCAGCTGGGGGACTTCCTGGACATGCCGATTAACATCCACGGACCAATGAACGACGGGGGCTGCCTCCAAATCCGCAACGAACGCATCGGTCTGATCCTGGTCAAGATTTTTAGCTACGTCCAGCCGTGGCCGAGAAGAGCGAGAGATAGCCTCTTCGGACCACGAAAACCTGACCATTACGGGGTAATGGTCCTCATTAGGTCTGTCCCCGTCAAAATCGTGTGACACCCAGTGCGACTCTACAGAGGTTAGCCAATCGCTTTGTGGCACCACAAAATCGATGCGGTGCCTCTCACCGTCAGCACTTGTGTAGGTATAGACAGGGGGGCGGGAGGGGATAATGTGGTGGAAGCAACCATGCGACTCTCATACATAGTAGCACGAAAGAGCGACCCATTGGAGTCCTCAGGCACAGCAGCGGCACAATTGCCGGTAGCCTCCGCGCGAACTTCACCGATGCGCCCAACAGCATCTATGAACAAGAGCTGCACCCCAAACTTGGTCAACGCTTCACTGAGGGACTGCCGCAATTCCTGTCGTTCCGAGAGCGCCACACCATCATGGGGAGCATGGGCCACACAGACGGCCGTCTGCCAGAACGGCGCATTTATCTTCGCAGCCAGCACGCGAGGGCTTTTTTTCAACCGCGACAAAGTGTTGGGGGGACAAAAGAAGGTCACGCCCGTCACGGGTAGCATAGGGGGCCCCCAGGTTGGCGAGCAACTCACACCCCCAATTGCTTTTGACGGAACCTGACGCCATGACGAAAAAAAACCGTCGGCCGAACGGGGCCCCTCAACGGTTCGGGCTTCCTGGATACCCGCAAGCAGCGCGCCTGCATCGCGCAGCTGCTGTCTAACCCACTGGCCCTTCAAGGGCCTGCTGCCGTCACTTTTCTCGTCCAGAGCCGTCTGTGCATTGTGCGAGGCAACGAGAAAGTCGCGAGCGACGCGGCTGGTGCTCCGAGACTCTTCTAAATTCAGTGTCTGCGAGAGGGACTGCACAGAGCACTGTTGCGGTCGGTCAACTAGAGCGAACTGATCGCTTGAGACAAGGGGGTATGCAGCCCGCTCCACGTCACTCAAATCCGACAACCAGGCCCAGGACAGGTCGGGATCAAAATAGAGCTGTTCCACAAGCCCAGGGGGGCAACACTGTTGCTGCCAAGCAAGCGTGGAGTTCGCAAGGTCATCTGCTACCTCATTCCAGAAGCACCCATCGTGACCCTTCACATGCTGGATATCAACCGAACACGACCGACGAGCGAGAAACCAAACATGTCTGACGAGCCAGACTAGCTGTTTGTCGGCGGTGGCAATTGCCTTTCCCAGTGCTAAGTCGACTGCCGAGGTGGAATCACAGTGAGTAGTGACACGGGGCTGCGCAACAACCCCTACACCCTCATCAGACATGCTACTTACTTGCTGCTGACTGACGATCCAGCAGAGGGCCCACAGGATTCCCCCGAGCTCGGCAGTAGTGCTGGATGGGACGGCACCCAGGGCAAAGCCTAACGAGGGAACAAGACGCCCAGCGCAATGGCCACCCCACACACTATGCACGTCGATCCCAAACGTTACTACGAAAACCCAGCCTGCCTTCCAATGATCACTAGGGACTGAGCCGTCCGTAAAAGTGTGAAGATGCTCGCATAACTGGACATGAAGGCGTACCGCATCGCACACTGCACGCGCTGCACTCTTGAACGCAATCTCCTGGAGGTCAGAAGCCAACAGAATGGTATTAGCTGGGTTAGCCAGCGCGTCGCGGACCCGGTACCCCTGGCCAAAACTGCAGGTTTTCTGCTCGCCTTCGGGGAATAGCAGGGGGTCTAACTCAAGTATGACACGTGCTGCCTTGCTAGAGCCATACGCATGCATGCTATCACCCAAACATAGCTATACATACTAGCGCTCTCAGCGGCTACAGACACTAGATCATCACTGCTACGGCGACTGATTTCAGCAGGCGACAGGCCTAGAGAAGAGCCTTTGTGCGAAGCGCCTGCCTTACTTTGCAGCCCCAGCTGCGAGTAAGCAGGATACGTTGCATGAGAACCGTCCCCACTCCCACCACTCGCACCACCCGAGTAGACAACAGGAGGCGACGGCCTCTGCAAGTCAGGCCAGAACGCAGTCGGGCTTGCGTCGCACTGACTATCTGTGGCAGGACCATATACGAGATGGTCATTAAAAGTATCATCGAAGGCAGGGCGATCGATGCCTGGCCCTCGCAAGCTAGAACAGAAAGCGGGAACACTCGAACCTGGCCAGGCGATCTCGAGCGAGGAAGCGAATGCAACAGGCTTGGAGTGCGCATGGAGAGCACGGCTGAAAGTTGCGAAAGCTCCCTTCCCTTCCCCGTCGCACGTCCCGCAGCCCCCCTCCCATGACTGCGACGTGCGGCGGTGCACAGGCCAGAATGCCAGACACCCATTGTCACTAACTACTGCTTGTGCTGGACTCGGCGGCAGCAGGCGCATCCGCGGGTCCGTCGAGCACGCGTCCTCCAGCGGCTCGGCGGGCTCGAAGAGGCACACCTCCTCAACGCCCCACGTCACTTTATCGACCGCACGTGCGCTGCAGAAGCTGCCCGCGCCTCCTTCCGCGGCGGCGACTCGCCACAGGGACTTGAAGACTCCACTTGCGCCGTGCCATGCACCTGCGCATCGACTGACTCGATGGGGCCTGACATCAACTCCTCTGGCTCCTGCGCACCCTGGGTCTCGGCCAGCAGCGCGGGGTCGATCGGCTGGAGTGTGACGTCCTCCACGTCGTCGCGCGGCACGGCTGTGCTGACGGGCGTTGACGGCGCGTGCTTGGCAGGGTGCGTCGCTGGCGTCATCTGCTCGGTTGGGATGGGCGAGCGCGACCTTGATCCACGCCCGCCAGCCTGCGCCGGAGTTGCCGTGCCTCCCACGGGCGTGGGCGCCACGGGCGTGGGCGGCGTAGCCTCGCCATGCGCACCGAAAGGCGTCTGCTGCGGCGGTGGCGGAGGCGGGGGCAGCGCTCCTGTGGGCGACGCGGCGGCAGCGGCAGCAGGAAAGGGCGGCGCAGGCGGAACCTGCACACCTGCCGCCGCCGCCTGGTGCTGCGGCACCCCTCCCATGGCTGCAGCAGGGGGCACAGCCTGCTGCATGCCTTGGGCAAGCGGCGGCGGGGGGGGGCTGCGCCATCATGGGGGCGCCAGGCTGCAAGCCCTGCATCGCCATCAAGCAACTGACTTGCTCTCCCTGCTGCTTCGCCGTATACATCATACCTTCCATCATCTGGGCCAGGCGCTCGATTGATGCCGACTGCGGAACTGCGGCGGTGGCCGCTGCTGCATGGGGAACCCAACGCCACTGGGGAAGGACTGCGGCGGCGGTGGCCGCGCCGCGCGCCGCAGGGCCCGCCATGGTCTCATCCCCCATCTCTTCCTGAAAGACCTCCTCGAGTTCGCCGATGAGCTCGTGCATTCTGCCCAGCTCCGAAACGAAATCTGCCTCCTGCTTGCTGAGCTGCTCGATCCTGGCACGAGTGCTGGCAAGCTTCTGGGCGATGCCAACCCGCCTGCTGCGATGCTCTGCGATCTGCTTCCCCGTCGGCAGCGTCTGACCGAGCGCAGCTTTGATGACGCTGATCCGAAACTCGCAGCTGCTCGCCTGCGACTGTTCTCCAGCATGACGTGCCGCAAGCGCCATAGCTGCTAGCTCTAATATGCGCGCCTGTCCTTGGCGCCGATACTCCTTGTGCTGATTCTTGTCTGCTGGCGGCTCGACACAATCCTTGTGCTGCTGCGCCTCGCTCCTCATGCAAGGCACCACTCTCGACACGATCCCACGGCAAGCCTTGGCGTGCGTGTCCGTCTCTCGCCGCGGCTGGCTGGGCGCCCTCGGATGACGGGGTTGACTGCCGCCTCGCGGACCACGGGACCTCTGCTGGGCCTGCCGCCGCAACTCCTGCTGCTGGGCGGAGGCCGCGAGGGCACGGTCGACGTCGGGCCACGCCGACGGCTGCTGCACCCAGCCACCACGCCCACGCGAAGCAGGCCGCTGCACACGCTGAGAATATGACTTGCCGACTTGTCGCATCGACAGGTGGCGTGGCCTTTTACATATCTTCCACACGGGCAGTCCCACGTGCCTCGCTCCGCAGCATTCGCCATCCCGCCGCCTGGGGCAGAGTGGTGTGCACGCAACAACTCCTGAGCTCTGAGGACGGAGAGGAGCAGGCGCGCGCGCGCGCTCGCCTTGCACGGTGCCGTTTGTGCCAACTGGGTTCTTTGACTGAAAGGTTCGCCGTCGCGCGCACCTCAGTCACTGGGGAAATCTGACCCAACCAGAGGTGCGGCGCCTGAGCTCCTGAGCTCACTCTGCCAAAATGGCCTGAGCCCGGAGCTTTTCCTCCTCCTCCTCTTCTTCCTCCTCCTCCTCCACCTCCCCCTTCTCCTTCCACCTCCCTCCCCTGTCTTCCCGGCATTCGCCTCCCTCCTTCAGGGGCAGCGTCAGGGTGGGATAGGCTAGGGGGGGAGGTTCGAGCTTCGAGGTAATCGGACGTTCTCATCGGTTCTCGTCGGCCTTCCAGCCTCGGAATGCCCTCCAGCGGCTGCGCCTCGCCGAGAGCGTTCTGGGGGTGCCCGGATTGTCCCGAACGGCCGCTGGAGACCCGAGTTATAACCCGAAAACCGACAGGGGATGGGCCCGAGGAGGAGGAGGAGGAGGAGGAGGAGGAGGAGGAGGAGGAGGAGGAGGAGGAGAGGAGGAGGAGGAGGTACACGGAGCAAGAGGGGCGGGAAATTCCCGCGCAAGCACGGAGTGCCTCCTCCTGCATCCTCCCTTTCCTCTTGAGGAGGGGCCCCTTGGGAGTGTGAGAGGGGTGGGAGCCCCTCTCGCCGTCTCACTGGGCCTGGTGCCCTCACGCGTGTGTGTTTCTGCCTGGCCTGGTCGGCGGGGGGGGGGGTCGACAGGGGCGGATGGTAGAGGGGATGGCGGCGAGCGAAGGGGGGAAGCAAGAAGGAAAAGGCCTTCTCGAGAGGCGACGGGGTTTCTTCTTCCTCCTCCTCCTCCTCGATCCGCCTCCTCCTTCTCCTCCTGCTCCTCCACGTTCCTCCTCCGCCTCGATCCTCCTCCTCCTGCTCCTCCTGCTCCTCCTCCTCCTCCTCCTCCTCCTCCTCCTCCTCGATCCTCCTCCTCCTCCTCCTCCTCCTCCTCCTCCTCGGTCCTCCTTGGTCCTCCTTGGTCCTCATCGGTGCGCCTTCCTCCTCCTTCCTCATCCGTCGGGGGCGTCCCCCTCCCCCCCTCCTCCGCCGTTGTCCTCCTCCTCGGGGGGTCGGCGGCCCCCGCGCGCCCGCTTCCAGGAGGCGGGTGAGGTGGAGGCCAGCCTTCCGACGCTGCACGTGCCGCTGGCGCGCCACCGGCGCCCTCCCTGGCAGTCGCCTCCCTCCTCGGCTCCTCGGCTTCCGTTGGGGGGGTGTCGTCGAGGCGGCCCGGGGGGCCGCTCACGAGGGCACACGGACAAGGCAGGTCGCCGGGTCGCCCTCCTCCCTCGTCCCTCCTTCTCCTCCTCCTCCTCCGACTCCTCCTCCTCCTCCTCCGCCTCCTTCCTCCTCCCTGTCCTTCTCCACCCTCGGTCCTCCTCCCTCTCTTCTCTTCTTCCCGGCATTCGCCTCCCTCGTTCCTCCTTCAGGGGCAGCGTCAGGGTGGGATAGGCTAGGGGGGGAGGTTCGAGCTTCGAGGTAATCGGACGCTCTCATCGGTTCTCGTCGGCCTTCCAGCCTCGGAATGCCCTCCAGCGGCTGCGCCTCGCCGAGAGCGTTCGGGGGGTGCCCGGATTGTCCCGAGCGCCAGCCGGAGACCCGAGTTATGACCCGAAACCATTTGGGGATGGACGCAGGGCAACGTTCTCAGACCTCGCGTCGTGAAACAATCACGACGGGAGGTTTTCGGCAATTCTCGGCCTCTGGGGTCCCTTACTGGGCCTCGGGGCCATCGGAAAACGACTCAGGATGGAAAGCCAGTGCCCAGGATGGGGTCCAGACCTCTGGGGGCCCAGGCCATGAAACAATCACGTCGGGGATCTGGCTTACGGGGGAACGGCCAAGGGGGGGATGCATCGACCCCCTATCGCCTATTCGTTGCCGATGCGGGCATGATGCCACCCTGCCCAGGAACGTGAGCATTCGCTGTCGGAGGTCTATCTTAGAAGGGAAAAGAAGACACAGGCAAACATAAGCGTCGATTCCCTGGAAAAGATAGGAACATATGGGAAGCGTTGGAAAGACGCTCAAGAAAATATTGAAGCACGGGGGGATCTTGGGATTTGTGCCTATTCGTTTGTGCGTCCCTGGCCCCTTGCACTTTCGGCCGATCTACAGGCGATTTATCGCCGATTCCAGCACCATGTTTCTAAGTCTACTAGATGGTGTCGGAGTAGATGGGGTCGGAGGATGGCGCCGCATCGCCGACGCATCGGCGATGCGGCTCGATGTGGAGCCCGGGTTTGTCCACGCCGACGTCGCTGGTGCATCACCGACGTTGCCGGTGCATCGCCGATGCATCGCCGAAGCATCGCCGATGCATCGCCAATGCATCGGCGATGCGGCGCGATCCTCTGACCACATCTACTCGGACCCCGTCTAGGAGGCCTCCAATGTTCGGCCCGCCTGAGCGGGTCCCCCCGTCGTTCGCCCCCACTGCCCATTGCCAAGCCTCCTGGGTCTTGGGCGAAGGGAGGGGCATGAAGGGCATCTGGCGGGTATGATGGGCGGATCTTCAATTGTCGCTAGCATACGTGGGACCAGGGATAATGCAGGATGGAGAGGCCCTCCTCCTCCTGCTTTTCTTCTCCTGCTCCTCCTCCTCCTCCTCCTCCTCCTCCTCCTCCTCCGTTGTACGGACATAGATCTGGGATCGTTGCGTCTTGTGGCCTAGGAAAACAGTGATGTGGCCGACTCAGGCCTGACGGCAGACAAATTTCGCCTGGCTGGCGCAGCGGATATATAATGGCTAGAGAGGCAAAGTAAAGACACTGGGCCCGTAAGGGTATGGAGTCTTCGCCAGCCAGGCGGTGAAGTAGAGATAGAGGAACGAAGCGGACATAGCACGTGATTGAACGATTTCGACCCTGCTCCTCCTTCTCCTCCTCCCTTACCCTCCTCCTCCTCCGCCTCCTTCTTTTCCTGGGGCGGGGCGGACACCGCGGAGGCCTCGAGTCCTCCTGGGCGGCGCCGTGAACGGGGAGCTGGCGTTCAGTCGGGCGTGTCCCTCTACAGGAGGAGTATCCAAACAATAGTCAACAATAGTCCAGGGACGATTTTTTGACTATTGTTGGGCATTTTGGGAGCATTTTTTTGGTATTGAAAGGGCCTCCGGTCAGTGCCGCCGATCCAGGGGGCTCTGGATTCGGTGATCTTCGCGGCTGTTGCCTCCTCTCTCCTCGATTCTTCTGGTTCTCTTTCTTCTCCTCTGGGGGGGGGCCTGGAGCGGTCCCGGGGAAGGGGCGGTCTGGGGAGGGTTCCGCGGGGAGGGTCCTGGGGGCGGTAGCAAGGCTAGATCCGAGGGGGGTCCCTGGGACCCCCCGAAACATTTTGGGGCTGCGCAATTCATTAAGAAAACACCAGATGGGGGACCGCCCCCCCCCTCCCCTTTTTCTCCGGGGGGGTCCGGATGCGCAAATCATGAAGAGAAAGCCAGATGGAAGACCGCCCCCCTCCCCCCCTCCCCCCCTTCCCTGGCAGGGCCACCCTGGCGACCCCCCCCCAAGGAGAGCTGAAGCTTTTGCTTAGGCTCAGAGCTGAAGCTCTTGCTGAGGCTCCTTGCAGTTCACACGCCGTGGGCATTTTGGGAGCATTCTAATATTTTTCGTTTTTCGTCCAAAATCCCCCAGTATGGGGGACGCGCCCGACCTAAGCGTAGTCCTCCTGGGCGGCGCCGTGAACGGGGAGCTGGCGGTCCAGGTGGGCAGGGCATTCTGCTGCAGCCGGCGGTGGCGCGGGCGCAGAATCGAAGAACCAAACACATAAACATCCGTGCGGATTTCTTGGGTCCGCGCTGGGCGCTGGGCCCCCCTGGCGCCCCCTCCGGCGCCGCCCCTGGCGCGCTCCGCGCGCCAGGGAGGGGGTCCAGCGCGGATCCAAGAAATCCACGCGGAGCGCCATCAGTTTATGTCTATGTGTTTTTTTCTTTTTGTGCAGAAGGCGACTGCCTTCGCGGAGAGCATCCGAGAGTTCGCCGTGGCCCATCCCGCCATCATTCCCACGCACCTTGCATTGCTCATGCTGTCCAAGTCGGTTTCTTGTGCTCCTTTCGACGCGCGCTTGGTGCGTTCCGAGGCGCTGGGCGCTGTGGCCGAGCCTGTGAGCAGCCGTGCGGAGGAGATCATCCAGGAGGTCGTGTTCGGGAAGAACTTGCCAGAGGAATCTGTCACGCAGATGCGGCTCCCGGGAGCGTTCGGCGGGATGGGTTTGCGTCGCGAGGCGGAGGGCGTCATGGCGGACGCAGCGCTGTGGGCGGTCTGGGCCTCCGTGCGCACGCGGGTGCCTGCTGCAGCTGCCGCTATCGGGTTGTGCATCCTTTGTTGCGATGGGGCCGCAGACGCCGAGGGTGCGCGGCAGCGTCTGGCCGCCCAGGGCGTCATCGTTGACCCCGAGGGCGGGTTTCGGCGCGTGCCGGAGGCGGCGGAGGAGTACGGCGGCGGCCCTTGGGCGAAGGACATGGCCAGTGACGAGCTCGGCTCCTTGCGACAGCTGCCAGAGGCCACGCCACGCTGCAGGCGGCAGCCCCAGGCCAGCTTCCGGCAGGCCTGCCGAAGCGATGCGCGAACCGCATGTTCCGGCACGCCGAGGCGCTGGCTGGTGGCGACCCGCCTGTGGCACAGGCTGGGCGCCGGGCGGCGCGATGGCTTGCTGTCTGCCGTAGGCTCAGGGGCTGGGGCGCTTTGGCTGCAGATGCCCAGCATGTCGGCTGAGCTCTACCCCTCTTACCACTTCCGCGCGGCGTCCCTGCGCAAGCTTGGTGCAATTGGAGCCCCCAGAGGAGCGACGTGTCGCATCCCGCGCTGGTGTGGAAATGGAGCGGAAGCGTGTGACCATGTGCTGGACCCCGCGCTCCAGCATCCACAACTGTGCAAGTACGGCCCTGCGCGCATGTGCCCTCGCAGGGTTTTCGCGGCAGCATTGGCCCGATTGCTGCGCGCGTGCCGAGCAGAGGTGGGCATAGAATGCACGGTCCCTGAGCTGAGCCGGGCGAGGCGCAACGGCTCCATTAGAGGAGGTCTTTGTGGACTTGTACGTCACCTTTCCGGGCAGCGTGCAGCCGATCCACATTGACGTGTCGATCCGCTGCCCGCACGCGCAGCGGTACGCGCACGTGGCCTCCGTCCACGGCGTGGCGGCCTCAGCGGCGGCTGATTCCAAGCGCGAGCTCAGTGGAATTCTACGGTTAGGTCGGGCCTGTCCCCCTGCAGAGGGATTTTCGACGGCAAATAATAAATACCCCCAACATACCCCCAAAAAGGTCAAAAAGTACTAAAAAAATAGTCCCCGGACTATTTTTGGATTATTTTTTTCCCCAAACAGCTTGCTGAACGGAGTGCTGTTGCGATACAAGCTAACTCCGGCCGAGGGAAGCCGGAGCAGAGACATCCTCACACAAATTTGATGGTCCGGTCCGTTTCGCTTGAGACATCCTCACAACTCTCGTTTCTGAGTTGGCCGGGATTGGCCGTTTCGCCTGACATCCTCGAAAAGTTGCGCTCCAGGACGCCGCGCGAGAGGTGGCCCGGGCCGTTTCGCTTGAGACATTTTCGAAACTCTGAGCCCCGAGGTGCCGTGCAAGAGGTGGTCCGGGCCGTTTCGCCTGAAACATCCTCGAAACTCTGAGCTCTGAGATGCCGTGCGCGAGGTGGTCCGGCCCGTTTCGCCTGAGACATCCTCGAAATTCTGACCTCGGAGATGCCGCGCGAGAGGTGGTCTGGCCCGTTTCGCCTGAGACATCCTCGAACTTCTGAGCTCTGAGATGCCCTGCGGGAGGTGGTCCGGCCCGTCTAGCCTGAGACATCCTCGCAACTCTGAGCTCTGAGATGCCGTGCGCAAGTTGGTCCGGCCCGTTTCGCACCAGACATTGTCGCAACTCTAAGCTCCCAGATGCCGCGCAAGAGGTGGTCCAGCCTGGGGGCCCAGAAGACCACATGTTACATATCCTCTCTGGGACCCTGGGAGACCGCCTGAGACACCCTCGAATTTCTGAGCTCTGAGATGCCCTGCGCGAGGTGGTCCGGCCCGTCTCACCTGAGACATCCTCGCAACTCTGAGCTCTGAGATGCCGTGCGCCAGGTGGTCCGGCCTGTTTCGCACAAGACATTTTCGCACCTCTGAGCTCCCAGATGCCGCGCAAGAGGTGGTCCAGCCTGGGGGCCCAGAAGACCACATGTTACATATCCTCCTTGGGACCCTGAGAGCCCCAGGAGGCCCCAGAGAGCTTCAGGAGGGCGCAGGACGCCCAGGACAGGCCCCAGGGGTTCCTAGGAGATTCCCAGGAGGCTCCCAGGAGGCCCCAGGAGGCCTCCTATCAGAACGTGTCAAGTTAATACACATCCGGTGCCGATTCGTTGATTTTTCCTGCTCTTGTGCCCCCCCCCCTTCCATTTTGAGAGGCCCAATCGGCCACAGGTTAGATATCCCCCCTGGGAGCCCCAAGAGGCTTCAGGAAACCCCAGGTGGAGTTCACGAGGCCACACGGGGCCCCTCAGGAGGTCCCCAGGAGGCCCCCCCCTTATCAGAACGTGTCAAGTGAATACACATCCGGTGTCGATTCGTTGATTTTTCCTGCTCTTGTGGCCCCCCTCCATTTTGGAGGGGCCCGACGGCCACATGTTAGATATCCCCCCTGGGAGCCCCAAGAGGCTTCAGGAAGCCCCAGGTGGGGTCCAGGAGGCCACAGGAGGCCCAGGAGGAAGCCCCAGGAGGTCACCAGGAGGTCCCAGGAGGCCCCAGGAGGCCCCCGCAACTCGGAGCTCTGAGACGCCGCGCTCGAGGTGGTCCGGCCCGTTTCGCCTGAGACTTCCTCGCAGCACGTTTCGCCCGAGACATCGTCGCAACTCTGGGGTCCGAAATGCCGCGCGCGAGGTGGTCCAGCCCGTTACGCTGGAGACATCCTCGCAACTCTGGGCATCCGAGCTGCCGTTGGGATGAAGAGGAGGAGGAGGAGGAGGAGGAGGAGGAGGAGGAGGAGGAGGAGGAGGAGGAGGAGGAGGAGGAGGAGGAGGCATGTTTTAGCATGCCAGGCCAGCCCGCACTGGACGGGCACGCAATCGACTTTGGAAACCGCAGTGGGTCTAAAAACCCTGTTTGGGGATACGGCACTCCGGCTATAATGCATATTTTTGGGGCATTTTTTATTTTTCGTCGAGAATCCCCCTGTAGGGGGACACGCCCGACTTAATCCTACGGCCGAATCGGGAGCGAGACGCTCCACTCGCCGGACCTCCCGGCCGCGCACGCCGGGTGCAGTCTCCAGGACGCGTGGGGGCTGCGCCCTGGATGCTGCCGCGCGGACGCGCAGCCCGGAAGCGGAGCGTGCAGTACGCCAGCGCGGTCATCGGCCTCCTTGCGTTATGTCGGGCCTGTTCCCCTAAAGGGGGATGTCCGACGAAAAATAAAAAATACACCAACCATATTCCAAAAAGTCAAAAATATTAAAGAATTTGTCCCCCGACTATTTTTGGATTATTTTTGGATTACTTTTGAGTACTTTTTGTTTTTTATATTATTTTTCGTCGAAAATCCCTCTGTAGGGGGACAGGCCCGACTTAATCCTTGCGCTGGGCTGCGCGCCGACCGCCGCCGAGGCCAGGGTGGCGTACGGCCGCGTGATGGCCACGATGTAGTACAACAGCGATATCTGCACCCGTGTGGACCGAGATTGTTCGCGTTTCGGGAGTGTCTTAGATCCCCCGAAATCGAGGTCATCGGGTTCGGTTGGGGTGGTCTGGTAGGTACAGTCGGCCCGAGGTCTAAGATCGAGGTCGGTTCGGGGAGGGTGCCCCAATGTTCTACGTGTCCTTTGGGTGCTCTTGTGCATCCTGGGGGAGGGCACCTTCGAAGGTTCTTCGGCTTGGCCAGCGGATGGGCATTGTCTTTGAAGGGCGTTCTTCTGTCCCAGGTCCGGCTGTAGCAGGGGCAGGAAGAGCAGAGGAAAAATGAAGGTGGGTGAATGGATGACGCCGTGAGGTTGGCGGGCGGGCGGGGGGAGGAGGAGGAAGAGGAGGAGGAGGAGGAGGAGGAGGAGGAGGAGGAGGAGGAGGAGGAGTCGGAGGAGGAGGAGGAGGAGCAAGTGTAAACCCAAGAGCCATCAACGATGTTGGAATCCAAGCTCCCTCTTCATAGGCCCCTACAACGGTTCATTTCCATTGAGGCATTTGCCTCGTTAGAAGTCAACCGCTTGAAGACCCGGTAGCATGCCAAATCATTGATCTCGGGATTCCAACGCCACGGATCAACCTGACTGCTGCGTCTTGACGATCCTGGATCGTGCCAGAACGCCATTCTTGGGATTTCGAAGCCGCGAATCAAGGCAATTGTTGCGCCCGCAAAATCCTGAATCCTTCCAACACCATCTCTGGTACGTTGATCGTGGGAGTTCGTGACATTCTTGTAGATTTTATGAACGAATGTGCGCGGCGCTAAGGCGAACACCATTTGTTGAAAAGGAACCGCCCTCAATCCGTGAAGCTCTTGCAATTTCTGAAAGCCCTTGCGCGGCGCTATGGCGAGAGCCACATTTTGAAATCGGGCTGTCCTCAATCAGTGAACATCTTCTATGTATTAAACGAATGTGTGCGGCGCTAATGCGAGGGCCATATTTTGAAAACGGGTGATCCTCAATCCGTGAAGCTCTTGCAAGCTTTTAGAACTAATGCGCGCGGCGCTGACGCGAGAACCACAATTTGAAAGCCACCCGTCCTCCATATGTGAAGTTGTTGTCAATTTTAAGCTTCAGAGTCATAAGCGGTGAGGAAGAATCAGGCGAAACGCCTGGCACGCCCTACCAACTGGTCTCGGGGTGCGACAGGGAGACGTTATGCATATGCAAAAGGAAAAAGGAATGGAGGAGAAGGAGAAGGATGAGGAGAAGGAGGAGGAGGAGGAGGAGGAGGAGCAGGAGGAGGAGGAAGAGGA
>CAUYUJ010000439.1:0-15000 GCA_963575745.1 Prorocentrum cordatum
TCTGCATGGCCCCATCGGTGAACTGATACCGCAGGCGCACCTCCACGCCGTCTGGCAGGTGGACCCTGAACCCCTGCTGAGGCCCAATGAACGTCACGACGGGCTGGGTCCCGGAGCTCGCGCTCAGGGGGCGCGCCTCGCCCTCGGCCTCGTCCTCGGGCCCTGGCTTCAAGACCTCCTCAGCGAGAGCAGGCCCCTGGTAGTATGCGCTCCAGCCGAAGCTGTCCGCCAATCTTGCCGTCAGCGGCAGCCACGTCCAGCGAGGGCAAATGGCCCCTTCCCTATCGCGCGGCATGTCGTAATCAGCGGGGAGAGGCTCGTGGCGCTTGGTGGCCGGGCCAGCGCAATAAATGCTCCGCTCTTTCGTGGCCGCCACGTGGTTGCCGACGTGCCCTCTCTCCACGGCCATCAGCATCTTCCAGCGCCAATTGCCGATGATGGCGACATTGACAGCAGGAGATCCAACGCTGCCGTACGAACCGCTGGTTCTCGCGTCACGCTGTAGCTTGCCCGTGCCGATGAGGGCGTTGATCGTTGAGGCGTGCTGGGACGGCGCGGTGTCCCTGGCAGCCCCGCCGCGGACTTCGCTGGTGGCGAGGCCGATCTGGCCAAGAAAACTGTAGGCTTCGTCTAGGTTCACCATCGTGCTGTACCAGGCGCGTGGCGCCCACGCTGAAAGCACGTCATGTTCCTTGACCTCCTGCGGGGGCTGGCGCATTAACCCCCGCGACCAAAGCAAAGTTTTGCGCGCGTCAGAACCTCGCTCTGGCCGTGGAAGCTAATCCATGAAAAGCAATGCTGAATTTCCACTTCGGGCGCGCGGCCCAAGTACCCAAATAGAAAGTCAGGGTAATAGACGATTCCCAAAACAGTGCTTGCACTTAGGGGCTCTTACTTGGCTTGGCCATCTCGGGGCCGTCCCCGGCTTTTGCGGGCGGTGCCGCCCGTCGCCGTCAGTCGCCGCCGCCCGTCTCGGGGCCGCCCCCGGCTTTTGCGGGCGGCGGCGCCCGTCGCCGTCCGTCGCCGCCGCACTGCACGAGGTTGCACCTCGTAGATTGCACCACATAGAGCGCACCACATAGATTGCACCGCATGTATTGCATTGCATAGGTTGCATCGCATACATTTTCCTTTCTAGAACAAATATAGACTCTACCCCCCCCCCCCCCCCCACACCCCCCACCCCCCACCCCCCCCACAAAAAAAAAAAAAAACACAAAAAAAAACAAAAAAAAAAAAAAAAAAAAAAAAAAAAAAAACACGCACGCACACACACACACACACACACACACCCACACACACACACACACACACACACGACACAACACACACAACACACACACCCACACACCACACACACACACACGCACACAACACACACACACACACACACACACACGCAACGCACACAAGCACACACACACACACGCACACACACACAAACACAAACACACAAACACACACACCCACACACACACGCACGCACGCACGCACGCACGCACGCACGCACGCACACACACACACACACACACACACACACACACACACACACACACACACACACGGACTTATCAACCCCCTTTTCCGGACATGCAATGTACACATGACTCTGGCCCCTCGCCCATCCTAACTGTAAACTCATACCATCCTGCGCGATCACGGCCTGCGTGCCAGCGCGCATGTTGCGATTTGCTCAGCAGCTTTGCTGGATAATTGCAGGCGTAGCCCAATGCGTTTTGCCGAACAAGTTGCGGGTGGGTGGGTGGGATGTCTGCACGAGCGCGGGAGATGACGCCTTCAATTTCCCGAAGATGAACTGCACCACGTTGATTGCACCGCATACATTGCAAGAACCTACTGTTTGGGGCCCACGCGGGCGAACATTTTCTCTCGGGCGCGGGGAGGGGCGGAGGGCAGAAGGGGGGGTCGCTCAGGAGCCCCGCGGCCCTTCGCCCGCGCAGCGTTGCGGCCAAAGCGGTCCTCGATCTGACCCCAGTCCCCCGAGCACCGGGCGAAGAGCTCAGTGGGAGTGAAGTCCTGCATTCCAATGGTTTTCACCGTGACCTGCCGCGGCTTCTTGCTCTCCCAAACCTCCGCGGCAACGCCTGCAGGCGGCTCTGCGGAATCGAGGCGCTCCTGCACGACCGCTGCAATCTCATCGTCGGCAGCAGCGATCATTGCCGAGACGGCAGCAGTGATGCGGCTCTTCCCCTGCTGCGCGTCGCCCCCGTACAGCGCCATCGCGGACAGCGGGGTGACGTCCGCGTTCCTGGGGCGGGCGCAAGCGCGGGGGGGGGCCCAGAGTGGCGATTGACACATAGGATAAAGGGAATGCGCGCAGCGTGGGCGCGGCGCTACGCGCGTCACAGAAATCCACACAGAGACGCCCGCCGGCGCGTTGCCCCCCATTCCTTGGAGGGCGGCGGCGCATGAAATCGCCGGCTCTCAGCGGTGATATACGCGCCGCCGCCTTCTACCGGGCTTGGGGGCAATCCACGAGGAGGAGCGTCAATGCATGCACTGCTGCGGCGCAATTTGGATCCAAAAGTCCAGAGCTGGATGTTGGCGCCGTTGCTGAGGCCGGCCATCGCGGCCGCCGTCATGGCGAGCACGGGCAGCGCCCCCTGGCCAGTGGCCACCTCGAGCGGGCGCAACAACTTCTGCAGCTCCGCGGGGAGGTGCTCGCTCGCCGAGAAGTTGTTGTCAACGTAGTCGTTCACGGCGTCTGCCAAGGCCTGGATCTCCGCGCCTGTAATCTCGGGCGCCCGGTTAGAGGGAGCCATGTCCTGCGGCAAACCTCAGAGAAGGCGTCGCCCTGCACGCGTGCGCAAGTGAAGGAGCAATTAACCGGGGAGTACAAACCAGGTGTTAGGTTATGTAGCTTGATAACAAAGCGGCACGTGCCGCGGTGAATGCATGGAAGTGAAGCTTTTGGAAGATTCCCGCATCTGTCTAATCACTGCCGCCGATCGATCGCGCCCCTAGCCACTTTCCCGACAAATGAACTGCGCGTTCCAACCCCTGTCCAAAACAAACCACCGCCTTGTCTAATTAACATATGAGCGTTCGCGTTGTGTTTGTTCGTTTGTTGTTATGTTTCGTTGTATTGATGTATGTGTCTTCTTTATTGTTTCTTCTTCTTCTTCTTTTTTTTTGGGGGGGCAGCCCCCCTTTGTGCGCCAGCAAGGCGTGAAATCGGAATGGGCCGAGCGGCAGGCCCAAATAAACCGGTTGCTGGGCCCCCACCGAAAAAAAACTGCCCGGGAACAGTCGACGCCCCATCCTCCCAACGTCCAATCCTGCAACTGCGAGAGACCGTCGACATGGGGTCAGGCGGGAACGCAAACATTCGGTTGCCCGAGGATGTCAACTGTCGGATAAGCAATGAGTCAGTCGCGTGCAATCAGACGGTGGCTGGCGACACGCATGAACATGTCAAGGAAATTCAATGCACCTGACACCTGGTTTACGAACCCTGGTAATGAGGCCTCAAGAAAACTCAGAACCGAAGCGGCTGTGGTTGCCGATGGCAATCGGGGCAAGGCGGAGGGGCGGACGCAACGAATCTGACGGCGCGGGAGACGACGCCAAAGCCCCTGGACATCATCGACGACGTGCGGACGGGCGAGAACTGGCTGGACAACGATGAGTTCGGCGGCGTCAGCAAAGGCGATGGCGACGACCATGGCTACGACGACTGCGGCGACGGGCCTTCTTGTCGCAGACAGCGCTCAGCCAATGCAAGTCAGGGCGCGCAAGGAGGTGGTTTCGGGCAAATGGGGGCCGTTCCAATTGGGGCCGCGAATGCAAATGCAAGAGTTCGTTGTGCGAGCGAGCCACCCCGCACGACATCGCGGAACTAGTGCGAATTATTGCGACGACGGGCTCGATTATTGTGTCGACCAAAACCTTTGGCGCATGGTCGGGCAAAGCTATGGCATCTTGTCACGACAGCGATTGCAAACCATTGTTCCCTGAAAGCGAGACTAAGCAAGCAATTGTAACGCAGAAACAAATCATCGCATTCGAGCGCACGAACTATTGCATCCCGATTACTGCGCGGGGCATTGCATGATGAATACGCGCAGTACGAACAGTTGCATGCACCTGCGCGCGCATTTGCGGCCCCCTTTGCATTGAATCCGGCTGCCCGATTCTAATGGAGGGGCTGCGGGAACCTCGCCTGGCGCATGCAAGCGGCGCCTTGCCGCTGAACAAGCGCCGTTAATCTGGCCGGACCGGCGGGGGCGGCCGCCGGACGACGACGCCAGGTCGCCGACAGAGCGCATCCAGGCGCGCATTTAAATCGCCACCGTGGAAGCGCGGGAAGCCTTGATTCTGCAGCAGCGGCTGCGCGGCAAGCGCCTCCTCAAGCGCGGGCCACGTCAACGCCCAGGGGCGGAGATCGAAGACAGCGCCCATGTGCAGGACGTCGAACGAGAGAGCTGGGGCGAGGTACGCGGTCAGCTCGTCACGGAGGCGCCCCGGAATCGCGCGGAGCAAGCGCTGCGCGTCGTCGGCATTGCAGCCGCGCTGCGCTGGCCCAGCGCAGACCGCAACTCCGGCAGCGGTGTCCTTCCCGAAAATGACCCGGGCCCCAGGGCGTGCGAAAGCCATTGTGTTCCCAGGGTGCCCTTTAAAATACCCCTGGCACTCGAAAAACTTCTCGCCGTCAGCGAGAGCAGCTGCCCAAACCGGCAAGAGCCTCCGGCGCACGATAATCGCCTGCGCCGCATCCGGGGCGGCGCCCGCGGCCGCTGCCCTGCCCGCGCCCGCGGGCGCTCCTGCCGGGGCCGAGCCCGCGGCGGGAATCTCTGCGGGCACCGGGCGTGGGGGAAGCGCGCGGTCGAGCCGGGCTGCCTTCCGGGCCGCCCTGGCAGCCCCGCGCGCCGCTTCCTGGGCGCGCAACTCATTGTGAACGCCCACGCATTCGCCCACGATGAAGTCGCAGACCCACCGCCCCATGCGGTGCACGGTGCGCGCCAAGGGCGACAGCTGCGCGTTGACAGACTCGCATATCGGCGTGGGGAAATCACCCAGGGCGGCAGCGTTCGCGGGCACGTCTGGGAAGCATTCCGCCTCGCACGTGGCATCGACGTGCCCTTTGCTGCGGGGTCGGTCGACGACGTACCGAAACTGGCCCAGGCGAACGGCCAGGCTGCCGGGCGCTGCGCCCTCCGCCCTGCCCTTGGCGAATAAACGCACGCGGCACGCGTCGTCGTGCACGAGCGTCTTGAGCTCCGGGACGGCACTTGCCACGTCTGCCAAAAAGCAATAGCGCTGGGAAAGCGTCTCAACAGTAATCACTTCTCCAAGAGCACCGACAATCCCGCTCTCTGAGACTGCGGCAAGGAAGCCGGCCGACCGTTCTGCCGCGCGGATGGCCGAGACAGACTCCTTGTGCGTCTTGCACGAGCACTTGTCTTTAGCGTATCCGGAAGCCCAGTCGCCTAAGACCAAGCGAAGCGGTTGTCGGCGCGACTCCCTGCGCTCTTGACGACGGCGTTTGCGCTCTTGAATGACCTGTTCTGCATTCTTAGCGAAATGCGCTTGCACGGTCGAGTCGGGGACCGTGCACGCGGGCTGCCAATTAGCGAAGCCCGTCATTCGCACTTCAACGTCAAGGTAAGCCATGGCGGACAGGGGCGCCCGCACGCGGTGCGCTTCGATTTCTCCAGCGAGGGCAGGGCGGTCGGCGAGCTCCTGGTGACGCCGGCAAAGCACTCCTTTCTGCAAAGGCGACTCTGGGCAACCACGCACCAAGTGCAAGTCCAGGGCGTCGTGGTAAACGGCCTCGGCGCACGGCGCGCCGCACGATCGCCGGTACAGCTTGGCGTTGCCGTCGACGCAGACGATGTCCATCCTGTCTCCGCTGGCCCGCCACGCGCGGAGGCGGCGCTCCTTCATGAGAGGGCGGTACCAGGATGCGCAACTCTGCAGGAAGCTCTCCAGAGGCAATTCCAACAAAGAGCTTGCCAGGGCAGCGCGAGCGCCCTCGCGCTCCAAAGATCTCTGCCACATCTGGTGCCGCACCCATGCGGATTCCAGCGATTGCTCCAGAGTCTCCGTGGCGACTTCTGGTTCCAACGCCCGCAAGATCTGGGCCTCTCCAAGGAAGGACGCCCTGTGCGCGTACAAACGGCAGGCCCACCGCTGCGCCCACTGATCATGCACGCCGAAAGACTTGTTGAGCATGAAGATCTCTGACGCAGGACAACCGGTATCCACCCTCTTCGTGAAACCGCCCTGGCCATTCCCAGAAGGGGACTCAACGTACCCACGCCAGTACTTATACATGTGCCCCTTGTCGCAACTGCGTTTGCATTGTTTGGCGTAGTGACGCATTACAAGACACCGCGGTTCCGCCACAACTAAGCATTTCACCGGGCTCCTTTGCGGCACAGGGACCAACGGGCCCGAACAAACAGGGCAGCATGACCAGGTCGTCGTGAGCTCTGGCAGGAGCGCCGCCCTGGCGCCTGCAGCACTGGAACCCCCGCTGGATGCGGCTGCCGGGGCAGAACCAGGCACGGCGTCGCGTGAGCTTGCGGGCGCGCCCATGGCCCGCGGGCCGGACCCTGGGCGCGTAGCAGAGCAAGACCGCGGATGCGCCGCCGCAGCGCCACTGGCGCCGGAGCCCCTGCAGGATGCGGCTGCCGCGGCGGAACTACGCACGGCGTCGTCTGCGCCGGCAAGCGCCTCCATGGCCTGGGGCCCAGGCCCCGGGCGCGCAACTGCAACGCAAGCCTTCCACAACGGCCGCACCGGCGGCGGAGGAGCACTGGCGGACGGTTGGCGGTGCGCCCGCAGGTCCGCTGCTCGCCACAACGGTCGCACTGGCGCCGCGCCAGCGTCCACAGTGCAGCGGCCACCGTGTTCACGACCGCCTCCTGTCCCAGGCGGCGCGAGGAGTGGTTGCTGCGCCGCCGGGCGAAGCGGTGAAGAAAGGGAAGTCGACGACTGGCGTGGAGACCATAATGGCCGCACGGGCAGCATGCAGGACAGCGAAGTAGCGTCCGCCAGACGCGAGCGAAAGACGGCTCGAGCCAAAATGCTTACGCAGACTAGAGCGGGGAAGGAGAAGGAGGAGGAGCAGCACCAAGAGGAGGAGGACCTCTTTATTCCTCCAATGACATCTGGCGACCTGTGGAGTAGTCCCACCAGCCCTCTGGGCGTAGGTGGTCTAAGGAGTTTCCTCTTCCAACCCCCTTTTTCCCCATCGGGGAAGGGTGTACCCCTCCCCCTACCCCCTCCCCCTGCACCTGGACGAGGCGTTCCGCGACGCGTTGGGGCGTCCAAGATAGCCCAAGACGGCTCCAAAAGGGCCTCAGAGAGTCCAAGATGGCCTCCAAGATAGCTCAACAGAGCGCAAAAAAAGCTCAATATGGCTTCCAAGATGTTTCAAGAGGCCCCAAGACCACCCCAAGACGGTCCTTAGTTGCCAAAAAGCTCCCCAATCTTTACAAAACCCACAGAAATCAATGTTTGTTGCTTTCTCGCCTTTTCGCTTCCGATGGCCTTCCGAGGCCTCAAGTCAGCTCGAAGAGGGCCCATGAGGGCCCCAAGAGAGGCCCAAGAGAGCCCCAATACTGTCCCAAGAGAGCCCAAAAGCGCTCCAAGATCGCCCCAAGAGGGGTCCAGGAGGGGATTCTTGGGACTCCCGAGGGGCAGGGCGAATTGCGACCATCCCCTTCTTTGATCGATGTCCTCCAAGATGGCCCCAAGAGCGCCTCGAAAGCTCCCAAAGGCGCTCCAAGGTCGCCTCATCACTTCAACTCCCCTGGGCAGCGTTTCTGGATGGGCTGGTGGGGATGCGCGAAGCGTCAACAATTTCTTGGAGGCTGCCTCTTCGGCTGCCTTGTTGGCTGCCTAGATGGTCTCCAATGTCCCCAACGCAGCCTCCGAAACGCTGAACAATGCTCCACGAGAGCCCCAAGACTGCCTCAAAGGCGTCCGAAATCCGCCACCGTGCCTGCACGGAGTGGGCGCGTTAGAATGCTCATCTGGTCCATTTTTGGGAAAGTTTCTATTTTTCTAGGGCCGCCCCCCCCCCTCCCCCTCGCGCGCACCCATCGCAGACTGGCCCCCCTGAAATTGCTCCCCGGCGTTCTTTTCAGCCTCCAGACGGCCACGATGGCCTCCAAGAGGGCCCTCTGGTTCTGGTTCCGGGTCTGGTTTTGGTTCTGGCTCTGATTCTGGTTCTGGCTCTGGTTCTGGCTCTGGGGCCGGCTCGGCTCTGGCTCTGCCCATGGTTCTGGGTTTGGCTTTGGCTCTGGCTCTGGCTCTGGTTCTGGTTCTGGCTCTGGCTCTGGTTCTGGTTCTGGCTCTGGCTCTGGTTCTGGTTCTGGTTCTGGCTGTGGCTCTGGTTCTGGTTCTGGCTCTGGCTCTGGCTCTGGTTCTGGCTCTGGCTCTGGTTCTCGTTATGGTTCTGGCTCTGGTTCCGGTTCTGCTTCTGGATCTGGCTTTGGTTGTGGTTCTGGTTCTGGCTATGGTTCTGGTTCGGGCTCTGGCTCTGCCTCTGGTTCTGGCTCTGGCTCTGGCTCTGGTTCTGGTTCTGGCTCTGGCTCTCGTTCTGGTTCTGGCTATGGTTCCTGTTCTGCTTCTGGATCTGGCTCTGGTTCACGCTCTGGTTTCTGTTCTGGTTCTGGCTATGGTTCTCGTTTTGGCTTTGTTTCGGGCTCTGGGGCCGGCTCTGGTTCAGGCTCTAGTTCTGGCTCTGGGTCAGGTTCTGTTCTGGCTCCGGCTCGGGTTCTGACTCTGGTCATGATGGTGTTGGTTCTGGTTATGGCTCTGGTTCTGGCTCTGCCTCTGGTTCTGGGTTTGGTTTTGGCTCTGGCTATGGTTCTTGTTCTGGCACTGGTTCTGGCTCTGGTGCCGCTTCTAGTTTTGGCTCTGGTTCCGGTTCTGGCTTTGGCTCTGGCGTTGATTATCGCTGTGGTTCTCGCTTTGGTTCGGGCTTTGGCTCTGGATCTGGTTCGGGCTCTGGCTCTGGTTCTGGTTCTGGCTTTGCTTCTGGCTCTGGTTCTGGGTCTGGCTTTGGTTCAGGCTCTGGTTCTGCTTCTGGTTCTGGCTCTGGGGCCGGCTCTGGCTCTGGTTTTGGCTATGGTTCTGGCTCTGGCTCTGCTTGTCTTTCTGGGGTTGGGTCTGGGTGTGGTTACGGCCACGGCCGAAGATTTTGGTCGATAATGGCCGGTTTTTGCACGCCTTCCTACCGCGAGGGGATTCCAAGAAGCCTCTGGCGCATTTCCCTTGCGATTTGTATTGCACGTGCCATCGATTTTGCGCCATTCTGCGCCGTTAGGCCCCTTGCGCGCCCCCGGGGGCCCAGAGCGCCGGAAAAAAGAAACATATTCGTCGTTAGCGCCGGTTTTTGTTCGATTCCAGGACGAAGGGTGTCCGGAAACTTCGGATCATCTGTTTCCCCAGATGGCGTTCATACATTTTCCGCGTCGACAGAAGGCCTGGCGCGGGGTCGGCCGGGAAACGTTTTTTTAGCTATCGAAAGGCGGCTGGGGCTTCCAGAAGTTTCCGCCCCCGGGCACCTCATGGGCATCCCCGGGGAACCCCAGATACGCCCTCGCTGTTTCTGCTGCGTTCTCCGGCGGGGTGGGTGGGAACGGAGGGAGGAGGAGGGGGAAGGAAGGATGCCAATGCTTTTGGCCGCGGGCCGCGGAGACTGCCCCCCCCCGCGCACGCCCGTGAAAGGCGCGGCGAAAACATAATAAACAATCACGTCGTGCATCAGCTGCACTTACCGCCTGCCCCTCGTGCTCATCATCCCTGACGGCCCCCGCCTCCTCCGCCTTTTCTCCACCCCCTCTTCCGTATCCGCCCCCTCCTGCGCATAATGATCCTCCTCATCCTGCCTTCCCGTTCCCGCCCTCGCCTACCTCGCCCACCTCTCCCGCCTACGCCTCCTCTTCTCCTCCATCCTCCTCCTCCCCCTCCTCCTCCTCCTCCTCCTCCTCCTCCTCCTCCTCCTCCTCCTCCTCCTCCTCATTCTCCTCCTCCTCATCTCCCTCCTCCTCCCCCGACGAGCGCCCCGCCTCCCGCAGCCACTCCGGCCGTCTCACGTGCGCGCGGGTCAGATCCCGAGCAACTTCTGACGCCGATGGCCCTGCCTCTGCTCCCTGCGCTTCGCCGCCGCCTGCAGAACAGCGTACCGGCCCTTCACCTCCTGCTCGCTCATGCCGACGCGCCCCGCCATGGCCGCTCCATGCGCACCCCCTCCCCGGAGAAAGATTTTCGCCGCCTTCACGACGATTTCGTCCTTCGTCTTCTGCTCGGCGAGCTCTGCAGGGGTGGGTTTCTGCCAGAACGACTCCTGCAAGTCGATGTGAAACCAGACGAGATGCCCGTTCTTCGGGGTCTTGCTCTGCCCCCATGCCGTCTCGTCGAGCCACGACCGCATCTCGGCGTTGAAGTCGGCCTCCTCCTGGGTCTCCTGGAGAGCGTCGCCTTGCACGGCGCAAACCATGGGCGTCACGCTAGGAAGGAGCGCGTTCGGGCAGAGCGAGGGCGGGCCCAGCGCCAGCCTGAACGCGCGCAACCTTCCGCGATGGTCACCTTTGGGTTTACGCAATGCGACCTGACACGTGGTCGTACGGGTCCCGCTTCTTCCCCCCCTTCTCGACGGCGTCCGTTTGGCCCTCGTTCTTCTCCATGTCTGCCGAGTCCTGCTGGGGGCCGCGGTCCTCTTGCTTGCGCCCCTGCTCCGCGTCCGTCTGTCGCTGCACCTCCTGCACGTTCTGCTCCAGTTTCTGCTCGCGGCCGCGCTCCGTCTGGCCCAGCCCCCGGTCTCCGGCCGTTTGCCACCCCTGCTCTTCCGGTCGGTTCCCCGACATCTGCTCGCGGCCTCGCTCCTTTGCGTCGGGCTCCTTCTCCCAGTACTTCTGCCGCTTCCAGTCCGCGCCCTCCTCCCCCTGCCAGTCCCAGTGATTGCGCTTCTTCCAGGCCCCCTGCGTCTGCGCCGAGGACTGCCACTCCTGCCACCCCTGCGTCGGACAGCGCAGGTTCCGCGGCGAAAATGCGCATCCCAGGGGCACCTCCGGCATCGCGCAGAAAGAACTTTCTTAGACATTCACCCCCTGTCTCCCCCAAGCAGACCGCGGGGGGAACTGGCCGTGCTCTTCTCTTCTCTCCGCGCGCCGCCCGAGGTGCCCCGGAAAATGCGATCGCGCGCATTTGTCCGCGGGGCGCGCCGCCCGCCCACGCCTGGCCCCACTCGGCGCCCGACCGCGAGGTGTTCGACCACGCGGCGTTCCAGCCGCCGCGCCACCAGCTGCCGCCCGAGCTGTCGCCCTTGCTGCGCTGGTCCTCCTGCGCGTTTTGCGCGGGCCCCCTGGGCCGCGTGGCGGTGGACTGCGGGGCCCATCCACCACCGCGCCACCAGCTGCCACTGTGGCCCTCCGGCGTCTCCTTCGGCGCGCCCTCGCCTCCCGGCGCACTATGGTCGTTGTCGCCCTTGGTGTCGGTCTTGCTCAGCTGGCACCCTGTCCCGCGCTCCGCGGGCCTGGTCTTCTCCGCGCTCGCCGGGGCCACGGCCGCGCGCGCGGTGGCGGCCAACTCTGGGCTCGCCTTGGCGAACCACGTCTCCTGGATCAGGGCGGGACGTTGTTCCAAGTTTGGGGATGTGCGTGGCCTGGGAATGGCAACGCTCGAGACTCCGATGTTGAATCTGGCTCTGTCTTTGGTGCCGGGGCTGGCGCGCATGCGCACAGAGGTGTATGTGCATGTGCCAATGGCCATCCGTACATGCGAGAGCGAGTTTTGCATGCTCGTGGCGGTGGACAAAATATTGTTTGTGTTTGCTTCGGGTTGTGGCTATTGTAGATGGCGTGGTGGTGGTGGTGGTGGTGTGTGCACGGTGGTGTATGCTGCTATAACTATGTTGATGCAGGTGGGCATCGTTCTGCTATGTATTTCGGCATGGTTCTTGGTGCACAATGAATATGGGTATTGTTGTGGGTGTGGGTTTTCCGACGGCCCCCGGTCCTGCGCAGCGGCTGGCAGGCCACGCAGCAACCTCACGACGGCTCGGCGTTTGGGCTCTGCGGGCAACACTCCGAGCAGCAGCGTGTTGCACAACGTGCAGATTGTAGCCGCTGTGAGCGTAGCTCCGCCGTCCTTGCCCCAGCGACAGCCGTCATGCTTGCACGCTCCCACCATGAACTTGGAGATGTCAGGCGGGCGCCTGGCAAACAGGCCTCGCCTCGACAGTTTGGGTTGCCTCGGACCACAACGGCCACGGTCAGTGAGCGCTGCTCTGGGCGCTGCATCGGACTCCCCCTCCTGCTCCGTCCGTCCGTCCGTCCGTCCGTCCGTCCTCCTCCTCCTCCTCCTCCTCCTCCTCCTCCTCCTCCTCCTCCTCCTCCTCCTCCTCCTACGACGGCGCTGGAACCGTCAGAGTGCGATTCGTGATGGAAAGGCCGGCCCCGCGGAGAGGGTCGGGATTTCGGGGACTCTCTCTCTGTCTCTCTCTCTCTCTCTCTCTCTCTCTCTCTCTCTCTCTCTCTCTCTCTCTCTCTCTCTCTTCTTAGTACCACCAGCCCTTTAGGGCTACGGTGGTATAACGAGTTTGTTCTTCTCTCTTCCCCCTCCTTCCCCTGCTCGGGGGAGGGGTTTACCCCTCCCCCTACCCCCTCCCCTGGACCTGGAGGGGGGGGGCTGGAGGCGTTAGAGCGTCCAAGATGGCTCAAGATGGCTCCAAGAGGCGCTCCAAGTCGCAAAATGGCCTCCAAGATGGCCCAAGATACCTCAAGATGGGTCAAGATAGCCTCCGACATACCTCCAAGAGGCCCCAAGACAGCCCCAAGACGGATCCAAGTGCCCTTCGAGCCCTCCACGGCGCCCTCCAAGATGCCAAAACCCTTAAAAAGCCTAGGGAAAACCAATGTGTTTGGCATTCTCGCCTTTTCGCTTCCGATGGGCTTTGGAAGCCTCAAGATGGCCCCAAGATGGCCCAAAAGAGCCCCAAGAGGGGCTCAAGAAGGCCCAAGACGGCTCCAAGATCGCCCAAGAGGCGCCCAAGAGCGCTCCAAGACGGCCCCAAGACGCCGTTTGAGAGCCTCCGAGGGGGCGATGCTAATTAAGGGACCTCCTCTTTTCGAGCCATGGGGCCCAAGATGACCCCAAGAGGCCTCCCAGCCTCTCCCAAAGACCCTCCACCCCGCCCTTTTTGGCCCAAGATGGCTCCAAGAGAGCCCAAGATGGCCTTCAAAATGGCCTAGGATAGCCAAGCATGGCTCAAGATAGCTTCCGACAGACCTCCAAGAGGCCTCAAGGCAGCCTCACTATGGCCCAACATAGCCGAGCATGGCTCAATATAGCCTCCGACAGTCTCTAGCCGAGCATGGCTCAAGATAGCCTCCAAGAGGCTTCAAGAAAACTGGCAATCAATTCTGGATGGGCTGGTGAGAATACGCGAAGCGTCAAGAATTTCTTTCTCTCTCTTTCTCTGCGTCCCTCTTTGTCTCAGTCGCCAAGAAACACAGAAACACAACGACGAAGAGCAGCGGGCAGCTGTTTTCCACCATTATGCGGGGAGGGTGCAGGGAGGAGGGAGGCAGGCAGGCAGCAAGGAGGGGGGAAGAGACAGCGGACTGGGGACCGAGGGCCAGGGACCAGGGACCAGGGACCGGGGACCGGGGACCGGGGACCGGGGACCGGGGACCGGGGACCGGGGACCGGGGACCGGGGACCGTGGACCGGGGACCGGGGACCGGGGACCGGGGACCGGGGACCGGGGACCGGGGACCGGGGACCGGGGACCGGGGACCGGGGACCGGGGACCGGGGACCGGGGACCGGGGACCGGGGACCGGGGACCGGGGACCGGGGACCGGGGACCGGGGACTGAGGAATTCCCCCATTGTGCGAATGCGCCCCCTGCAAGGTCGACTTACCCGATGCCGTTCGGGAACACCGGGTAAGTGGGGGGCGTGGAGCGCACCCGCGCTTACCCGATGTCTCCCGAGGGACACCAGGCAACTCATGCCCGACACCCGCCCGTGCATGGTCGAGTGACCCGATGCCCCCCCCTCGCCACAGGGTAACTCGTGCCCAACAAACCCCCCTGCAAGGTCGAGTTACCCGATGTCCCCCAGGGAACATCGGGTAAGTGGGGGGTGCGTAGCGCACCCCCCTGTTACCCGATGCTCCCAACAGGGGGCGCCAAATAACTCATGCCCGCCGTCGTCGTCGCCGGTCGCCGGTCGTCGGTCGCGAGCGGGAAAAGAACTTGAGGTTTCGGATCCGTTTTGGGGCCCCCCAAGGCCCCGAGGGCTCCAGAACCCTGGGGAAAGCAGCAGCAAAACTTACCACTCCAGGTGGTCGAGCCCATGAAGTGTTCCGACCAGCGTTTCCGTATTATTCCTCCTCATCCTATTCTTCATCATTTCACACGTCGTCATCACCACCACTATTATCACCATCATCGTCGTCGTCATCATCATCAGCATCATCATCAGGTCCCTGGAGCCCTCAATCCTGCGCACTAGTTAAATTTCAGGGGTCGACCCCCCCGAGTTGGCCCCAGGATGACCCCGAGATGGCCCCAAGAGGGCCCAAACCGTCTCTGGACAAACTGGACATGGATGTCCAAATTGTCTGGGCGCCGTGGGACACTTCAAGGTGCCGCCCGCTGCGCCGCCCAGAAGAGATCGATGGCCCCCCGCCGACGCTTCAAGAACCAGCGGCCAAGACAATGTGGACATAGATGTCCAAATTGTGCAGGCCCCAAAAGGGCCCAAGACAGCCCCAGCCCCCGCCGACGCCGCCGCCGCCGCCACCGTCGTCGTCGTCGTCGTCGTCGTCGTCGTCGTCGTCGTCGTCGTCGTCGTCGGCGTCTCGTCGTCGTCGGCGTGGTCGTCCTCGTCGTCGTCGTCGTCGTCGTCGTCGTCGTCGTCGTCGTCGTCGTCGTCGTCGTCGTCGTCGTCGTCGTCGTCGTCGTCGTCGTCGTCGTCGTCGTCGTCGTCGTCGTCGTCGTCGTCGTCGTCGTCGT
>CAUYUJ010000439.1:17500-50000 GCA_963575745.1 Prorocentrum cordatum
CCACAGCAGTTCCTCCTCCTCCTTCTGGTCTCCCCCCTCCTCCTCCTCCTCTTCGAAGAGGAACGCCAGGGCCCGCCCTCGGGGGCCCGCCCTTGCACCTCCGCGGCACCGCAGCACCTGCGCATACCTCCTCCTTGCGTGGAGTCTCCTGGAGTCCCCCGAGCAGAGACAGGCAGAGTTCCCAGACAACTACCAAAAACAGGCAGAAACCTCGATCCTCGATCCGGGTGCGCCGAAGAGACGGAACCAGGACGAGGAGAGGGGGTGCGCATAGTGGCCAGAGACATGTGCCCAGACGGGGGGACGCCAGCGGATGTGCTGAAAGAAGAAGAACAAGAAGATGAAGAAGAAGAAGAAGAAGAAGAAGAAGGGGTAATGAAATCTGGGAGAAATCGTGGCCCCGTCAATGGCATCCCCTCCATCCCGGTCCTCTCCGCCCTCTGGGCCGCCCCCGACCCATGCTCGAGCCTCCCCCGCCGCCCGGGGAAGGGCGACCGAGGAGCGCGGAGGGGCGACCGAGCGCTCCCGGCGAGCGAGCGGGCAGCGCCCGCGGTCTTTGTCCTGGCCGCGGCACGGCCCCGCGCCCGGGGCGGGAGAGTGAGCGGGCGCGGAGCAGGGCGGTGCCGAGGCGGACGCCCCGAGGAGGCGCCCCGCGGCGCGCGCTCGCGCGCCTGGGCGCGCGAGCCGCACCGCTGCCGCCGCTCCGAGGCGCCTGGGTGTGCCGGCAGAGGCGCCCGGGCGGCCCCCTCGGCGGCGCCGCGAGGCCACGCCTCACCGTGCGGTGCCGAGGCGGGCGCCCGCGCGCCCGCGCCTCACTCGGGCTCGCCCGGCAGGGCCAGCTTGTCCGCCGCGGGCGGCGAGGGGTCCGAGGCGCCGGCCGGGGACCTCGTGTCGCTGCCTGCGCGAGCGGGCTCCACGGAGGCGTGGCTCGGGTCCCGCGGGGGCTCGTCGCCGACGAAGTGGAACCACCTGAGGCCCTCCCCCCTCCCCCCTCGCTCGGCTCCCTCGTGCTGCCTCCACTCCCCTCCGATCCCCTCGCCTCCCTCCCCTCTGCTCCTCTCGTTCCTTTACTTCCTTCCTTCTTGTCCTTCCTTCCTTCCGTCCTTCACGATTCGCACCGCTGCGTCTGGCACACACGCATTCCCACTGCATTACTACAGCGCTTTCCCCTCCCCGTCCCCTGCCTGTCCCGAACCCCCCACGTTCCGTCCCTCCCTCCACTCCCATCCCACCCCTCCCCTTATCCTCCCCTCCAACTACTCCCTTCCCTGCCCTACCCTAGTCTCCCCTCCTCTCCTACGTCTCAGCAGGCAACCACGCAATGGAGCAGAGTCGCACCGGCCGATGTGTGAAAACGGCTGTGGTATTCGCGTTCACGCGCCGCACCTCTGGATGGTCATCGTCGCGCTCCTGCCACTCTCTGACCCATCCGAGCCACCATTCCATGGGTCTTCTGACTCCCTGGACGCAAGATACCAAGACCTCTGAAAGCGCGAGAAACGGTCATCATCGCGCTCCTGCAACTGAGACCCATCCGAGCCACCATCATGGGGGGCTGCTGACTCCCTGGGCGCAGGATACGACCTCCGACAGCTCGATCTATCCGAAGTGCTGGCCCCTGATCTCTCGACCCCTTCCATGGGGGTCATTGCCTGACGGTTACGCTGGGCCCAGAAAGGACTCGCGCAGGCCATGAACTACGAAGAACCTCCGGCGCGAAGTGGCCGGGTCGCCAGAGGTCTGCGGTCCCCCAGGTCCCCGGACGTGCCCCGAAGGCCCCCCAGGCGCCTCTGGAGCACAGGTAAGGCCCGACGAGAAGGCCGAAAGGAGATCCAAGAGTCATCGAAGCCCAGAGGCCGCCCGAGGGCCCGACACCATCCAGCATCAATGATAAGTTAACCAGCCTCAAACGTATCCCTATCCCCAAGATGGGCGAGCAAAACGCGAGGACAATCTTAGGGACAGGCCCTCAAAAACGGAGGGAACGCTTAAGATCGGCATCGAGGTGAGGTGATGTCAAACATAGGGATAGGGATGTGTTTCAAACTGGTAATGAGTGCCAGGCACACGAGCACGCACGCCGTGGCCCGGCACAGCGTCGCGGTGCCGCCTCGCGGCCGAGCGCGCGCAGGGTGCGGCGGGCACGCCGCCTCCCTGCCAGGGCTGACACAGGAGGAGGAGGAGGAGGAGGAGGAGGAGGAGGAGGAGGAGGAGGAGGAGGAGGAGGAGGGGGAGGGGGAGGAGGAGGAGGAGGAGGAGGAGGAGGAGGAGGAGGAGGAGGAGGAGACGAGAGCGAAAACTGTTTCGACTGGGCGGCGGAAAGAAGCGGGTCTTACGCGGGATGACATAGCGACCTTACTCCAGATTTCGTAATAAAAGGGAGGGGGTCACAATCCTCACAGACGGGCAATTCCAGACACCCCCAAACAAGCCATGACGGGCGGCGTTTTGCCCAGACCCACTGGAACCCTCCAAGACAGCTCAAATCTGACCCCATCCCAAATCAGACCACCCCCCATTTATTGTGAAATCTGGAGTACGCGGTGGCTTATGCCGGCCGCCAGCGTGGCACACCACGTGGAGAAGAGGGCGCTGACACGCAAGCTTGCCAGGCGGGAAACTTGCGCGCAAATGTCCGCGCAGTCGAACACATCGTTTTGCGTCGCTCAGCTGGAGGGCCCGAACGAGCTGACAAAACTTCAGAAACCTCGACAACGTCGTCGCTATCGCCATCGTCGCTGGTAGCTCGTCGTCGTCGTCGTCGTCGCTGGTAGCTCGTCGTCGTCGTCTTCGTCGCTCGTCGTCGTCGTCGTCGCTGGTCGTCGTCGTCGTCGCTGGGCATCGTCGGGGGCCTGAAGCTCCCTCGTCGCCGAGCACGACGGCGCGGCGGCATCGCACTGCTCGCCCTCGGTCCTCGTACGGACGAGGTCGCGCCAGGGGCCCTCGAGGGCGCCCTCGCCCTCGATGGTCGACCTGCGTCCTCGATCCTCGCCCTCGACACTCGATTATCGCCCTCGACCTCGGTCGTCGACCTCGATCGTCGACCTAGACCCTCTCCCTTCGAAAGGAAAGCTCGCGTCGCGATGACGTCGGCATTGGCTGCTGAAATCGCGTGGATAGTTCAACCCAGAACGATCGACATTTTCCGAAATCGGAGATCGCTTGGTACTGGCCGAGCTGAGGCAGCCGGTTGAGTTCCACATCGATCCCTGCATGCCCAGAAGCGCGGCACCTCCCGCCTCCGTCTCCAAGAGGTCCCCCGAGCTCCTCACAGGCGTCCAGACTCTGGAAGCATCCAGAAGCCTCCAGAGATCCAAGAGCGCCCGATAAACGTCGAGGCAAAGTTTGGGAACCTCATGAACGACGACGGCGGCGACGCCGCGTCAACACGGCCAGAGTGTAGCGTGGGCAGCACTCATCCTGGGTCTTCGACCTCGGTCCCAGTCCGCGACGTCCTCGCCCTCGCCCTCTCCCTGGGCCTCGATCCTCGCTCAGAAAGGCCGCGCCGGCGATGATCGAGAGCGCCTTGGCACTCGACACTCGACCAGCGCCCTCGATCGGCGCCCCCGATCCTCGATCCTCCCCGTCGGCCTCGATCCTCGACCCCCAGCCCCCGATCCTCGCCCCTCGATCCTGGACCCTCCATCCTCGACCCTCGCCCCTCGACCCTCGATCCTCGACCCTGGATCCTCGACCCTCGATCCTCGACCCTCGATCGTTGACCCTCGATCGTTGACCCTCACCCCTCGCCCCTCGATCCTCGACCCTGGATCCTCGACCCTGGACCCTCGACCCTCGATCCTCGCACGGCAGGCGCGCCAGCGCGCGCAGGGACGGCGGCTCCCCGCCGCGGCCCGCCTGCTCTCCAGCGCCTCGGCGGCCGTGGGGCGCTCGTTGGGGTCGAAGGCCATCATGCTCCGGACCAGGCGCTGCGCTTCCGGGGACCTCTTGGGTTATGTTGCTGACTACCTACCAGACCACCCCAACCCAACCCGAAGACCCGAATTTCGGGTTGGGGGGGGTAAGGGTCCCACACGTGTTTTTTCGATGCTTCCCGACCCCCCCCCACTGGAAAACGAGGGTAAATCTGAGCCTTCGGGTTGGGTTGGGGTGGTTTGGTGGGTGGTGAGTTGCATCCTCGGGGGACCTTGTCCGTCCCGTCGCGGCCCTGTCCGCGTCGAGTCCGTGTCGAATCCATGTCGGACGCGTCGGATCCGTGCCGAATCCGTGTCGAATCCGCGTCGAATCCACGCCACATCCGCGTCGAGTCCGCATCGAGCACGCGTCGGGCCCCCAAAAAGACACCAATTTTTGGGACAGGCGAGGTCCCCCGAAGATGCAACAGAACTTGAGAAGTGGGGAGGGAACGGGTTGGGAACGTCTTGGCAAGCGCGTCGTGCGAGGAACGGGGAAGGTACGACGTCACCGACCCCGGCGCTCTCGATCCGAGGAAGGAGAGCACCTCCTGGACCCTGCACCCCAGCCACAGAGCGAGCGAGGTGAAGACCTGGGAGTCGGGAGGGAGGGGGGAAGATCAATCATAATCGAATCGGAAAATCAGATCGGATTGGAATGTGCATCGAATCGGGCCGCATCGGCATGGAACTGGAATCGAATCGGATCGGCCGCGCCAGGACGCACAACGGCGCCATGCAAGCATCGGGCCGCACCGGATTGTCGGAATATCGAAATCGAACCGGATCGGGCAGGCGTAAATTGACGTCGAATCGGATCGACTGGATCGAAACGGACGCTGGGGGGGGTGAAGGGGAGGCGAGGGAGGCAGTGAAAGAAGCCTGGCAGGATCGGAGACGTCCACACGCGAGGGGCGACCGGCCCTAGGAGTCAGGTGGGGAGGGTGGAGCGGGCGGGGCCCGCCCCCGTCTCGTCGAGCTCGTCGACACCGCGCCGCGGCGGGGCAGCGGCGCGCGCGCGCGCGCGCGAGCGCGCGACGCACCACACGCAACGCTCCCACCTCCGCACACCACGACAGCGGAGGAGGAGGAGGAGGAGGAGGAGGAGGAGGAGGAGGAGGAGGAGGAGGAGGAGGAGGGGGAGGGGGAGGAGGGGGAGGGGGAGGGGGAGGAGGGGGAAGAGGAAGGAGGGGGCCAGCCGCGGGCCCAGGAAGCCGCGGCCAAGCGCGCAAGCCCACAGAGGTCCAGCCGCGCACGAAACCATTGTCTACCCATCTACTATTACATCCGTTTCCCATATGTATACTGTTACATTCCCGTTCGGCCACTATTGCATATTGACATATCGTGTTTCTCCTCCTATCCGCGTTGCGATCTCACGACTTCGGCATCCGCACCGTAGGAGCACCACACGCGGGGCCATTTCGGCCAACGACCCCATACACTGCAGCATGTTGCAAGCAGGAGCACCACGACTCCGTCGACTTTTCTCAACCCTGCCTAGCACCGCTGGGAGAGGGAACAACGCGCAGCAGCACGCACACTACTACGGGCAGCCTCAGCGCGAACCCTACTCGACCAACCAACACAATGGCAGCTCCAAGCAGCACAGCGTCTACTCAACCAGCATCACAGCGCAGAGCAGGTACCAGACAGAAAGCCGACACAGTGTACGGCCACACGCAGCACCGACCTCACCACACTGGTCACAACAGCCGCATAACCCAAGACAACACAGGAATACACCACCAAGACCCAAACCAAAAGAAGCACCAACCACACCAACAAAGAACAGCGACTACGCACCGCAACCTAATTTCGGCAGCAACCAAGACCACACAGCATACACCACACGAGAGAACCAGTCCCTGATCGGCAGCATACCAAAGCTTACCACATCGACGTCAGACACAAAGACCCGCCTGGAGCCACACCAATCGACGTACGAGCATGGAATACATCCAGAGCAGCAAAGCTCAGGAAGCTCGTTTCACATATTCTGGCACTGGAAAGTGCAGGACAAGAAGCAGACCAACTACGTTACGATCTGTCAGCCATGGAAAAAAACACTTGACCAAAAACCAGAAGCCGAAAGATTGCAGTACATCCGTAAGATCAAAGACGATTACTCAGCTTGTACAAAGAGTTCGGCAGCAACCTTGAAGCAAGCCCAGCAGAATCACGAGAACAACATCCACAAGATTAAGACGTATGCCAATCTGGAGAAGGAGCTGGTCGGCAACAAACAACACACACCCAGCCCACAATCACGAGCACCACGCGCACAAGACGTGCAACTCAACTCCTACCCACGAGAGCAACCACCATTGGTACCACCCAAGGCTACCTCATCGAACGCCGACACTGACGACGAGACACAGAAGCTCAAGGCACGACTCGAAGCAGCGTACGACGACCTCCAAATCAACAACTGGGCAACGGCAGAACTCGAAGCAGCTCAACAAAACACGGACAGGGTGGCCAGAGCACAACAACAACTACAATCAGCAGAAGAGAACATACGACAACTACAAGCAGCAAACGACCACTTGTCCAACGACTACCACGAGACACGAGAGCACAATCAAGCACTACGACAAGCAGAGCTACGCACGCAAGCCAGTAAAAGGCGATACGAGAAGAACAAGCAGCACAACGTGAGGCCGAGCACACAACAAGACAGAACGAGCAAAGACACCAGCATCTGGAGAGCTTTACGGTAGAAGCCCCTCCTTCACCACACACAAACCCGCCGACCCCTTGGGGTGACGGCGTGTGAGATGCTTCCCCCTCCCCAAACCCCTCCCCGGGGAGCCCGGTCTGGCCGGTTTGGAGGGGGGTGGGGAGGGGGGGGGGGGGGGGCAAAAGTGCCAGTTGCACCCTGGGAGCCTCAGGGGGCACCAAAACAGGCCAAGAGGGCCCCAAGAGGCCCCCTGGACGGTCCAAGAGGGCCACGAGTCGCCGAAAGATCGCTCCAAGACGCCCAAGATTGCCTCCAGACAGCCCCAGAGGCAACCAAGACGCCCCAAGAAGCCACCAAGAGGCGTTCCAAGAGGCCCTCCAAAAGCAGATCTCGTCCCATTCCCGAAGGTAAAACGTATATTTTCAGCACGTTCACCTCTTGGGCTTTCTCGAGGCCCACAACGGCCTAGGAAGCCTTCAAAGTCAACCCAAGATAGCCCAAGAGGCCCCCAAGAGAGCTCCAAGACGGCCCAAGAGGGCCCCAAGACGGCCCCAGAAGCCTCCAAATCGGCCCAGGAGGGCCCCAGGACGGCCCCAAAAAGAGGCCCAGAGGGGGAACCCGAATGGAGCACTCGGCCCCGAAAAAACCTGAGGCGGCGCCACGAGGCCCCCAAGAGGCTCCCACGAGGCCCCCGAGAAGCCCCAAAGAGGCCCCTAGAAGCCTCAACACAGCTCCCAAAAGACCTCAAATTTGCTGCCAAGAGAGCCCAGAGAAGCCCAAGTGCAGATCCGCGATCCGCCAACCGCCCCCGACGAAATCCCAAGAAGCTGAAACCCAAGATTCCCCAGACATCGCGCGCCTTCCGCAAACTCCGTTTGTCACTCTTACTACCGCCCCAAGGGGTCGGCGGTGCGGCGTCAGCCAATGAATAAATCAAGCAATTACGAGCACAGGACGACAAATACGTCATGACACACATCGGCAGAAAGAATCACACAAAAAGTCAGACGCCACCATTGCAGAACTACCACAAGTGGTACGCAAAAAGCACGTACCACGACTAGACCAACGACTCTCAACCAGCAGCAGCTACGCACAGGACATACTCAAAGCATTACAATCAACAAAAGAGCGCATGCAGTACCCAAGTCAGCAAATCCACCAACACTACAGTCTACAACAGGAAAAAATATCTCGCACACAAAAATGCCCGTGCATGGTGGTGGCAGGACAGAAGACATACATGACTTTGAGCAAGGCCTATCCCATGCAGTCACAGCCACGAAGTGCAGCACGCTACATTCGTAGCACAATGAGCACATGCATAAGCGTCATTTGACCATGAAGTCGCCACAGCACAAAAGGCCACGCCGACAGCACAACGACTCCAATAAGCACAGAGCAACCAAGTGGTCGGATACAACGACCAAGAAGCAGCACACCTAGTTATGGCAAGCGCGACAGAGTAACTCAAGATGGCAAACCGGCACTTCCAGCAACGACATACAGAATAATTCCAGCAAGGCACGGAGGCATACGCACAGCACCAACAAACGATAATACCCCATACATGGCAGTACAAGAGCAGTCTAAAAAATGGCACAGGGAAAGAGAAGCGGAGCTAACAACACTACTACAACAAGCAAAAGAAGACTACAAGAGAAACCAACGCGATCTCCATCCAGGACAAGATCAAACGGTGCAAGACCGCGACCACGACATCGAGGAAGAGATGCGCATCGACCGCCACGTCGAGATCGAAACACGTATGGAAAATGAGGGAAAAGAAGGGCTACAACGTCAACAACTACAACTACAACAAGCACAATTGGAAGACGAAGTCAATCGCTGACAAGATGAACTTGAAGGCATCATAGACGACGATCTCGACGACGTCCTCGACAAGAAGTACGACATGAAGGACGACCTTACGACGAAACACACCAGCACGCGAATACTGATACAGCAATTCACCGACACGCCAAACCCACCACAACAGCCAGCACCACCACTACAAGTCGACTCATTACCCGAGCCACCAATCACACCGACGGAGCACTACTCACCCAAAGCACCGCAGCAGCAAACACCTCCCATCACACCAACGAAGATATACCCAACAGGCACACCACAACCACAAACACTGGAACGCAGAGGAGCAGCGACTACACTCACTGCCCATGGGTGACACTCCGCAATACGTTACGACGCCACAGCATGAAGAGGCAGCGGAACCAGACGAAGCACTCGAACAGTTTGCTGGAGTGCAACCACTGGCAATACAGCTTAAAGTCACAACAAGGTCGAATCCCAGTGATCGGCCTCAAACATCTCACTCACCACCCAAGAACGTACCACAGCATGCACCGACCGTGAGTGAGGGCAATGACGACTTAGACGCAATGCGGACAATAACTGCAAGGTCGCTAGCACCAAAAAAACTAGCAGCCGCCTTAGCCCGAGTGGCAAACCATCGTTTCATCCAACAAGCTTCTCTTGACAGGACCCGAGATGTCAGTACTACTAGACTATGGAATCCCATGCCTCACCCACAAAGAGGTCAGATGAGGTGTACAAATCACCCAAATAGCCATGTAGGCGACTCACTCCTTTTTTTCCGGCCCCCATGTAGTACGCATCATCGCCTCCGACAAGACTCCGTAGCCATTTTGGCTCAAGTTCGAAACCTTGCCGCGAGGCTTCGAGCTTGTCCGCAGCCGTGCGGCAGGCTCGGACGATTTCGGCGCGTGTGCCGCCCACACCTTGCGCGGGGCGCGCCATGGGATATCTCGTCTGTCTCGTCTGTCGCGATGCTGGCAAGACTTCGTGGATCCCCGACACCAACCCCCGCCAGAAGTGTAAGTTTTGCAGTACTCCCTTTCCTGGCCGCTCCAGAGGACAGGTCCAAGGAAAGAAGGGAAGGAGCAAAGGCAGGCGCAATGAGCCTGTCGTGTCCCCTCCCCGTGCTCGTTTCCATGATCGTCATGATGTTGATGGTTCTGCCACTCCCCCAGTTCGGTCTTTGGATGAACGTCTTCAGGCTCCACTGGATGATGAAGTGCAGGATAGGTTTGGATCTGACTCTGGCGACGACGGTATTGGCAGCGATCGTGGTTTCTGGGCTGACTATGTCGACGACGACGGTGATGGCGGCTGTGTCGACACCAATGGCAATGAGCTCTCGGTTGCGCAGATTGACCAGATTATCAAGGCCCTGTTGGGCCAGCTGGATTCCCTCCGCCTGCTTCCGCCGACCAGGTAAGTTCTCGATCAGGTTTCGAGTCTCCAGGACGAGTTGCAGCATCTCCGAGCACAAAAGTCCGACATGCTTACCGTCCCCCAGAAGCGTGCGTTCTACAAGCAGCGTCATCACTGGGCCAGTAAGAAGTTTGACAAGATCTCTAGCCAGATCCGTGAGCTCGATCGTAAAATCCTGGACCTTCAGAGCGAAAGGGACGCCCTCTGCTCTCGTCAGGAGCGGGTTGCTCAGGATATGGCTATGTGGCAGGCTAAGTTGCAGGATCTCCCGTCGAGTGAGCCAGGTCCTGAGGGTTTCACGCCGCCAGATCTCTCTGCCGTGGCGGACGTATTCGCAGCTTCCCAGGCAGTGCAGAGAGACAAGAAGCTTGCTCAGGCGTTGCGTGACCTCCAGGGTATCGTTATGTCTGGCTATGCTCCTGTTGGTAGCGCCAGAGAGCCTCAGTCTCAGTCTGAGGAACCCAGGATGTCTGTCGACCAGCAAGGTTTCCCAACACGCGTTGCCAGGGCTCCTCCCCGCACCTCTTCCTCGCTGCCGCCTGCGCCGAAACGTCCTGCTCATGCCCCTGATGTTGCAGTTGATCAGTCGGGACAGTCAGGAAGTTTTTCGCCGTCGGCTGCCGCCACCGCTGGCCCCGCCGACACCCCAGCTGTGGTGGAGGGCTCCAATCCCATGGGCCCGTCTGACCTTTAGCACATCGCAGACCCCGCCCGACAAGTCAGCCTTCGGACAGAAGTCGCGTCGGGACTGGGTCATCGTTTCTGTGAACGTTACCTCCTGGTCTAATGCCGATATTTTCCTGGAGGCTTATTCTGATCGGTTTGATGCTGCTGGTTTTCAAGAACTCTGTCGTACAGAAGAGGCTCTTGAGTTCGCAGTCAACCGTGCTCACAAGCATGGGTTCCATGCGCACCTCCACCCCTCAGTTAGTACTCAGAAAGGCGGATTGAGTTCAGGAGTGGGCCTTGTCTCGCATTATGCCCGGTCCTTCTCTGAACTTGCATCGGATCCGATTGTTGCCATGCCCCCTCCAGAGAGATTTATCTTGAAGCTATGGCATGGGGTCGTGGATTCAGGTATCCCTTGGGCCAATGTATATTTGCATACGGGGGAAGGCGCCGAGGATCGAAATGCCCAGCTACTGATGCAGGTGGCAGCAGTCATGAAGACCATATCCACCCCCTTTGTCATATCAGGGGACTGGAACATGTCCCCCAAGGACTTGCAGAATACGGACTTCTTAACGCTCATAGGTGGGGTCATTGTCGCGCCAGATCGCCATACCTATGAGTCTGCGGGTGCCCAGTCGTTGATTGACTATTTTGTGGTTCACCCCTTGCTCTCGGCAGCAGTTAAGTGTGAGGTCTGGGAGACCCCCCTGATCCCCAAGCACCAGCCTGTCGCTCTTACCCTTCGTGGAAATCCCCACTCAGATTTGGTATCCGTTTTTCGGCGGCCGCCACATATCCCTATTATCCGTCCAGTGGGGTGTTCAAACTGCCCGCCTTCCTGGGATGCCTTTCCTGATCCTGACGCAGTCAACTCTGTGGAAGATTTGGAATGCCTCACCTCTTCTTGGCTGAAGACGTCTGCCCAGGAGTTGCTTGCCCTTTTCCAGTTGCCAGATCCGCAGGATTACACCAAGTGGGGCGAGCCTTCCTCGACCATCCAGATCTCGGTTTCCAGACTGTTTCCTGGTGGTGTGCTTTCGTCATACGAAGGAAGGAAGGCTCTGGAGGTATCTCTCTAACCGTCTCGGTACTCTTCTATATCTTGCTGACAAGCAGATGTGGCCCGCATATCGGAGAGCCTGCCAAGCCCTGCGCCGATATCGTCCTTCGCAGCGTGATGGCGGTCCTCCCCCCGATTGGTCGTGGTGGAGGCATTATGCCAACAGGCTTGATACCCTAGATCTGGGTTCCATAGACTGGCTGCGGGGCGTCTTGGGTGAGTCTGCATCTGCCCTGGAACGTGCAGCATCGGCGCAGAGGTACCAATCCTGGACATCATGGGCCATTCGTTCGGTCCAGGAAGGGGGTTCTGCTGCGCACCGATTCGTCAAAGGATCTATGGATTGGGCTTCCTTTGACAAGACCACCCCGAACCCAGATGCCCCAGTCGGCACGCCGCAGCATCATCTCAAGGCGCGAGAAGTAGCTTGGCATGCTATCTGGGAGCCCATGCAGGAGCACCCTGACGATCCTTGCCGAGCCCTGGATTTTCCGCCGTTACCGCCCGACTGCCTTGCATCCTTACCTCACCCGTCCCTGGACAAGTACAGACAGATGTGTCGCAAGTACAAAGCTCGTACGTCGGTGGGATTGGACTTTATGCATCCACGTCACCATGCGCTGCTCTCCGACTCGTCTCTCCTTGCCCTGTTTGGTATCTGGCGTGCTGTTCTGCGATTGGGTAGATTTCCTCCCATTCTCGCTGTTTTCATCATGAATATGATCCCGAAGCCTGATGGTGGCGAGCGTACGGTTGTCCTATTCACGACGTGTGTGCGCGCGTTCTCTCGGTTCTTCAGGCACACGTATGGTGCTATGTGGGCGCGATTGCATCCTCGCCCGTACGTGCATGGTGTGCGCGGCCATTCCTGCCAGGCATGTGTGTGGCGCATGGGCGTGCTCACGGAGTTAGCATCTGCCAAAGGTTTGTCTGTGTTTGCACTTTTGCTCGACATCCAGAAGGCATTTGAGCAGGTTCGCCACAAACTTCTCATAAGACGTGCTAGTGAATTTGGCTTTCATCCAGCACTCTTGAGGGTTTTCCTGTCTCTGCATCGTTCCCCACGCGTTGTCACGTTGCGGCGACTTGTTGGGGAGTGTGTCAGAGCTAGCAAGACTAGTGTAGCAGGTTGCTCTTTTGCCGACCTGTTTATGCGTATTTTATTGATGCCCGAGTTGGATTCGTTTCGTCAGTCTTATCCAAATATGCACCTCGGCCTCGTCGCCGACGACGCCCAGGTCCTGGGGATAGGCTCGGTCAGGGAGTTGCTCAAAATCGGTCCCGATGCGTCGCACCTTTTGATGGGCAAGCTTACCTTCTCGGCACGTTTACCGCTCTCCGGGAAGAAAATCGTGCTCTTGGCTACCGACCCCCAGTTGGCTCAGAGCATTGCAGCTGAAACTCCTCGTCTCGCTGGTGCAGTCAAGTTCTCGTGTCGAAACCTCGGGATTGACTATCAGCTACGTCAGGGGCGTAGTTCTCGTCCTGAACTTACTGGCCGATTGAAAAAGGCCAGGTTTAAGGCCCGTCGCTTATTGAAGATAAAGAAGGCTGGTGCAAAGGTAGCAGGTATTGTAAACACTAACTTGCGGCCCACTGTCATGTGCGGCATTGACGTCGTCGGTCTATCTACTCACCAGATTCGTCAGGTCCGTGCTATATACCACGCTGGTCTCGGCACAGGTAAGCGTAGGTCTGTCACGATGGATTTGGCGTTGCATGGTGTTACCGATCCTGCTATCGATGCCCATGCTGATGTTATTCGTATCTGGACTGTCTCTAGATGGGACTCTCTTCTTCCTGTCGGAATGATAGATCAAGTTTTCCAGTTTGCCTACGCCAAGGTGACGCCAGATACCCCGTGGACTGAATTGCAGGGCCCAGGACAAATTTTGGTTGCCACTATGCGTAGAATTGGGTGGTCTGCGGTTTCGCCTACAATATGGCGTACTTCTCTTGGAACCGACGTTGATATTTCGTCTACTTCCCCTCGTGAAGTGGTGGCACTAGTGATTCGCGACGCGTCTGTCTGGTCCTGGAAACAGGCCTCTGAGCGTCACCCATCCTTCAGTCACCTGTCTGCCCCCCCCCCCCTTCTTCCCCCTCTTCTTTCCCTTTTGTCTAAAAAGACTGAAGGATGGGGTGTCCTCCAGCAACGTGCTTTGAGGACCTTTTTATCTGGGGGCATTTACTTTAAACCTGTGTGCCCCATTTGCCAGGTCGCCCCCTCTGACCCCGTGTTTCACACCCTGTATGAGTGTGATGGGCTTGTGGAGTTTCGTCGTTGGTTCGGCCCGACTCCAGCCCTCGCCCGTTGCATAGAGCAGTACCGCGAGAACCCTGTCTGGACCACTGCCTTGGTTCCCGACCCTCGCTATTGCTCCCTGCTCGCACCACCTTTTCCAGACCCTGTCTGGGAAGGAGCCACAGACGGCCCCTTCTTCTCGTCGCCCGCGTTTGGAGACGGCTCGGGAAAGCATGGTCCCTCGCCGCTCACTCTCCGCTGTGGATGGGGCGCATGCTCATTTGCCCCGCGTAGTCGCAATGTTTTCGGAGAGGTCATCGCCAATGATCGGCTTCGGCTTAATGCTGGTGCATACGGCGTATATCCCCCTCTCACCCTGGATGTCTCAGGGGCTGAGCTTTATGCGTTTTTATGTTACCTAACCCATGCTGTCCCCTCTGTCTGCTATGAGTTTGTCACCGATGCCCAGTACGTTGTGGACGGATGGGCATTGGGGTATGAAGCTACCACGCACGGATGGGCCACTCACGCATCCTTGTGGGTACGTGTCCACCGTGCGGCTTCAGATATTGGGTATCATTTAATTAAGGTCACCAAGGTTCGTGGCCATTCTACCTCTGCTGGTAATAAGCAAGCGGACAGACTTGCTAACCTAGGTGCTGACCTACACACACTGGACACGGTACTGCACGACCGTGTCAAGCGCTCTGGATTGCTTGTGCGCAATCTTGGTGTGTATATCGGGCATTGTATAGCATGGATTTTCAAGAACGTGCCCAAAAAGGTTTGGGTGGTGGATTATGATGAGCCCCCCGCCCCCACGGCCCCATCCCTAGTCCTCTCTGGTGCCTCCTCTGGGGCATTGCATGAGCACTTATGGGACCCCTGGGCGGGTCGGTTTCGATGCTTGAATTGCTGGGCTAGTTCATTTCCCAAGAGCTATTTATTGCGTACACAGTGTTCTTCTCCCACTGGCGGTGGGCACGTGCTCAGGCGGCTAAATAATATCATATTTTGTCGACGATGCGGCCGCTACTCGTGCAAGAAAGCAGCTGGTTTAACTAAAGTATGCACTGGCCCCCCTCGGGCCTCTGGCACCATCTCACGGCTTCGACGCATGTGTGATGGTCGTGACCCCTGCACTGGTCAACCAGTCGGTGAGGTCACTGCGGTTGACAATGTCAACGTTATATATGCCTTTCCTGCCCCTCACGATGTCTTTAATTTTCAGGCATTGTTTGATCCTGCATGGCTTCTAGAGGCCCCGTAGATTTCTCGTGTATATTTCGGAGGTGGGGTGGATGTAACGGTTCTGGTGTGTGTGCTGCCCACCGAGCCGCACGGGCACGCCTAGGGATATCTGGTCTGTCTCGTCTGTCTGATGCGGGCAGGACGACTCGGATCCCCGACACCAGCCGCCAGAAGCGTCGTTCTGCCGTACTCCCCTTCCTGGCCGCCACAGAGGACAGTCTCCAGGAAGTAGGGTAGGCTTGGGATAAGTGGGTACAGAGGCGCTGAGAAGCAGGCACCCGTTCCGCCTGCGCCCACTTATCCCGTCTGTGTTTTTGCCATTCCTCCCCTGGCCAGGCTCGCAAAGAGAAGACTCTTGCCTGCCCGCCGCGCGGGGATAGCTGTGCACGCCTCTCTGTCTGTGCTTCCTTCTCTCTACAGTCGGACAGTCGGACAGTCGAAGTGTAGGATAGGCTTGGGATAAGTGGGTACAGAGGCGCTGAGAAGCAGGCACCCGTTCCGCCTGCGCCCACTTATCCCTTCTGTGCTCTTGTCATTCCTCCCCTGGCCAGGCTCGCAAAGAGAGAAGACTCTTGCCCGCCCGCCGCTTGGGGTTTTCTGTGCAGCCTCTCTGTCTATGCTTTCTCCCTACAGTCGGACAGTCGGACATAGGCTAGGCTTAGGATGAGTGGGTACAGAGGCGCTGAGAAGCAGGCACCCGTACCGCCTGCGCCCACTCATCCTTTATGTGCTCCTTTTGCCCCCCCCCCAGCCCAGGCTCGCGAAGAGAGGAAAGGGCTCTCCGCCGCCTTGCTGGTCTGTTGTATAATGTGCTGCCTGGCAGGTTGAGGCTGGAAGCCCAGGAGCCAGGACGCGGGCTTCAAATTGTTTCACCAGTCTTGCCAGCATCGCGTGTCTCGGGCCCTCGAGTTTTCGTTGTCCCTTTTTGCTCGGGTCGGTCCCTCGCTCGGTTCTGTTCGGGTCCTGGTCCGTCCCTCGCTTCTTTCGGCCCTTCTTCGGGCCCCTCGCTCGTCGTTTCGGCGCCACGGGCAGGAGTGTTCGGCAGACGATCACCCGCGCGCAAATCAAAACCTCCGACAAGACATCCCAACGCATCAGCATTACAACGCGACCTATCCAACATCAGACTCCGCCCAGCTACACAAGCAGCGCTTACACTGCATAACCGACTGCTACCCACATGCTCAACCTTGCTCATGTACACCGCTGGTTCATTGCAAACCATCAAGGCCGACTCAGCATGGGTTTTAAAAGTGCTCAAGTACGACGACCACATACCAAGCATGCACGGATACTACACTGGCAGCATCACGAGCAGCATCCATGACGACATCGACACAGACCAACTCGACAGCACAAAGGTGGAGCTAGCAGCCCACACCTGGGCAATACTATACGCCACACAATAACCGCCCCATTTACACAAGCACATACACACAGACCCAGCAAACGCAATCCAAGTGCTCAATCAGCTCACACACAGCGATGACCCAAGCACAAGGATAGCACAAGTACTGGTCCACCAAGCGTGCAAGCAACACTACATCACCATACACCGCACGCATGGACACGAAAACCTTCCATGAAATGAGCTTGCAGACACACAAGACAAGGCGAGCCGCAGTCAACTCCAACGCAGACACCGCAAGCACAACTGACTCCAGATTTCTTCAACCAGAAACACTACTACAAGACCTACTAGCAGATCACAAACACCTATACAAAACCATCCACCAAAAGGATCCAACCACCGACCACCACACCTAACCTTTGACTCCGCGAGACGGAATTCACTACCAGACCCATGTTGCAATTCATAATACACCACCCACTACTGCAGCCGACGAGCAGGCCAACATCGACATACGCCCACAAGCAGCACCCACGACCACAGAGGACGAGACTACCACGGTTCACCTCAGGATTGCCAGTTGCACCACACAGAGAACAAATGTGGATGCGACAAGCGGCGGCCTACAACACGACAAGCATAGGATTTGTCACATGCTTAGAGGCCAACACGTAGGTACGTGGACCGTATAGGAATGGGAAAGAGTGGAGTGCAGCAGAGCGGAGTGGAGTGGAGTGGAGGGTGGTGAGGAGGGAAGGAGAGCAGACAAGTGGGGATGGGTGAAGTTGGGTGGAAAGGGGCGGGGACGAGTGGGAAGGAGAAGAAGGGGTGCAATGAAAGAGAACGCAACGCTTTATCACGCGGATTGGCGGCACACATGGAGGGGCAACAACAAATGACTGAGGATGACGAAACACCTGTCTTGTATCAGAACGCACGCGCTGTCACGCCGGGAGGCGGAGCACGTGCAGGAAGAACGAGGAATGACGGAGGAAGGAGGGGACGCAGCCTTGATATTCAATGCATGCGCTGTCACGCCAGTTGGCAGAGCACGTGCAGGAAGGAGGGAGGGTGACGGAGCACGAAGAGAAGGCTGCCCTGAAACAGCATCCCCGGAAACCTCCCTGGGAACGTCGTGTAGCATGTGGACGCGTGGCCTCTTAGAGGCTTTCTGAGGTCTCTTGGGAGGCCTCTCGGGAGCCTCTTGGAAGCATGTCGGGGCATCTTGAAGGCCTGCTGGGAGCATCTTTTTGTGCTTCCTGGGGGCCTCAGAGGGGGCCTTTGGAGGCTCCTGGGGCGACTGCTGACGGTCTACGATGGCCTCTTGGGGCGGGGGGCTCGAAAGTCGAGTTCGAGCGCCTTCCCAGGGATCCCTCTTGTGGCTTTTTTTTTGGTCTGTCGTCCCACAGCGGCAGGGAAGGACAGCTCATGGCATCTACCAAAAGTCTGAATTCGGGAGGCTTTGCTACGCCACGAAAAGATCTACACAGGCACCCTCCGACAAATTGTCTTGCATGTACCTCCAGAAGGGCGTCGGTGTACAAAGTCGCTGGCTCCCAGTGGCAATTTATACACCGCCGCCCTCCCCTGAGGCCCAGGAATAATCCAGTGGAGGGTGTCTATGTTTACTTTTTGTGGCGGACTTGTGCTGTGCACATCTCATCATTCGAGGCTGGCCTCTGCAGTCGACAAGAATGGTGCGGCATCCAGAGGAGCATACTGGATTAGGGAAACGTGGCGAACACACGCTTCAGGAGCCGTCGCAGCCTCCTTGTGATCATCTTCTCCCAGCAATCCTCCGACGGCGAAGCCAACGCGCCCAAGATGCTTGACATAGAAATTCAAATACTTGATGCCCTGAATTGTACGGCCATATGCGACCTTCATCTCGACCTTCCCGAATTTAGCCCAAAGCGGAACCACGTTGTCCGCTCCCTCAGCTTGGAAACGGAGACCGCCGGTCTGTTTCGCATCCGCCCACACCCCTGTGATATTCACTTCTTGGAAATACAGATCCGTGCATGATCCACCCAATCGGCGTGCATCAGCCTCCACGCGAAGCAGCGCAGTTGCAGCGGGCTCTCCACGCGGGATGTTTACGAGAACATGATTGCCCGCCTTCATCAGATCGAACCGCTCACCATGAACATTCTGCAAGTGGGGATCCCCAGTGGCAGCCACGGCTCCTCCAGCTCCAGCCGCCGCGGGAGCTGCAGGAGGAAAAGTCGGGTTCGGCGTCGGCCAGCCTGGAGGGTACGTCGGGGACTGCGTCGGGCTAGGCGTCGGGAAGGGCGTCGGGAAGGCCGTCGGGTATGGCGTCGGGAAGGCCGTCGGGTAGGGCGTCGGGAAGGCCGTCGGGTAGGGCGTCGGGAAGGCCGTCGGGTATGGCGTCGGGAAGGCCGTGGGGTAGGGCGTCGGGAAGGCCGTCGGGTAGGGCGTCGGGAAGGCCGTCGGGAACGGCGTCGGGAAGGGAGTCGGATACGGCGTCGGGAAGGGAGTCGGATATGGCGTCGGGTTCGGCGTCGGATATGGCGTCGGGTACGGCGTCGGGTACGGCGTCGGGTTCGGCGTCGGTTTCGGCGTCGGGTACGGCGTCGGATACGGCGTCGGGTACGGCGTCGGATACGGCGTCGGATACGGCGTCGGGTACGGCGTCGGACTGGGCGTCGGGTACGGCGTCGGACTGGGAGTCGCCACGCTGCACATCTGGACATTCGCAGCATAATGGTTGTTCGTAGCACCACCCGTTCTGGCAGTGAAGCTCAGCTGACCACTACCAATCGGTGTTGAGTAACTGTTGATCCAGGCAGTTTTATAATAGTAGCCACTGTCGAAGTTCAAGATCACATTCGCACCGCTGCCGCTGGGCGTGACCTCCACCACGACGTTGTGCCAACGATTATCCTCGAAGAGGGGTACAGTGGTACTCCAATGGCCCGAACCAATCTGTGAAAATATAAACGATCCATACCAACCAATCACTACACCATGATCGTCCCCATTTGAGTAGGAATCAAAACAAACAGACAGGCCATACGCAGATATATCTTCGCCATATTCGCCGTGATCATAGCCGCCGTACTTCATACACATTCCATCAGCACCCGATCCGCCGCCCTGAAGCATATCGAACGAGACCCTGAATCCCCCCGACACCGCAGTCGTGTAGTAGACCCGCCCAACAGCGCTGTTCGCAGTATTTGTCACTACCATCGTGTTGCCCGACCGGTAGGAATTGTACTGATAGACGAAGCTGCTGGCAGAGATCGAGGTGCATGCCCACGTCCCCGTCGTGTCAACAGAGCGTGCCGGCGGTGCAGATGCGATGGCATCGGTTGTGTTGGCCACGATCGCGGTCGACAGTCCAGCGACGTGAGAGATCGCCGAGGCCACCAGCATTGTGTTGAGGCGCTTCACCATGATGAAGCAGACGTGTGGTGACAATATGGAGCCCGGAGGCTGTACGTATTACAGTAATGTATGAGTCTGTTGAACAGTAAAATGCTTGAGCCAAAACGGCGACTGTCTCTCTCGGGGCCCTCTTGGGGCCCCGTTGGCCGTCTGGGGCGCCTCTTGGGCCGTCTTGTGTCTTGGGGTATATCTTGGGCCGTCTGGGGGCCTGTTTGGGGGCCTCGTGCGCCGTGTTGGGGCGCTCTTGGGCTCCCCCTAGGCTGTATTGCGCACTGTGAACATGGAAAAGCGAATGTACTGAAAATGCATGTTTTTCCCCGTAAGGGAATGGGACGATGTTGGCCTCTTGCGGCCCTCTTGAAGGTTCTCTTGGGGCACTGTCGCGGCAGCAGAACGCAGTAGCGCGCGAGGGCATGCAGGGCCGGCGATGTGGCTGGCCAGCTGCCAGCGCGATTTCGTTTCACAGCCTCTTCAGACGACGACGGCCTTGAGTAGCTTACAGAGGTGTTGAAAGCATCGATGGCCTTGAATGTCCAAGCAACGCTTGGACAAGGAGATGGTGACGACAAGAGTGTCCGAATTCTCAATATAATAGTGTCTTGGACAGGAGACGGCATGGAATACGAATGTGACCAAAGGCACGTTGAATTAGTAGTCAGTCGTTTCGGTATTTTCCTGAAAGGGCACCTGAGCACGGATAGCTCGGCAGGAAAAGGGATCGTATCCAGATTACGCCTGGGTAAAATGAAACACCTTCACACCCAGCATGTGTGGGTTCAAGAGAGACTCGCAAACAACTTCGCCATCAAAAAAAACAGCACTGACAAGAACGCAAGCAATATAATGACAAAATATATGGACAAACGAAATTTCGACCGATTCGTACAGAAATCCTGTTACACCGCATACATACACACATACATATATACAGACAGACATACATACATGCATAGAAACATAGAAACATACAGATATCTATATATATACACACACATACATACCTATACGACCACCCTGCGGGTGATAAGGAGGTTGGGGGGGGGCCCAGCAATGGGCAACAGTGGTGAAAGTGATGAATGTTGTTGTGACAATGCCAATGGAGATAGTTGCGTTGCCGCTCGCTCTTGGGGGGCGTGGGTGTCGAGTTGTTTACGTCACCCTTCCCCTGGGAACCTGCCCAACCTGCGCAACGGCAGCTAACGGCGCCATTCGGCTACAAAAGACTGAAGCGCTGGCAAAGCTTGGCGCAGCCCGCGCCGCCTCTTGCACGATCAATCGGTCTCACTCAATCGAACTCATTCGATCAATCTCACCATCGATCTCACAATCGATCTCATCATCGATCTCTCTCGGCCGGTCTCACTATCGATCTCACCAGCGATCTCACAATCGATCTCACTATCGATTGCACTATCGGTTCCCCGAAATCACCCTTTCGATCTCACTCGATCGATCTCACTGTGGAGATCACCGTCGATCTCACACACGATCCCACCATGCCGCTCGACACACATGCCGCTCGACACACATGCCTCTCTCTTTCCGTGTCTCCGCCCAGGCCAGTCGACACGAAGACCCTTTGCGCAAAATCACCATTAACATCATCATCAGCATCTTCATCATCATCATCAGCATCATCATCATCATCAACGTCGTCATCATCATCATCATCACAATCATCATCACCATCATGACCACCATCACCATCAGCATCGCACAATCGATCTCACATTCGGTCTCACTATCGATATCACAATCGATCTCACAATCGACGTCATCATCATCACCATTATCATCATCATGATCATCATCGTCATCAACGACACCAACATCATCATCATCATCATCATCATCATCATCACCGCCATCATCAACATCATCATTACCATCATCATCATCAACACCATCATCATCATAATCATCCACGTCATCATCGGGACACCGACGGGACACCGAAGGGACACCAGCGGGACACCGGCGGGACACCGCGCGGCACCGGCCGCCCGGTCAAGGTTCTTTTGCCCCGGCCGCGCCTCAGCCACACGGAACACCAGCGGGACACCGGCGGGACACCGCGGGGCACAGGCCGCCCGGTCAAGGTTTTTTTGCTCCGGCCGCGCCTCAGCCACAGGAGACTTTCTCTCGCCCGCCCACGCAGCTTCGCCTCGCCAGCACGGCACGCACGAACACGAAACCGAAAACGATTTCCCGATAGGGGGGCTCTCCGTTCCACTTCGATCTCACCCCCCAACCGCCGACATACATGCATACATACATGCGGACATGCACGCATGCATGCATGCATACATACACACAGGCAGACTGACAGACAGACATGCATACGAATTTACATACATACATACATACATACATAAAAACAAACAGACATGCATGCATGCAACGTCAGTTTGTTCATCCGTTGACAGCAGCACGCGTCGCGGCAGCTGAACGAAGTAGCGCGCGAGGGCATGCAGGGCCAACTGCCAGCGCGATTTCGTTTCACAGCCTCTTCGGACGACGACGGCCTTGAGTAGCTTACAGAGGTGTTGAAAGCATCGATGGCCTTGAATGTCCAAGCAACACTTGGACCAGAAGATGGTGACGACAAGAATGTCCGAATTCTCAATACAATCGTGTCTTGGACAGGAGACGGCATGGAATACGAATGCGACCAAAGGCACGTTGAATTAGTAGCCAGTCATTTCGGCATTTTCCTGAAAGGGCGCCTGAGCACGGATTGCTCGGCAGGAAAAGGGATCGCATCCAGATTAGGACTGGGTAAATGAAACACCTTCACACCCAGCATGTGTGGGTTCAGGAGATACTCGCAAACAACTTCGCCATCAAAAAAACAGCACTGACAAAAACGCTGGCAATATAATGACGAAGTATCTGGACAAACCGAAGCTCGACCGATTCGTACAGAAACTCTGTTACACCACATAGATACATACACACATACATTCACACATACATACATGCATACATACATACATACATACATACATGCATATATACATACATACATACATACATACATACACAGAAACATACATACATATCTGTATATATATATACATACATACATACATACATGCATACATACATGCACACATGCACGCATGCATGCATTCACGCATACAGACAGACAGGCAGACTGACAGACAGACATGCATACGAATTTACATACATACATACGGACAAACAGACATGCATGCATGCAACGTCAGCTTCTTCATCCGTTGACAGCAGCACGCGTCGCGGCAGCAGAACGCAGTAGCGCGCGAGGGCATACAGGGCCAGCGATGTGGCTGGCCAGCTGCCAGCGCGATTTCGTTTCACAGCCTCTTCAGACGACGACGGCCTTGAGTAGCTTACAGAGGTGTTGAAAGCATCGATGGCCTTGAATGTCCAAGCAACGCTTGGACCAGAAGATGGTGACGACAAGAGTGTCCGAATTCTCAATATAATAGTGTCTTCGACAGGAGACGGCATGGAATACGAATGTGACCAAAGGCACGTTGAATTAGTAGCCAGTCATTTCGGCATTTTCCTGAAAGGGCGCCTGAGCACGGATAGCTCGGCAAGAACCAGATTACGCCTGGGTAAAATGAAACACCTTCACACCCAGCATGTGTGGGTTCAAGAGAGACTCGCAAACAACTTCGCCATCAAAAAAACAGCACTGACAAGAACGCAGGCAATAGAATGACGAAGTATCTGGACAAACCGAAGCTCGACCGATTCGTACAGAAACTCGGTTACACCACATACATACATAGGAACACACATACAAATCTATATATATATATATACGCACATACATACATACATGCATACATACATGCAGACCTGCACGCATGCATGCATGCATGCATAAAGACAGACCGGCAGACAGACAGACAGACATGCATACGAATGTACATACAGACAGACAGACAGACAGACAGACAGACAGACAGACAGACAGACAGACAGACAGACAGACACACATGCATGCATGCATGCATACACACACATACAGACAGGCAGACAGACACACATACGTATATTCATACATGCAGGCATGCATGCATGCTTACATACAGACATACATATACAAATACCGATATACCTACCTAGCTTCACAAATACTTACATGCATGCAGACATACACACACATACACACATACACACATACACATACACACATACACACGCACATTCATCCACACATTCACACATCCATACGTACCTATCGACCTACCTACCTACCTACATGCATGCATGCATGCATAGAAACATACAGACATTGCATTACACTACATTGAAGCACACTACATGACATTACAATACAATGAAATACACGACCCTACAGCACATGACATTGCATTGCATTACAATACAGTCCACTACATTGCATACAAGCAATACACACATGCATGAATGCAAGCATGCATGCATATATGCATGCAATACATATTTACATGCATTACAGACATTGCATTACACTCCGTACATACATTCATGCAACGTCTACATGTAAGCATACATACATAAATACATACATACATAAATACATGCATGCATGCATGATTACATCCAGACATACATGCATGCATGTATGCATGAATGCATACGTACATACATACATGCATGCATACACACATACATACATGCATGCATACATACATGCATACACACAGACAGGCAGACAGGCTTACATACATCCATACATACATGCATGCATGCATACATACATACATGCATGCATGTATACATACATACATGTGAGAGAGCGTGATCCACCGCCGCTTTACTGTGGAAAATTGCCAACCTTTTCCTCCGGAACCCGGGGGTCCCCCCCCCCCATCCGAAAATCCCCCCCCCCTGCTGGAACCCCTCCCCTCCCCCTCCGTCCTCTCGGCAAAACCCCCCCCTCCCCTAACCCCTCCCCCCCCCCACCCCCCTCCCCCTCGAAAACCGGGGGGGGTCACTACCGGTTCGAACCCCTCCCCCCCCCTCCAGATCTGGAAAACCGGGGGGGGGTCACTACCGTTGGAACCCCCCCCCCTCGAAAACCGGAGGGGGGTCACTACCGGTTCGACCCCCCCCACGCACCGCCAGCAAACGACTCCCGGTCCCTACCACCGCTCGCATCACATCCCCCACTGTTGTTCCCAGCACCACTGTCCTCACCACCACTGTCCCCACTGGTTCCACCACCGTCCCTATTGTCCCCACCAGTGCCCCCACCACTGTCGCACTGTCCCCACTGTTCCCACAACTGTTCCCACCACGGTTCCACTCTCCCCACTGTCTCCACGGACCCAACCACTGCCTATCCCCACTGTCCCCACTGTCCCACTGACTCCTCCGCTGTCCCACTGAGCTGTCCCACTGTTTCCACCACTGTCCCCACTGTCCCCACCACTGTCCCCACTGCACCTCTGTCCCATTGTCCCACCGCCGTCCTCGCCACCGCCTTTACCAGTGTCCCCACCACCATTGTACCCTCCACTGTCCCAGCGTTTCCACCTCATTCCCACTGTCCCCACACCACTGTCCCCACCACCACCGTTCCCACCACTGTCCACTGTCCCCCCTGTTCCCACCATTGTCCCCACCACTGTCCCCACCACTACCGTCCCCACCACTGTCCCACTGTCCCCCCACTGTCCCCACCACTGTCCCGCTGTCCCCTCACCACTGTCCCCACCAACACCGTCCCCACCACTGTCCGCACCCCCACTCGGTTTTCGAGGGGGGGGGGGGGGGTTCGAACCGGTAGTGACCCCCCCCCCTTTTCATGATGAGCTGGGGGGGGGGGGGGGAGGGGTTCGAACCGGTAGTGACCCCCCCCGGTTTTCCGGTGGGGGGGGGGGGGAGGGGTTCGAACCGGTAGTGACCCCCCCCGGTTTTCCGCCAGCAGCGGTAGAACACGCTCTTTCATACATGTAGATGTGTGCATACATGCATGCATGCATACATGCATACATATATACATATATCCATACATGCATGCATACATACGAGAGAACTCGTTTCACGGGCGCTTGCCTTGGGAACATTCGGCGGCGCGTTTCAAACCGGGGGGTGGGCCCCCCCAACACTCGGCGCCGTCGATCAAAACCAGGGGGACTCCCCTCCCCCCAACCCACCCCCTCCCGAAACCCATCCCCCCCCTCGGCGCCGGCGCTGGCGCTGGCGGCCGCCAGCAGCGCCCACGGCGGGGACGCAGCGACGATGACCAGAGGCAGCCCAGGGGGGGGGGTTCAAACCCCCCCCACCTCCCAATGGGGGAGTGGAAGGTTCAAACACCCCCCCCCCTCGGCGCCAGCGCTGGCGGCGGCCAGCAGCGCCGGCGCTGGCGCCGGCGGCGGCGGGGACGCAGCGACGATTACCACCACTACCACCACCACCACCACCGCCTCAACCCACCACCACCACCACCGACAGCACCACACAACCACCACCACCACAGCCACCACCACCACCACAACCACCACCGCAACTCACCATTACCACCACCACCACCACAAAAACCCACCACCAGTACCACCACCACCACCACAATCTACAAAAACACCACCACCACCACCACCGCCACAACCATCACCACTACCAGCAGCACAACCCACCGCCACCACCACAAACCACCACACCACAACCCGCCACCACCACCGCCACCACCTCCACCACAACAAACGTCCACAAACCACCGCCACCACCACAACCCACCACCACCGCCACAGACCACCACCACACCACCACAACCACCACCACCACCACAACTCACCATCACCACAACCACCAAAAAAAACAACCACCACTACCATCACAACCAAAATCTACCACACCACCACCACCACCACCACCACCGCCACCGCCACAACCACCACCACTACCAGCAGCACAACCCACCACCACCACCACAAAACACCATTACCACCACCACCACCACCACGACCGCCACCACCACCACAACCACAAGCACCACCTCCACAAACCACCGCCACAACCACAACCCACCACCACCACCACAAACCATCACCACACTGCCACCAAACCACCACCACCACCACCACAACCCACCACCACCACCACCACAAACCACCACCACACCACCACCAAACCACCACCACCACCACCACCACCACCACCACCCACCGCCACAACCACCACCACCACCAACAAACCACCACACCACCACCACCACAACCACCACCACCGCCACCACCACCACCACAACCCACCACCACCACCACCACCACCACCGTCCTCGTCGACGCTCCCCGCCACCGCCGCCCGCCGCCGCAGGCGCCGGCGCCGGCCAAGAAATGGAAATCGTCGTCCCCGCCGCCGTCGCCAGCCGCCGCCGCGCAGCGCGGCCCGAGGAGAGGGGAAGCAGGGGGGGGGGGGTCGAAACCCCCCCCCTCCGTCACGAGAAGGGGGGCGGGGTCGAAACCCCCCCACCCCCCGTCCGTCACGGGAGGGGGGGGGGGATCGAACCCCCCCCCCTCCATCCATGGGTCGGGGGGGGTCCGGTTCCAAACCCCCCCCCCTCCAAGCGACCACAGAACGCGCTCTTTCATACATACATACATCGCACTGCTAGCATACGCCTAGTGAAAAAGAGTGCCCCCTCCGTTTGGGCATCGCTCAAGAATAGCCCCATGGTAGTCTCCTCCTCCTCCTCCTCATCATCATCCTCCTCAAGCTCGCCCCCTTTCCTCCCCTCACGTTCCCCTTCCTTCTCCTTCGCACCCTCCCCTCGCTTCTCCAGGCTCCATGAGTGCCCAGGCTCTCGAGGGACCTGTTCAGCGGCGGTCGCGCGAAGTCGACCGTCTCCTTCCTCAGGCGGTCCTGGGGAGAAGGAGAGAGAGAGAGAGAGAGACCGAGTACGGTTGGCGTTGGAAAGGCGTGCAAAATCGGCGTCCGAAAGGCCCCCCGCGAGGAGGAGGAGGAGGAGGAGGAGGAGGAGGAGGATAAGGGGGAGGAGGAGGAGGAGGAGGAGGAGGAGGAGGAGGAGGAGGAGAAGGAAATTCCTCCTCCTCCCCCTTATCCTCCTCCCCCTTATCCTCCTCCTCCTCCTCCCTGTGAGGCGATCCCCCGCCAGGGCCCCCTCTCTGCGAGCGATCCCCCGGCCCGGGCTTCCTCGGCGCGCGCCAGCCCCAAGACGGGGGGATATATAGCGTGTCGCCCACGGGCCGGCGGCGCCACGCCGCGCGCCACCTGACCGCCCCCCACCGCGCAGAGTCGGAGGGGCAAAACGGGGCCAGGATCGGGATAAAAATCGCTCCAGAGCGTTCCGTGAGCGCTCTCAGAGCGTTCCGGAAGGCTCTGCAGCGGCCGCGGCGCCCAATGCATCCTCCAAACCCGCCGATTCTCAGAGAGTTCGAGCTATCCCGATCCGATGTTGTCCCGATCTCCGCGTCGTTTTCAGGGGGCCACGAGAACGAGGCGGGGAGGGAGGGCCGGACCGCGACGGAGAGGGAGAGAGGGTGCGGAGGCGGGAGCGGAGGGGGGGGGGCGGGAGCGGCCGTGGGGGGGTGAGAGGAGCGAAAGTGGGACAGAGGAGGGGAGCGGGGGGGGGGGAGGTGGGGGGGGGGCGAAGCCGGCGCGCGGGGAGCGCAGAGCGGGCGGAGGGAGGACGGAGGAGGAGAAGGGGAGGGGGGCGAGGAAGGGAGGAGGAGGGGGATCCTCCTCGCCCACCTCCTCCTGCTCCTCCTGCTCCTCCTCCTCCTCCTCCTCCTGCTCCTGCTCCTCCTCCTACTCCTCCTCCTGCTCTTGCCCCTGCTGCTGCTGCTCCTCCTCCTCCTCCTCGACCACTTCCTCCTCCTCCTCCTCCTCCTCCTCCTCCTCCTCCTCCTCCTCCTCCTCCTCCTTCTCCTGGGGGTGGGGAAGAGGGGAGGGGGGTGGAGGAAAAGGAGGGGGGCGTTCCTGTATGCGCTTCATCGCGGGGCTGCCGACCCAGTTCTCGCCGGGCTTGTCGTCGAAGACGCAGGGGGGGCGAAGAGGGTGCGCCTACCCAAACCCCTGGGGCAGGAAGTAAGGGGAAGGGGGGGAAGGCGGAGGATGTGGAGGGGAGCACGAGAAGGAAGAGGCGAGGAAGAGGAGCAGGATGGGGACGGGAAGTGGGACGGGGAGGGGGGAGGGAGAGGAAGCGGAGGAGTGGGAGGAAGAGGAGGGGGATCGAGACGTTGGGACTCTTGGGTGGGACGGGACGAGCGCACACTGTTTCGCCCCCCCCTGGATGTCCGACCTGGACGGGGACCTCCCTGTGAGCAGTTTGTACATGATGACGCCGACGCAATAGATGTCGGAGGCTGGCGAGTACTCCCCCGTGTACGCCTGAGAGGGCCGCCGCAGGACGGAGAGGGCGAGGGTGAGGAGAGAAGGAGGATGAGGGGAGAGCCCGTCGCGTCGTGAAGAAATCACGACGGAAGGGGTCGGCCACTTGCAGCCCTCAGGAATCCCTCGAGAATCATCAGCCTTGGGGTTCCTGGGGATGGATGTGTTATGTCAGGTCATGATGTGGTGCGATGTGCTAGGGTATGGCATGTTATGGTCGTTGGTGTTGTGATATGCGATGTTATGATACATTATGTATGCTCCGCTATGACATCATAGGTTGGCTTGTGTCGTGCTATGATATGTTATGACATGTTCGTTTATGCTAGCAGTTGTTATGAAGTGGTGGTGTACTGTGCTGTGACATGCGATGGTATATAATGTTATGTCGCGCTATGTCATGGTATGATAAAGCATGGTACGGAATGATGTCTGATGTGATGATGTGATATGACATACGTTGGTACAGCATAGTATGTTATTGTATGACATGGTGTGTCAATGTGGTGTCATGTGCCCCGCTCTGTTATGTTATGAGGTGTGGTGTTCTGATATTGTATGTATGAACTGCCCTGGTATAGCTTATGATGCCACGGTACGATAGGCCTTGCTGTTTTATCATATTGTATACCAGGCTATGGTAGCATGTGTGTTGCCATGATATGGAATGGGATGTGCTATGATGATACGGTGTGGGATGGTGTGTTCTGTCACAGTATGTTATGGTATGCCCTGTTATGTCATAGTGTGTTATGACAGGGTATGTTATGTATAATGTGCTCTGTCAAAGCATGTGCTATGCTGTGTATTGATATGACGTGGTATGACATGTAATGTTATGATGTGTCATGTGCTGACTTGGTATGTTCAGTGATGATGCATGTTGTTATTGTGCGAATGCCTTGTCATGGCACAACATGCATTGCACTGCGGTGATGTGGTGTGGTATGATATGCTATGTCATGGTATATGACGGGATTATATGATGTGTGATGGTATGGTATGCTATGCCCTGGTATGAGATGGTATGCAGTGTGGTGGTGTGCCCTTTTCTGTATGATCAGTTGTGGCATAGCTTACCCGTTTATGTTATGATGTGTTGTACTGTGTAGAACCTTGTGTGTCACGCTCTGTCATGTTATGGTTTCTCATGTTATGCAATGCTCTGCGCTGATGTGTTATGCGCTACGAGTTGTCTGTTCGTCGAAGGCGCGAAGCGGGACACTCGGTGGACCTGGGGATCTGGCGGCCGCGGTATGCAGAGTGGGCGGGCTGGCGCAAGGCCCGACACTCGGGGGACCTTCGGTTGACCTGGGGATCTGTCGTCGGCGGCGGCGGCAGCGGCGCAAACATCGACGACGACGACGACGACGACGACGACGACGACGACGACGACAACGGGGGGGGCGACGCGGGAATCATGTGACAACATCCCCGTGGAATCCCACAGAATCCCGATGACTCCTGAGTAACCTTTGGGGATCCTGAGGAGTCCTGAGGAATCCCCAAGACTCCTGAAAGATCCTGAGGAATCAGACCTGAAGAATCCTGAGGAGTCTGGAGAAAACCACAGGAAACCCGATGAACCCACACGAACTCGCAATAATCCGCGGGACCCCGATAGGGATGGATACAGCTCTGGCAGCACCCCTGTAGGGATGGATACAGACCTAGCAGCACCCCTGTAGGGATGGATACAGACCTGGTAAGGTCCGTATAGGAGTGAACTCCGAAGGGCTTTTTAAAGATCGCCTTCGGTTGGTTCTACGGGTGAACGTGGCCAAATGCCGAGTCGGTTGGTACTCCAGGTGAGACCCTTGCACGGCTTCCACCCTCCCCCCCAAACAAAGACCACCAACACCCAAACATCACGAACCGAACCCCAAACACCACGCACCAAACCGCAAACCCTGATTCCTAAACACCGCGCCCCAAACACCAAACCCCAAACACCAGACACCGAACACCAAACACCAACCACGCCCAAAACCCCAAACACCAATCACCAAACCCCAAACCCAAAACCCCAAACACCAATCACCAAGCACCAAACCCCAAACACGATACACCACGCCCCAAACACCAAATCCCAAACACCAAACCCCAAACCCCAAACCCCAAATACCAAATACCACGCCCCAAACACCAAGCCCAAAACACCGAACCCCAAGCACCAAACACCAAACCCCAACTACTAAACCCCAAACACCAAATCCACGCGCCCCAAACACCAAACCCCGAACACAAAACCCCACACACCAAACCCACAACACCAAACCTCGAACACCAAACCCCAAACACCAAACTTCAAACCCAAAATACCAAACACCAAACACCAAACCCCAAACCTCAAGCACCTAACACCACGCCCCAAACACCAAACCCAAAACACCAAACCCAAAACACCTAACCTCAAACCAGACACCAAACCCCAAACATCAAACCGCAAACACCAAACCACAAACACCAAATACCAGACACCAAATTCCAAACACCAAATCCCAATCACAAGACAACAAAACCCCAAGCACCAAACCCCAAACACCAAACCCCAAACACCAATCACCAAACACCAAACACCACGCACCAAACCTCAAGCACCAAACACCAAACCCCAAACGCCAAACCCTAAACACCAAACCCCAAACACCAAACAGCAAATTCCAAACACAACCCCCAAACCCCAAACCCCAAACACTAAACACCAAACACCACCACCCCAAACCCCAAACACGAAACCCCAACCACCAAACACCAAACACCGAACACCAAAACTCCAATACAACACTTCCTCGCTATCACGATTTACGTGGTCCCACTTTGTGCTTACTTCTGTTACTCATCCTCCTGTTCCACATGTTTCTTGAGAGTTCACGGGCAAAGGGAGGCAGAGGGAATTCAAGGGCAACCAGGGTACCTGAGAGATAACAGGAGGATTGGTTCGAACGAGAGCGACGGGAAGGATGAGGAAGATGATGATGATGATGGTGATGGTGATGATGATGATGAAGAGGAGGAGGAGGAGGAGGCGGATAAGGAGGAGGGGAAGAGCAGGGGGATGATTGAGGCGATCGAAGGAAGACGAGGGTGATGATGATGATGATCATGATGATGATGACGATGCCGACGATGCTGATGATGATGGTGATAATGATGATGGCGACTACGACGACGGTGATGATGACGATGACGATGGGGATTACGATGATGAGGATCAGGAGGAGGAGGACGAGCAGGAGGAGGAGCATGAGGGGAAGAGGACGAGGAATACTGATGCGGACGAAAGTGAGGATGAGGAGGCTTACTGATGAGGACGAGGGGG
>CAUYUJ010000439.1:55000-57500 GCA_963575745.1 Prorocentrum cordatum
CTTTTCGCCTAAAAACTGCAAGAGCTTCACGGATTGAGCGCGGGTCGTTTGCAAAAAGTGGCTCTCGCCTCAGCGCCGCGCACATGAGTTTAAAAATCAGCAAGAATCTAACGGATTGAGGGCGGATCATGTTTAAAATGTGGCTCTCGCCTCAGCGCCGCGCACGTTCGTTTCAAACATGCGCAAGAAGTTAGCGGATTGAGGGCGGGTCTTTTTCAGAATGCGGCTCTCGCCTCAGCGCGGAGCACATTAGTTCCAAACATTTGCAAGAGCATCACAGATTGAGGGCGGCTCGTTTTCAAAATGTGGCGCTCGCCTTTGCGCCGCGCAAATCCTATCTAAAGTTCGCAAGAGTTTCTTTGATTCTCATGGTTACCGTACCAGAAATGATGTTCCGGAGCGATTCATGGTTGTCAGGGCGCAACAGTTACGCTGATTCGCGGTGTTGAAGTCCCAGGAATGATGTTCTGGTACGATTCAGAATCGACAAAACGTACCAGTCAGGTAAACTCGTGGTGTTGAAATCCTGAAAAGAATGTTTCGGCACGCTTCAGGGTCTTCAAACGGTCGCACTCCTACGGGGCAATTTCCTCAGTGGAAATATATTGCAGGGGCCTACGATGAGGGAGCTTGGAGGTAGGGTAAATTCCAACATCGGTGATGAGTCTTGGATCTAGACTGGTCCTCCTCCTCCTCCTCCTCCTCCTCCTCCTCCTCCTCCTCCCCTCGTCACCAGGGTAGCGCACTGACGGCCGAAGGGCGGAGGCGGAGCTCGCCCACCCAGATGGAGTTGTACCCCCCTCTCCCGGGCACCCGCCCCTCCCGCGGGTGGGCCCAGCACCCTATCTCTGATCGATCTCACAATGTGACGAGGTGCCGCGGTGCACGATCAGGCTAAGAAAGAAGGAAGAACGCACAGAAGATTAGCGCACCTGGGGCCTATCGGCCCGATCCTGCGCGAACTCCCCCCCACCGATGCCTGCCCAGGCACGGGGCGAGGGGCACGTTGAACTTGGCCAACTCAGGCAGTAGCCTGTCAAAAATCTCGGGGCGCTTGAAGGGCAAGGGAGGTACGTCGGCCAAAACGCTCTCCGCCAAGTCGGCACATCCCAGGAGGGTACTGTTCGGCCACGGCAGTCCGAAACCGCCACTTGTTATCGGGCCCCTTTAGGGCCATGTGGACAAAAACGAGTCACATCTGCCTAAACACGGGACCCTGCCCACGACCTCACACAAGCCTGGGACATTAATGGTGAGGAGGAGGAGGAGGAGGAGGAGGAGGAGGAGGAGGAGGAGGAGGAGGAGGGAGGAGGAGGAGAGGAGGAGGAGCAGGAGGAGGAGGAGGCGACCCTGCCCACGACCTCACACAAGCCTGGGACACTAGTGGTGAGCAAAGTGGTCGGCTTCACGCTGAGCACTCCTCCTACCCCTCCTCCTCCTCCTCGTCCTCCATCACGCATCGTCTCCCCCCGCCTCCTCCTCCCTTCTCCTCCTCCGCCTCATCCTCCCTCCTCCTCCTCCTCCCTCCCCTCCTCCTCCTCCTCCTCATCTCATCCATTATCCTTCCGCATCCATCCCTCTCCTCCTCCTCCTCCTCCTCCTCCTTCTCCTCCTCCACCGCCTCATCTTCTTCTTCTTATGAGTATTATTATTATTTGTCTTCTTATTATTATTATTATTATTATTATTCTTATTCTTATTATTAGTATTATTGTTCTTCTTCTTATTCTTCTTATTATTATTATTATTATTATTCGTATTCTTATTTTTCTTAGTCTTCTTATTATTATTAGTGTTCGTCTTCTTCTTCTTATTATGCTTCTTATTCTTCGTATGTTTCTTATTATTATTATTATTCTTCGTAGTCTTATTATATTCTTCTTAGTATTCTAATTATTCGTATTCTTATTCTTAATATGCTTATTAGTCTTCTTCTTACTATTCTTATTATTATTCTTATTCGGCTTCTGATTCGTCTTCTTCTTCTTATTATTCTTCTTATTATTCTTATTATTCGTATTATTATTCTTATTATTCTTGTTCGTATTCGTATTATTATTCTTAGTATTCTTATTCTTATTATTATTATTATTCGTCTTCTTCTTCGTCTTCTTCGTATTATTATTCTTATTCTTAGTATTATTATTCTGATTATTATTATTATTCTTCTTCTTACTATTCTTATTATTATTCTCCTTCTCCTTCTCCTTATTATTCTTCGTATTCTTCGTCTTCTTCGTCTTATTATGATTATTATCCTTCTTATTCTTCTTCTCCTTCTCCTTCTCCTTCTCCTTCTCCTTCTCCTTCTCCTTCTCCTTCTCCTTCTCCTTCTCCTTCTCCTTTTTCTTCTTCTTCTTATTATTCTTCTTCTTCTTCCTCTTCCTCTTCCTCTTCCTCTTCCTCTTCCTCTTCCTCTTCCTCCTCCTCCTCCTCCTCCTCCTCCTCCTCCTCCTCCTCCTCCTCCTCCGCCTCCGCCTCCGCCTCCGCCTCCGCCTCC
>CAUYUJ010000439.1:60000-88826 GCA_963575745.1 Prorocentrum cordatum
ACAGGGGAACCGAATTGGGACGGCGACGGGAACTGGGAGCGAGAGAGAGGAGAGGGGAAGCAGAGGGGGGAAACAGGGTGAGAGGGGAAGACAAGTGGAGGAGGTTGGAGGGATGGAGAGCCAGGCGTTGACTGAAGCTTCAATGGCCCAGGAGGTCCCCAGCTCCGCGCCTTTTTGGATCCTCGGTAGCCCTCTTCTGGGCTGGGCCATCTGAAGACCGCTGGCGGCCTCCTCTGCGGCCCCAAAGCAATATGGGGCATAACCGGGTCTATCATTCAGCATCCGAGAAGGAACTTCATCCTACTCCTCGTCCTCCTCCTCCTCGTCCTCCTTCTCCTCCTTCTCCTCCAACCCCTCCCCACCCTCCACACCCAGACCTGTACTGCAGCGCGTGCTGACCATGACTTCGAGGCGGATCCAGCCGTGGCGAAGAAGATCCCCGCAGAGACCCCCACAAAAACTAAACACTTGAGAAATCCTCATGCGCTCCTCCACCATACCCGTGCAATTCCTCCTCCTCCTCCTCCCCCTCCTCCTCGTCCTCGTCCTCGTCCTCCTCCTCCTCCTCCTCCTCCTCCTCCTCCTCCTCCTCCTCCTCCTCCTCCTCCTCCTCCTCCCCCTACTCCTTCTCGTCACCCAAGGAAAAAGAAAGTCCTTGTGTATCCTGCCCGCAGAGTGCATCGAGTCCAGCGCAGTGAGCATCTGGTGCAGAATCTGCCGCGCATCCTCCTGGCAGTGGTGCTGCTCCTGATCCTGATCTTCATCGTCCTCATCATCTGCGTCCTCCTCCTCCTCCGATTCGGCTTCTTCTCCCTCTTCTTCATCCTACCCTTCCTCCTCCTCATCCCGCTCCTCTTCCTCTTCCTCCACCTCTTCCTGCTCCTCCAGCACCTCATATCCACATACTCCTCCCACCGGTCCTCCATGTCCCCGTCCTTCTTCACCTCCCCCTCCTCGATATTGTTGTCCTAATCCTCCTCCCCCATCATCCTCACCACAATCATCATCAGCAATACCACCACCCTCATCATCACCCTCATCATCACCCTCAGCAGCATCATCACCATAATCATCATCATCATCATCATCATCATCATCATCATCATCATCATCACCATCATCACCATCATCATCATCATCATCATCATCATCATCATCATCATCATCATCATCATCATCATCATCATCATCATCATCATCATCGTCATCATCATCATCATCATCATCATCATCAGCATCTTCATCTTCATCATCATCATCATCATCATCACCATCATCATCATCATCGTCGTCATCATCATAATCATAATCATCATCATCATCATCATCAGCATGATCATCACCATAATCAGCATCATCGTTATCATCCTTTCCATCCGCCTCATCATCCTCATCCTCATCGTCATCCCTCTCCCCATCCGCATTCTCATAAACATTTTTGGGGGAGAACGAGGGAGCGCGACCACAAAGCTTCACCCGACACGCTCTCGACCGCTGTGCGAATCAGGTCGTCAGGCAAATCGGGAGCACCACACGAGCCGACCTGCGATAGGCAGGCACATGCGCTGAACCCGTGGCCTGCAGGATGAGCGAGCATGCCGCATGCGACACGAAAGGAGAGTGCGGAAAGGACAGAGCGCAAGGGAGGAAAAGACGGAGAACGAAGCGAGATGCCCAGTGCGGCCGAACGGCGGCGGCTGGCACTAGACACAAGCTGTACAAGCAAAGCCGGGCACGCGCGAAGGAAACACCACAACATCCACACGCCGCTCCGACGGAGCGGGCAGGGCGGGCGGAAGCCGAGGCTCGCCACGGCCACGCACCTCAGCCACGCGGTGGGGCGCAGCGAACGATCTTGCGAAGAGGAAGAAGGGAGGAAGAAAGGGAAGAGTGGGAGAAGGAAAGCAGGGCACCAGGACAGATTCTGGTATGCCAGGCGGTGGTGCCCAGTTGAAGCCTAAACCACTGAGTGGCATGGTGGAACTGCAAATGAGCATGAAGCCCAACGAACGCAGTGAACATGAAAGGTGGGAGAGCGTGGCCGGCCGCCCCGAAGCTGGCGCTACCTGCGGGCCTCAACGCACGACCTGCGCAGACGGGACGGCGCGGGGGCTCTGGCGCGGCAGCCGCCCCCCACCCCGCAACCACGAGAAGTAGAGGAAAGGGAGGGAGGAAGGGAAGGGACAGTGGAGGGAAGGGGGGGGGGGAGGTTAGGCAAAAACGAACTCCCCCTGCGAGGCCGAAGGCGCGCCGCGGCAGTGGCAGGCCGGCGCAGAGTCATCTGCGTCGGCCAGCACGGAAGCAGCCCATCAAGGACGTCACCAGAACATGCAATCACCTTTACACCATAAGAGACATCACCATCACCATCACCATCACCATCACCATCACCATCATCATCATCATCATCATCAGCATCAGCATCATCATCATCATCATCACCATCACCATCACCATCACCATCATGATCAGCATCATCATCATCATCATCATCATCATCATCATCATCACCATCACCATCACCATCACCATCACCATCATGATCATCATCGTCATCATCATCATCGTCGTCATCATCATCGTCGTCATCATCGTCGTCGTCATCGTCGTCATCGTCATCGTCATCGTCGTCATCATCATGATCCATCGTCATCGTCATCGTCATCGCCACCACCACCGCAACCACCCCACCACCACCAATCCAGCATGATCATCATCATCACCATCATCATCATCAGCGCCGTCGTCAGCATCATCACCATCGGCATCAATATCACCATAAGCATCGACGTCGACATCATCAACCTCTTCAGCATCGACCTCATCAGCATCGTCACTCCCCTCAATGTCGTCATATGGGTCGTTATTAACACAGTCCTCATCGTCATCGATATCCACATCAACTTCAACAGCCGCAGCATCACCACCGTCATCACCATCAGCATCGCCATCATCGCCATCATCAACATCAACATCCTCACCATCAGCCTCAGCAGAATCAGCTGATCATCAACATCATCACCATCATCAGCAGCAGCATCATCATCATAAGCAGGAGCAGCATCACAATCACTTTCATGATCATCACCAGAATGAGCATCATCATCATCATCATCATCATCATCATCAGGAGCAGCATCATCAGCAGCAGCATAACCAGCATCACCAATATCATCAGCATCAGCAGCATCAGCATCAGCATCATCAGCAGCAGCATCATCATCAGCGTCATCATCAGCATCATCATCAGCATCATCATCCGCCCACCCACCCACCCACACATCCACACACTCACACACACACACACACACCGCCACCCACCCACACCCACACCCCCACACCCCCCCCCCACACACACACAGCCACACACACACACACACACATCATCCCCCTCCCTGGCTCATACTTTATGGCCGCCCCCTCCTCCTCCACCTCCTCCTCATTCCCCTCCTCTGGGCCATCATAACACGAGGCTGTGAGCCGTAAGCCTTGCGTATACGAAAAAATGTGTGAACGCATGTGCTCTCATGGTGGCCAAAGTCTTGGGCAAGAAGCGCAGGCTCGCTGGATCTGGAAGATTCCGTGCACAAGTGGTGCAGTGGCAGGCCGAGGTCCTGGGCCCCTGGGGGGGGGGCTGGCCAGCGCCTCAAACTCCCTCGCCTCCAGGACCATGACAACGGCGAATACGGATGTCTTGCCCGTGCTTCCGCCCGCCAAAGCCGTGGCCTCTGACATGCGTCAGTCCCCCACTCCCCCTACTCCTCCTGCTGGCCACCTGCGGACTTGGTCGACTGCCTCAAGCATGTCGTTCGTGGAAACAGCCCAGCATCGGAAAACCCCGAGCCTCGTGAGCTCGCTGGGTACCACCCACGGGTCCGCGAGCTCGTGGGCGACCCGCTGGACTTCGCGAGTATGATCCTAAGATTTTCGACCAGCGAACAGTGAGTGATTACTTACTCAGAGAACGGTAACCATACCACCGGGCAGCCAAGCTGTCGCTCCCGTGCCCCTCGGTCTTCGAATCGCCAGGGGCGAGAGCCCGCTGGAAGCGGGTAACGGAGCAGAGGCCCCCTTCGGAAAAGACGGCGCATCAGAAAACGCTGGACCCTATCAAGCAATTCTTTGCGCCATCGCGGTGCAGCTTGCAAAATAGACACGGCTGACTGATCTCACGGCGGGTACGATCCAGTCCCCCTCCTCAAACACGACCTCCTCATCAGCATTGCCCTTTTCACCGTCCTTCTTGTCCCCCTCCTCGTCGTCCGCATCATCAGTGCCGTCAGTATCATCATCCATCCACGCCAAATAATGACCCTCCTCATCTGCCTCATCCTCAAGTTCCACCTCGATATCAGCATCATCGTCATCATCATCACCACGACCTCCACCACAAACATCAGAATCATCATCATAATGATCATCATCATCAGCAGCAGCAGCATCATCATCACCATCAGCATCATCAGCATCATCATCAGCATCAGCAACATCATCATCATCATCATCATCATCAGCAGCAGCAGCATCATCATCCTCATCATCATCATCAGCAGCAGTATCATCAACATCATCATCATCATCATCATCATCATCATCATCATCATCATCATCATCATCATCATCATCATCATCATCATCATCACCAGCATCCTTATCATCATCAACATCATAATCGTCAGCATCGTCATCATCAGCATCAGGATCATCATCATCATCATCATAATCAACCGTACCGTCACCAACATCATCATCACCACCATCATCATCATCATCATCAGCATCAGCACCATATCATCGTCACCATCAAGAGCAGCAGCAGCATCATCCTCATCATCCTCATCCTCATCGACAGTGTCATCAGTACCATCAGCATCACCATCAATACCATCAGCATCATCGTCCCCAGCATCACCATCAGCATTACCATCATCAGCATCATCAGCATCAGCACCATCGTCATCATCATCATCATCAGTAGCAGCATCATCAGCAGCATCATCAGAATCATCATCAGAATCATCATCATCATCATCATCATAATCGGCATCATCGACAACATCATCATCATCATCATCATCATCATCATCATCATCATCATCATCATCATCGTAAGCGTCGTCATCATCAGCAACACCAGCATCATCAGCATCGTCATCATCATCATCATCAGCAGCATCATCGGCATCATCAGCATCACGAGCATCAGCATCAGCATCATCATCAGCATCATCAGAAAGATCACCAGCATCATCACCATCATCATCATCATCCTCAGCATCATCATCATCAGCATCATCGTCGACATCTTCATCATCAGCACCATCATGCAGATTGTCGTTTTGAGGATCAACCCGGACCATCAGCATCATCATCATCATCATCAGCAGCAGCAGCAGCATCATCATCATAGCCGCTGTCATCATGAGCATCATCATCCCCATCCTCCCCCTCCTCGTCCTAAACACCTTCCCTCCTCGTCCTCATCCGTCTGACTCTCTCTCCATCTTCCTGCCCATCCGCCCCACACGACGACGATGACAATGACGATGACGATGCCGATGACGACGACAACGACGACGACGACGACGATGTCGACGACGAAGACGACAACGACGACGACGAAGACTGCGGCGAAGACGAGTTGCGCTCCTGTTTTATACGCCCCTGCTGCAAGTGCTCGAACAGGTCCATGCCTGGCCCCGACCCACCAGAACCGAGACGCCCCCGGACCCTCCTCCCCATCCCCGACACCCTTCCCACCACCCACTCACTCCACTCCACTCCACTCACCCACTCCACTCCGAGACGCCCCCCCACCCTCCCCAATCCCTCCGCTCCACTCACCACCCCTCCGCCCATCCCCGACACCCTTCCCCTCCCCTCCTACACGCATCCTCCCCCTCCCCCTCCCCCTGCGCCCTCTCCCTCCTCCCATGATTATTGTTATTCCTAGTGTGTTGTACTCGTCTTCTGCAGGTGCGCAATGGCACACGCGCAGACGCTTGTGTTGTATTGTATTGTGATTACTCCTCCTCCTTCTCCTCCTTCTTCTCCTCCTCCTCATTCTCTTCCTCCACCACCTCATACGCATCATCATCAGCATCATCATCAGCAGCAGCATCATCATCAGGATCATCATCATCATCATCATCATCATCATCATCATCATCATCATCATCATCATCATCATCATCATCATCATCATCATCATCATCATCATCATCGTCATCGTCATCGTCATCGTCATTGTCATCGTCATCATCAGCAGCAGCATCAGCATCATCAGCATCATCAGCATCATCATCAGCATCATCATAAAAATCGTCATCAGATTCGTCCTCTTCATCAGCATCGTCTTCTTCTTCATCCGCATCATCATCATCATCATCATCATCATCATCATCATCATCATCATCATCATCATCATCATCATCATCATCATCATCATCATCATCATCATCATCATCATCATCGTTATCAGCATCATCAGCATCAGCATCATCACCATCACCACCGCCATCATCATCATCATCATCAGCATCATCATCATCATCATCATCGTCATCGTCATCGTCACCATCAGCATTACCATCATCATCATCAGAAGCAGCGGCAGCAACATGAGCATCAGTATCAGTAGCATCAGCATGATCAGCAGAATCAGCATCAGCATCATCATCACCATCATCATCATCATCATCATCATCATCATCATCATCATCATCATCATGATCACCATCATCATCATCATCAGCATCATCATCCTCATCCTCATCCTTCTCCTACCCCCCCTCCCTCTCCTCCCCCTCCTCCCCCTCCTTATCCTCATCCTAATCCTCATCTGCATCCTCATCATTGTCCTCATCCTCATCATCAACATCATCATCCTCATCATCATCATCATGTAGGCGTGTGTTATTTTGGTGCTCGACATTTTGCCGAAGGGTGGGGGAGGGGGGTGTCTGGGTCTGGGCTGGCTTATAAACGATCTGCTTCTAACACTCGCGCAAGCAACTGGGGGTGGCGGTCCTGACCAGTCGCCCAAAGCAGTCACACAAGGGAACCAAAATCTGGTCTATTGGGACGGGAAGGGGGGTGGCGGGGGCCCGCGCCGAGAAGCGAAATAATACATCAAAATACCATTATCATCACCATCACCATCACCATCACCATCACCACCACCATCATCATCATCATCATCATCATCATCATCAGCATCATCATCATCATCATCATCATCATCATCATCATCATCATTGTCGTCATCGTCATCATCACCATCATCATCATCATGGTCATCATCATCACCACCATCCTGTTGATCCTCCTCTGCCGTCAATGCTTGATTCCAGCGTTAGTCGTAAATGGTAATTGGAACCAGCGGCCGCTAGTGCTGCGTAGCGCGACAACATCCTCTCCTCTGAGTTACCTTTTTTCTCGTCTCTGATGCCCCCCGTGTTTCAATCCCTTCCTCCCGTCCTGCCATACCGCGTGTCCTCCCCTTTCACCCCCATCCCCGTCCCTCGCCTCACCCCCACCCGCATTCCCAGCCGTTTCCTTCCGCCCCCACCCGACACTCCCCCCCACCCTACCTTCCTCCATATGATCCTCCCCGTCCTGTACAACATCCCTTATTGTTCCGCCCTTCCATCCCGCCCTCCTCCCCCTCCCCATGATCAAAATTACCGTCATCAACGTCATCATGGTCACCGTCATCATGATCGACAGTAGCGCAACCAACACGATCATCGACTTCAACATCGCCAACGCAAACGTAATCTGCATTCAGATCGGCATGTTCAGAATTTTCAGCGGCGTCCCCTCCTCAGCGATCCTCGTTGTCGTTATCACCACAAGCATTACCAACTTCATCGTCATCGTTGCATATCCGTCAACCCATATGCCCCACATCGTCTCACATCGTCCCAGATCGTGGCAAATTCCCCCTTACATACATAATTCCCACATCGTTTCTCGCTGGTGTGCAGAAGGCACGCTTGACGAACCACCCACGGCAATTTGCTTACAAGTGTCAGGCTCGCGCGAACATAGCACGACGCAGTAGCGCTGCCGGCGGGGGCCGAAGCGGCACTGCCAATACACTGCCCGAGTAAAAGTCAAAACGCACTGCGGCAGCCGCGCCGAGCACCACCCATGGGCAACACACATGGGTCTGTTATAGATTCACGCACCGATAAGTGGGAAAAAAATCGAGATCGAGAACTGCAGAAAATTATCCTGGCGAAGGACCCAACCATATGCAAACGTGAATACCGCAGGGCAGGTGGGACGAAGCAAAAGGAATTCCCAATATGGCCACGAACCGTGTGAGGGGTGCGCCACGCTGGGGCGGGGCCGCCATGCGAACCCTGCCACTGAGGCCTTCGGTGGAGCTCCCTATGTCCCTACGGGGCCACGAACCGTGTGAGGGGTGCGCCAATATGGGGCGGGGCCGCCATGCGAACCCTGCCACTGGGGCCTTCGGTGGAGCTCCCTATGGGGCCACGAACCGTGTGAGGGGTGCGCCAAAATGGGGCGGGGCCGCCATGCGAACCCTGCCACTGGGGCCTTCGGTGGAGCTCCCTATGGGGCCACGAACCGTGTGAGGGGTGCGCCAAAATGGGCGGGGCCGCCATGCGAACCCTGCCACTGGGGCCTTCGGTGGAGCTCCCTATGGGGCCACGAACCGTGTGAGGGGTGCGCCAAAATGAGGCGGGGCCGCCATGCGAACCCTGCCACTGGGGCCTTCGGTGGAGCTCCCTATGGGGCCACGAACCGTGTGAGGGGTGCGCCAAAATGGGCGGGGCCGCCATGCGAACCCTGCCACTGGGGCCTTCGGTGGAGCTCCCTATGGGGCCACGAACTGTGTGAGGGGTGCGCCAAAATGGGGCGGGGCCGCCATGCGAACCCTGCCACTGGGGGCTTCGGTGGAGCTCCCTATGGGGCCACGAACCGTGTGATGGGTGTGCCGAAATAGAAGCATGCGGAGGGTGATGGTGATGATGACGACCATGTTGGTGCTGATGATGATGACGATGACGGTGATGATGATGGTGGGTGATGACGATGATGCTGATGATGATGAGACGAGGAGGGAAGAGGCAGCGGGAGGAGGAGGAAGGAGGAAGGAACACGGGGCACCGTCTCTTCAAAACGAGGACCCAACACCACAGGATGGTTGGGAAAAACTCTTCGAACAAAGATGGCAACTGGGCGGGCGAGCGCAGTGGGGCCACGCGCGGGAGCGATCGGTGGTAGCAAGATCCCCACAGACACCCATGACTCCCACATCGCCCCCTAATGTTTTGTCATTGCTTGCAGGAGACGCGATGTTCAAACAAGACATCGCCAATTCTGCACACATGCTGGGCTCGGCAAGACGGGCAAGATCAGCACGCGCCTCAGCCGCGCAGCTGGCGGACGCCGACAGGGCCCCGCCAACAACAAAGACAAAGCCAAAACACCTTTTTCGAGCCAGTCAAACAGCGGCAACCGCGCCGAGCACCAAACATAACTCCGCCGTTGATTTTATTCACGGAAAACTGAAAAGCACTGAACCTCCGAATGTCTGTCGAAGACGGCATTCCGGCGAGCGCGCTACGATGGGCCGTTCTCGGGACCAAGCGGAGCTGGCACGATTCCCATTACACCCATAATTCCCGCGTCGTTCCCCGATGGTTTGACACGCGCTGGGGGGGAACGATTGAAAGAAAAAACATGCGCAGCAAACTGTTCACATTTGCTAGGATCGGCAATAGGGGCGCCAGCAACACACGTCGCAGTGGAGCCGCCGCCTGGGGGGCGGGACCCCGCAGACACACACACACACACACACACACACAAAAAAAAAACATATATATATATATAAGAAAAAAGGAGAGGAAAAAAAAAAAAAAAAAAAAAAAAAAAAAAAAATCGTGTCGGCGTTTGGGCAGAGGGCGACTGCTCCGGCGATCCGGCATCAGGGGGCGCACTGCATGCGCCGCGATGCACGACGGAAGGGGAGGAGGCCCCAGCGCGACGGGGAGAGAGAACGCCGGGCCCGCCCACGCACACACACACACACATACACACATACGCGCACGCACGCACGCACGCACGCACGCACGCGCAAACACTTTTCTGCGTCGGCGGCTAGGCACAGCGACTGCGCTGGTGAGCGTTTATGTATTCTGGGTTTCGTCATTTGGCGCAAAGGGGGGAGGGGGGGGGGTCCGGCTCTCGTCCCGTAGTCAATACCTCCGATTGAATCATCTTGAAATGTTCAACATAGCTTTAAATTCAATATTTGAGCCTATGGGGGAATCCGATGGGGGAAGCCTATGGGGGAATCCGATTGGGGAGGCCAATGGGGGAATCCGATGGGGGAATCCTACGGGCGAGACCTATGAGGGAATCCGATGGGGGAAGCCCATGGGGGAAGCCTATGGGGGAATCCTGTGGGAGATGCCGATGAGGGAATCCTATGGGGGACCCCCCATGGGGGAATCGCGCAGAGGCTGCGCGGGGCTGCGCCAAGGCTATGCGTGATTGTGCGGGGCTGTGCCAGGATTACTATGGATCACATATTCATGATTCCACAAGGCCGTCGGTGGCATAACAGGGGAGGGCCCAACCGGAGGCATGCTTTTTGGCGATCGGGTCCGGCGCCCCTGAGCCCTTTCGTTATGGTTCCAGAAGAATAGCAGGAAAAAGTTCGCACAGTTGCACACATCAACGATTCGAGTTTCTACGGGGGGGGGGGGGGCGCCGGCCCCCGTAGTTCGTCCGATCGACTGAAGCAGGTGCCAAAATCAGCCCATAACTTCTCTACGGGGGGGGGGGGGGCGGGGGGTTCCGCCGAAAGCAAAAAAAAAAAAAAAGAACGATCACCTGGCGGATGGAGCACACGCAAGGCATACGAGTGCTGATTCAGCCGCAACGCACGTGAAGAACAGACAGAAAGCCAGGCGCGGGCAGGGGGGAGACAGAGGCCGGGCCGCTCAGAGCGGGGCCAGGCGGCGGCGGGGCAGCGCTGGGGCGGCGGGGCGGCGGCCGCGGGGCAACCGGGGAGGGCAGCAGCCAGAGGCAGCCGCGCGAGGCGGCGGGGCAACAGGCCCAGACAAAGCTGGGGATGGGCAGCACAGCGAGGCGGCCGGGCGCCGAGCTCGAGCCGACCTTGCAGGCGACAGAGCAACCAGAGAAGACCACCTCAGGAGAGGGGCCGGGGGGCAGCTGGAAGGGCCCAGCAGGCGGAGCAAGAGGAAGCGCCGAGGTCCATGGGCCTGCGGGGCGCAGGAGGACGGGCGGCCCGCGCACCTGGGTTGGGGACCGCGGTGGGCGGAGCAGCGGGCAAGCAGGCCCACCGGCTAAGCCGGCACATTCCCACTGTCCCCACACCACTGTCCCAACCACCACCGTGCCCACCACTGTCCCAGTCCCCACCACTGTCCCACTGACCCCACTGTTCCCACCCTTGTCCCCGCTGTCCCCACCAGTGCCCCCACCAGTGTCTCACTGTCCCCACTCTCCCCACCATTGTCCCACCACACTGTCCCACTGTCCCCACTGTTCCCACCACTGTCCCACTGTCCCCAGTCCCCGCCGCTGTCCCACTGTGCTGTCCTGCTGTCCCCACTGTCCCCACCACTGTCTCACTGTCCACACTGTCCTCACCACTCTCCCCACTGTACCACTGTCCCACCACCGTCCTCAACACCGCCCGCCTTCACTACTGTCCCCACCACTACCGTCCCCACCACTGTCCCACTGTCCCCACCACTGTCCCGCTGTCCCCTCACCACTGTCCCCACCACCACCGTCCCCACCACTGTCCGCACCACTGTCCCACTGTCCCCCCACCATTGTCCCCACCACCACCGTTCCCACCACTGTCCCAGTATCCCCACCACTGTTCAACTGTCCCGAAGAGCGGGAATCGTTTGCCGCCGCCGGCGAGGGGGGGGTGGAGTTCGAACCGGTAGTGACCCCCCCAGGTTTTCGGGGGAGGGTGGGGACGGGTTGGGAACCCCCAGTGACCCCCCCCAGTTTTCCGCCAGCAGCGGTAGAACACGCTCTTTCATACGTACGTACATACGTACATACGTACATACGTACATACGTACATACGTACATACGTACATGCGTACATACATACATACATACCTACCTACCTACCTACCTACCTACCTACATACATACATACATACATACATGCATGCATGCATGCATGCATGCATGCATGCATACAGACAGGCATGCATGCATGCATGCATGCATACCTATCTACCTACCTACCTACATACATACCTACATACCTACATACCTACATACCTACATACCTACATACCTACATACCTACAGACCTACGTACCTACATACATACATATATGTACATATATACATACATACATACATACATACATACATACATACATACATACGTACATACATACATGCATGCATACATACATACATACATACATACATACATACACACATACATACATACATACATACATACATACATACATAAGTGCATACATGCATTCATGTATACGTACATGCATGAATGCATATATACCTCAATACATGCATGCATGCATGCATGCATACATGTATGCATGCATACGTGAATGCATATATACATACGTGCATGCATACAGACATATATGCACACCTACATACATACATGCATGCGTACATACATGCATACATACATGCATACATGCATACAAACATACATACATGCATACCTGCATGCCTGCAGACATGCATATATGCATGCATGCATGCATACATGCATGCATACATGCATGCATGCATGTATGCATACATGCATACATACCTACATGCATACATACATACATGCAGACTTAGTTACATGCGTACATACATGCGCACGCGTACATACATGCATGCATACACACATACATACATACGTGCATGCATACATGCATGCATGCATGCATACATACATACATGCATACATATGTACATGCATGCATGCATACATACACGCACATACATACTCACATACAGACAGACAGGCAGGCAGACATCCATGCATGCATGCATGTATGAATACATACATACCTACATACATATATACATCTATACATACATACATACGTACATACGTACGTACGTACATACGTACATACATATATACATACATACATAAATACATACATACATACATACATACATACATACATACATACATCACTAAACTCGTCACCAGCACCTGCATCGGCGAAAAGGTACCACTCCTCCCTTACAGGGCAGATGGTCGTGCCCTGACCCCGCCCTGATGTATACCTTCACTTGACTTCAACCAGGGTCCTGGGGGTAAGCTTGACCAGGTCAAGCCAATGACCATCACTTCCTCCACTGAACCACCTGCGCGAAATCGCCACGATCACCGCTATGGGTACCTCTGGGTGGACCTCGGGTAGACCGCAGACGCACAGCGAATGGACGGTGGGAAGCAACACACCAAAATACTGAATGTGCAGAACCAGCCTAGAATGCAGAGGACCCATAGCCCCTTGATCGAAAAGGGGTTACGTCGTGGGAGCGAGCGGTGCTGGCAAGCTCTTCCATTACCCATAACTCCCAAAGCGTTCCTCGCTTGTTGTATCATCGTGATCGGAGCCGTGCTGGTCCTCCTCCTCCTCCTCCTCGTCTACCTCCTACTCCTCCTCCTCCACCTCCTCACCCCCCTCCTTTCCTCACTGCCATCCTCCCTCTCTGCTGTGATGCTCGAAACGCTCCTCCTTCACCCCACCCCTCTCCCTCCGCTCCTCCCCTGGAAGGGCGAAAAGGGGCATCGAGGCGCAGGCTTTGGTGATCCCCAGGCCCCGGGATGCCGTTGACCCGCTCCATGACCACATAATACTTCGACGTGGTCTCGAAGACCTCGAGGTGAGCGCAGATGGTTCAGGACGGTGAGGAGGAGTGGGAAGAGGAAAAAAGAGGACAAAGGAGAGAGGAGGGAGGGAGGAGGAGGGAGTAGGAGGAGGGGGAGGAGGAAGAGGGAGGGAGGGAGGGGAAGAATGAGAAGGCGGACTTGAAAGGCCAGTGATGGCTCACATGCGATTGAACAGATCTATCTCGACATCCTTAGAAAACGAATGGCTTGCAAGGATATCGACACGCGCGCTCGCATGTGGCCAGCAAGGCCTTCTTTGACCAAATGGCCAAATAAACTTGTCAGGTGAGGGATGAGGAGGCCGCCTTGGTAAGCCACTAGTTGCTTACATGCGTTTGAAAACATCGACCCTGAAATGCTCAGAAAACTAGAACTAACGGATGGCTTGCAAGGACTTCGACGTGCGCGCTCGCGTGTGGCCAGCATGGCCCTGCTTGACCGAATGGCTGGCCAGAACTGCTGCTGATGATTGTAGAAGGTGCGCGCGTAAACATCGTGAGTGTGCTGACTGGAACAAATGGTACTCCAGATTTCGTAATAAAGGGAGGGGGGTCTCATTTCGGGGGGGGGTCTCTTCCAGGCTATCTTGGAGGGCCTGGGGGGTCTGGGGACGATGTTTTGGAGGGTTCTCCCACGGGAGAGGTCTGAAATGGCTTGTCTTGGAGGGTCCAGACCCCCTCCCTTTTATTACGAAATCTGGAGTATTCACATGTTGTCAATATTTGTCTGCATCGAATCGGAAACTCGGATCGGATGGGAGTGCGCGTCGGATCGGGCCGCAGCGGCACGGAACCGGACTCGGCCAGGACCTGCCGCGCCCACATGCACAACCGCGCCCACGCAGGCACCGGGCCGCATCGCGTCGTCGGAACATCGGGATCGAAGCGGGTGGGGCCAGCTGGAATCGAGATCGAAGCGGACCGATCGGACCGAAGTGGGCCCTGTCCTTTTCAGGATCACGATCTTGAACCTACGTTCGAACGATGTGTCTAGGTGGTGTTGCCATGCACCCGCGGGGGCGCGCGCATGTCCCGCATATTACAATTTGACACAGCTTCATTGAAAATACCCTTGATATGTCAAGGCGATTGCCCGGCATAATTTTATCTGACAGGGATGAGGGGGAATATTGGGACTGATCGGAATGCTGTGAATCTTCATTTCGGAGAAGCGAACGTGAAGAAATGCTTGAAACCATACGCGCAGGGGCGGCCGTTAAATCGGGCCTCTTTATGAAAAAAAAAACATGTTGACAAAATGGAGAAGATGGGGGTACGTTTGAAATGCTAAATTGGTGGAGCGGAATGGTTGTCGGTGGCTCGGGGGGTCGCGGCGGCACGGCCAATGACGGCGTCGAAGCTGGTGGCGACGATGACGATGATGCTGTCCAAGTCTCGGTGTTGACAGCGCTTGAATACTGATGGCGGCAATGGCGGCGATTGGCGGTCACGATGACGTAATATGGCGGCGCTAATGCGGGTGATGGCGAGGAAGTGCGCGCGCGCGGAAATCCAAGAATCCTGGCAGGTTCTCGTTGACAATCAGGCCGTTTCGAAACCCAATCGTTTTGGGAGGATTTCGACACGCGCATGTGGCGGCGCGCGCGTGGTCCGCATGGAAATATTTGATACGGATCCGTGCCCTGCGCGCATGCTGGATCAACGCAGATGCACCGCGCGATGAGATGAGAATGCGGGTTCCGGGCGAGGCTGCTAAAATAATACGGTCGACTTCAGCGAATGCACGCGCAAAAAAAAACTCCAAGACTTGTGATGGAAAGCCTAACATTGCTTTATGATTGCATGCCGAAATCCTTGCAAACCACTTGTGGATTGTAGCCGCAGCACACGAACATAAAACCGATAAACCGATAAACCGATCAACCGATAAACTATTTCGGTTGATCGGTTTATCGGCAGTTCGACCGATAAACCGATATGATTACATCGGTTTATCGGTCGATCTGCCGATAAACCGATCAACCACTAAACCGACTCATCGCATGCGTGCCCGAATCTCAGCACAGCTTGGCTTTATCAGTTTATCGGTTTACCGGTATATCGGATATTTCAGTTTATCGGTTGATCGGTTGATCGGTTTATCGGCCGGGCGTTGTCGCGGTTGTCCAATGGGTAATCCTTCGAAATTATCTCTCCTCTTCCTCCTAGTCCGCCCCTTCCTCTTCCTCCTAGTCCCCCTCCGCCTCCGCCTCCTCCTCCCCCTCCTCCTCCTCCCTCTTCCTCCTCCCCCCTCCTCCGTTCCGATCCTCCCTCCCCCCCTCCCTCTCCACACTCCCTCCCTCACTGGCCCCGACGCCCATGGTTCTCCTAGTCCTCCCTCCCCCTTTTCCTCCTAGTCTCCTCCGCCTCCCCTTCCTCTTCCTCCTAGTCCTCCTCCGCCTCCGCCTCCTCCTCCTCCTCCTCCTCCCTCCTCCTCCCCCTCCTCCTCCTCCTCCCTCCTCCGTTCCGATCCTCCCTCCCTCCCTGTCCTCCCTCCCTCCCTCACTGGCCCCGACTCCCATGGTTCTGCGCGCACAGGGCCGCGGCCCCCGTGAGCCCCTTCTCGGCGTTCCAGCTGACCACCATTCCTGGGGAGTTCGTCCTCCCTCCCTCTTCCCCTCCTGCCCACACTCTCACATCCGTCCCCCATTCCCCTCGCTTGTTCCCCTCCCTTCCCTCTTTCGGATTGGGGAATTTCGAATTTCCTGTCTCCTCCTCTCCCAGGCCCAGTGCCCAGGCCCATCCAGTGCGTCTTGGCATTTTGAGGCGCGCTCGAATGCCTTGTGCTGTCTGGATGGGTTTATGTGATCTTCCAAGAACCTCCCCCTCTCTATCAGCGCCCCGGCGCGTGCACGGCCCCCCTTTCTCCGAGGCTCTGTCCCCATGACGACCCCGGGGGCCCCCCAGGGAACCTCAATGCTCGATCAGGAAAACAGCATGGACGCTCCGAAGATTTCAGCCATTACAACTTATTCGGGTTTCCCGCGGCTCAATACGCGCCAAGAGGGCTCCAACATGGCACTGCGACGGTTGAACATGGCAGCGAACATGTTGAACATTCAAAGAAGGCTTTGGGACAGCCCGAGTAAATCCCACCAGCCCTTTAGGGCGTGAGTGGTCTAACGAGCTCGTTCTGCTAAACCCCCTCCTTCCCCTTCGGGGAGGGGCCCCCCCTCCCCCTACCCCCTACCCCTGGACCTGGAGGGAGGGTTTCGCGAGGAATTGGAGCGCCCAAGATGGCCCAAGATGGCTGCAAGAGGGCCTCCCAGAGCCCCAGATGGTCTCCAATATCTTGCAAGATAGCCCAAGATGGTTCAAGATAGCTTTCAACATGCATCCAAGAGCTCTCGAGACCGCCCCAGGACGGCTCCAAGTGCCTTTCGAGCCCTCCAAGGAACCCATCAAGAGGCCAAAATCTTTGAAATCCCTTGTGTTTTTCACTGGTTGTTTGCATCATCGCCTTTTCGCGTTCGATGGGCTCTTGAGGCCTCAAGATGGCTCCAAGATGGCCCAAGAGGGCCCCAAGAGGGGCCCAGGAAGGCCCAAATACCGCCCCAAGAGCGCCCAAGACCGCCCCAAGAGCGGCCCAAGAGGGCCCCAAGAGGCTCATTTTCGGGTCCCGACGGGGGGGGGGTGACTTAAGGACCCCCCTCCTTCTTTGATCGATTGCCCCAAGAAGGCCTTCAACGCATCAAATATGCCCTCAAGAGGGCCCCAAGAGCGTCCAAAGGGGGCCCCAAGAGAGCACCAGGAAGGCCCAAGAGGCCTCCAGGATAGCCCAAAGAGGGCACCCAAGGCTTCCAAGAGGGCCCCAAGAGCGCCCCAAGAGCCCAAGAGGGACCCCCAGAGCGCATCATGAGGGCTCCAGAGGCTTGCAACATGGGCCTCAGAGTGCCCCGCGATGGCCCCAAGAGGCTTCCAATACGCGACGCTCTCAAAGCGAAGGATGTTGGTGGTTGACTCTCGTCGTCGTCGTCGTCGTCGTCGTCGTCGTCGTCGTCGTCGTCGTCGTGGTCGTGGTCGTCGTCGTATTGCTCGTCATCGTCTTCGTGTCTTTCTTCGCCACTTATATATTTTTCATACGCATGCTACTTGTCATCCTCCTCCTCCGGCTCCCCCTCCTCCTCATCCTCCTCCCCCTCCTGCTCATCATTGCCCGCCTTCCTCCCTTTTGTTCCTTCCACCCTCCTTTTCCGCATGCCCCCTCTTCTCTCAACTCCGATTGCTCCACCTCAACAGCGGATGTGGATCACTGCTGGGCCAGATGATGCTACGCATCCCTGATCGGGTCAACTCGCCTGGCGACGGTTTTTGGATGGGTTGGTGGGGATACGCGAAGCGAGAACAATTTTGGAGAGAGTGCATCACGGGCACAAGAGGGCCTCAAGCTGGCCGTCAAGGACCTCCGAGAGCCTAAGATGGTTTTCACAGGGCACGTGGACGGCCGAAGGCGGCTTCTTCACGTCTCCCAACGAGGCCCCCAAAGACGGCAAACACGGCCCCAAGACGCCTTATAATCCTCCGACTTTTCAGCATCATCCTCACCACCGCCCACATCACCACCACCACCGCCATCATCACCGTCTTACTAAGCATAATCATCATCTTCATCAACACCATCATCTCCCCACTCATCATCATCATCATCATCATCATCATCATCGGCATCATCATCATCATCCTCACCATCATCATCATCGTGATCATCGTCATCACCATCGCCATCCTGATTATAATCCGCATCGCGATGTCGATCCCGCGCGCCCAATCACGCTCCCCACCGGCCCCCCCTCCTGCCTCTCTCATAGACAACGGCTCGAGAAGCTGCCATCGACGATGCTGGGTTGGCACGGCGGCGGGGCTCGCCGCAGGCAGCTGGATCTAGCACAGTGCTGCGAAAACCCAACGAGGATGTTATCCGCCATCGCGCCCTTATGACGCGACGTGAGGTGTCGCCAGGTCCCTGGCTCAACATCGTGGACGTCAGTCATCGGTCTCGCGTAGTCTCTCACGCGGAGCCCTAAGAAAAGCCACCAGGGAGCTGTGATAACTAAACGTAAACATCAAACAACTGCCGCGGCCCCAGGAACCCCTCAAAAAAGGTTCCCAGGAAAATCTCAAGGAGCCCTCGCGGGGGTCATCAGCAGGTCGCCAGATTTAACCTGGGAGGCCTTGAGATCGCTTCGCCATGCTTCGCGCTTCGTGAAAGTTTGCCCCGCCAGATTTTGTTTCCCACGTTCAGCTCCCTCGACGGCCCCCGACGGTCCGGCGATGGCCTCAAAAGCTTGCAAGGCGGCCCAAAAGGCCCCGCATACGGCCCCAGCACGGAACCCAAACGGAAGGCCCGACGAAACACTTCGAACCATTGGCCCGAAGGAACCCCAACGGGGCCCAAGGAAGCCCCCACGAAGCTATGATGAAGGCGCACTAAGGAGGCCCCCCCCCCGGAAGCCCAAAAAGCTTGGATGCGGCCCCCGTAAAGTCCAAGAAGTCCGCAAAATGTTCTGAAGAGGCCTGACCTCAAGAGGCCCCGATGTCACCCCCAAGACATCTCAAAGGCTTCTCTGGGAAATCTGACTCAAAACCCAAACGCGCTGGCGGGGTGAGCCGAAGGCCATCGCATTCCGCGCAACTGGCGGTTGTCGATGCTCGCCAGGCGGTGTATCTCATCGGCGTCCCGCGGGAGCTCGCAGCCCGTGCCGGCGACGCGAAACGCCGGTGCTAAGCACCTCATCTGACTGCGCTGGCGCACGTTCAGTGATCCGCCACCGCGCCTCGACGCACGAAGTGGGGCGCTCCTGCCCTCTGTTTTCAAGATCGCCCGAGAGGCCTCCAATATGGCTCCATGACGGCCCAAGAGGCCGCCAAGACGGCCCCAAGAGGGCCCCAAGACGGCCCCCAAGACGCCCAAGATGGCCTCCAGGACGGCCAAGATGGCCTCCAAGATGCCTCCAAGACGGCCAAGAGGGCCTCCAAGACGGCGAAGATGGCCCCTAGATGCACCCAAGACGGCCCCTGATGGCCTCAAGATGGCCTAAGACGGCCCAAATGGACCGCAAGAGGCCTCGAAGACGGCCCAGGGGCCCTCCAAGACGTCCCCCAGGAAGTCCTGAAAGCGTCAAAATCATTTGTTTTCAGTAAGTTTTTTCAAGGATTTTGGCATTCGCTTTGTTGGAGTTTTCCGTCGGCCGAGGACGTACCAGGAGGCCCTCAAGATCGTCCCAAGAGCGCCCGAATATGGCCCCATGACGGCCCAAGAGGCCCCCAAGAGGCCCCCAAGAAGGCCTCGAGACGGCCCGAGAGGAACCCAAGACGCCCAAGATGGCCTCCAGGACGGCCAAGATAGCCTCCAAGATGCCTCCAACACGGCCAAGATGTACCCAAGACAGCCCCTGATGGCCCCAAGATGCACCCAAGACGGCCCAAAAGGCCCGCAAGAGGCCTCTAAGACCGCCCACGAGCCTTCCAAGACGTCCCCCAGGAAGGCCCGAAAGGGTAAAAAAACACTGATCTCCCTTAGGCTTTGAACGATTTTTACATGTTCTTTTTTTCGGCTCCCCGACGGGCCAAGACGGCCCAAGAGGCCCCCTACATCGCCCCAGGAGCGCCCAAGAGCCCTCCAAGATGGCCCCATGACGGCCCAAGAGGCCCCCAAAAAGGCCCCACGAGGGCCCCAAGACGGCCGACCAGTCCTCCAAGACATCCAAGATGGCTTCCAGGACGGCCCTGAGGCGCCCCAAAATGGCGAGAAGTCCGTTCAGAGAGGCCCCCAAGACGGCTTCCGACGGCGTCAACCGGGCCAGAAAAACTCTAAGACGGCCAAAGAAGCCCTGAAGAAGCCCCCGAAGGCTCCCCGCAGGCTCAAGGAGGCACCCAAGAGGCCTCCAAGAGGCTCCCAAGAGGCGTCTCAGAGCCCCCCAAGAAGCCCCCAGGAAGTCTCAGCAGGCCCCAAAAGTGCCCCAAGAAGCCGCCTCCTCCTCCTACTACTATTCCTTTTCCTCCTCCTCTTCGTGTTTACTCTCCCCCACATGTTCCCCGAAGGCTTTCCAAACCGACTTGGGGAACACATGGTTCAATAGCTTGGCCAAGATTTAGCCCGACCTTCGGCCACATTGGCGTTTCCAAAAGGGCAGGGGGCGGCGGTGATTCGCCGCAGGCGTCTTCGATAGCACTAGGTCCATCACGACCTGCATCAGCGAAAACTGAACGTCGGCATGCTGAGAACCGCCACCATGTTTCATGGCACGCTGAGGCGTGCTGGAATGTCAAGTACTGTCTGGTAGCATTGCGGTAGGTTCCTAAGGACGCATCCGTCTTGCGAGCGCCCCCTCGCGCGCGTCGCAACCTCTTCCCGTTCTTTCAATTGTTTGTTTTTTAAGGTCGGTGCCCAGACGCGGCCCCGGCGCTCTCCGACGCGCCCAGGATGCCGAAGATGGCTTCCGAGACGGATGTGCGAGGTCACCACAGCGGCCAAGATGGGCTAAGATGCCTCCAAGACGGCCCAATATTCCCTAGTATGTGTCAAGACGGCTTGAGCGAGGCCCCTCTCATGATCATAGTCGTCAATCGTCGACATCATCGCCACTACCCCACTGCCGGGCAATCTTCATCCTCTCGTTATTTATCCTCCTCCTCCTCCCCCACCTCCTCTTCGCCATCATCATCATCATCACCGCCATCATCGTTATCGTTATCGCCAGTACCATCGCCATCGTAATCATCATCGTCGCCCTCGTCGTCGCCATCATGCCCCTCGTCCTGCTAACCTGTGGTTCCTCTTCCGCTTCCCCTATCATCATCCTCGATGCATGGTGGTAGTCGCCATCGCCATCATCGTCACGCACCACCACCATCATCACCACCATCGGTTCGCGCAGCTGCTACCGATAATGCTGAGCTGGCACCGCGGCGGGAAGTGCCGCAGGCATTTGGAGAGACCGAACAGGCCCTGAAGCAGCTCAGGGTAATCCGCCACCGCGCCCTCGGGCGCGAATTGCAATGTCATCGGGCTTTTTGCTGAATCCCCCGAACCTCAGTCCTCAATCCCGAGGGCCTGGACATAAAACTCTTAAATATATCGGGGCCTCCGCGCGCCTCCAGGGGCGCGTCGCGCGCCCCCCGGGCCCCGTCGCATCCTGGCCAAATCCCGACTGCGAACGGCGAAGCCTCCAGACGGTTCCACAAGGCAGCCCTGGGCCCCGAGAGGCGCGCCGGCAGCGAAAGAAGCATTGTGGGGGGGGGGGAAAAAAACAAAAAAACAAAAAAAAAAAAAAAAAAAAAAAAAAAAAAAATCCAAACGGGGTTCCAACAGGCCCCAAGGAACGACCCTCAACAAGGCCCAGAACTGCTACATAGGCTTCCGGAGGCGCTACGAATCGACCCAAGAAACATTTTGGATGACTTCGGCTCGCAACACAGGCGCGGTGGCGGGATAGGCCGAAGGCCATTAGATAATGCAGCCGGCCGCTGCCACTCGCCAGATCCGCCACCCCCTGTGGTCTTTGCCACCAGGGTGCCCTGCGCGCTAAACTTCAGGTTCTTTGAAAACTCCCCCTCGGGTCTCGGCGCGGCGCCGCTGCACAGAAACGTTTCCAAGACCAGCCTAGATATCTTCCAAGACGGCCAGGATGGCGTCCAAGATCGACTGAGATGGTCCAAAATGAACTCCAAGATGGCCCAAGAGGGTTCGCGATGCCTCTAATTCCGCCCAGTAGGGTCCAAGATGACCACCAAGTCGGCCCAAGAGGGCCCAAGATGCCTCCAAGTCCGCCCACAGCGGCGCGCGGTGATTCGCCGCAGGCATGTTCGATCGCACAGGCGTGCCAAGCACGACTGTTCCATGAGGCTCCACTCAGCCTCCGACACACCTCGGCCCCAAGGCAGGTAGGCCGAGGGTCTTTTGCCTCCGCGCACCTGAATCCCCCGCACGAGCGACCTGGACCTCGAGGACGAGGCGGGACCGCAGGCGGCGGCGCAGCCTGATCCGAGCGCTGCGTCGCCGCGCGAGCCGACACCCCCAGGCGGCCCCCCGCCGGCCCACCTGCTGCGCGCTGCGTCGCCGTGGAGTGGCCCCGCCGGCTTTCTCCAGGGCCCCATCGTTTGGCGGTGTCCAACGACGGGCGAGGAGTTGCGCTACTTCGCCGCCAGGGTGGCGCCCTCCAGTTGCGGGGTTGACGCGGATGAGCCGCCTGAGAACGGGCCGCTCGAGGAGGAGCCGCTGTTGCTCTACCTCGCCGGCCTCGGGGGCGAGGGTGGCGACGCGAGAGCGCCGTTCGCCGGGAAGCTCAAGGCCATGATGAGCTGGGGACTGCCGCCGTTTCGGTTCCTCGCGCCACTGCGGCCGCGAGACCGGCTGTGGATCCTGGATCGAAACGACGCTGCGCACGGCTTCCTCGGGGATCTAGTGCCCGGGAGCGTGGACCTGCTCGCGGACTTCGTTGAGAGCTTCGCCGACGGCGGGCCCGTCGTCGCGCTCGGCTTTTCCGCGGCGCTTACTGCATCACGGAGCTCCTGGCGCACGGGCGGCCGCGCATGGAGGCGGTGGCCTTGGGAGGTCCCCACGGCCACGGGCAGCCCAATTTGGCTGGAGTTCCGGCATACACGGACCCAGTCGGGAAGTTCCAGGATTACCTGGACCGCCTGGAGGAGCACCCAGGAGTGCCAGGTGGCATCTGGGCCGTGCACGCCGAGGACGACGACCAGTGCCCGAGGCGGTGCGCCGAGGAGGCGCTGGAGGCATTGGGGGCCCGGAATGCGCAGCAGGGCTTCCCGCGGGCGCAGCACACGTTGCTGCCGCCGGGCATCCCGCGGGCGCAGTACGAGAACAGCGCGCTCTGGCGAAGGGAGCTGCTCCGCGCGCTGCTGCGCGCGGCCCGCGAGCGCGGCAGCGAAGGCGCCGAGCATGTGCTGGACGAGGTTGCTGGCGGCGCGGCCGGCGCGCCTGGCGCCGCGTGCATCTGGCTGCCGTGCGACGCCGACGCGGCCGGCGACGCGGCCTCCCAGGAGCTCCTCGCGAAGCTCCGCGAGGAGGCGGCGACGCGCCGACGCAACCCGAGCAAAAAGCTTCGGAAGGACGCGTCGGCGCGCCGACGTGGCCAGCCGACGCGCGCGGAGAGGCGGGCGCATCTGCAGGGGTAGTGTCGCGCCCTATCAAATATGACGCGCGTCACTCCCTGCCATCGTCGCCGTCGCCGTCGAGGACGCACGTGGATGACTTGGAGGGGGGTGACGAGGGAGAGGAGAGAGTGGTCGGTGGTGGGGGGTGGCCAGAGGGGTGGCCCGAGGAGAGAGCGGTCGGTGGTACCAGCCGTCCTGTGATATATTCGCCCCCAGCCAACCTCTGGTATGTTTGTCCCCGGCCGTCCTGTGGTATATTTGCCCCCTGCCGACCTGCGATTTGAAGATGCTCCGCGCGCCGGCGGTCTTGCGGGAAGCGAAATCTGGCAGGGCACTTCGGGCTAGGATGTTGTCGGTTTCAACCGTGCTTAGGCGGGTTGGGGGGGGGGTCTTTCTCCCCCTCCCCCTCCTTCTTTGCGCTTTAGGGGTTTCGCATTTCCCCTCTCCTCCTCCCCTTTCCTCCTTCTCCCTCCCCTCTCGCGGAGTCTTGTCGGGGCTCTGCTCCTCGTGGAGTCTTGTCGAGGCTCTGCTCCTGGAGCCGATCGCCGTCCGTCCTTTCGTACAATGTGATCCAGACCGACGCAAAATGGCGCGCCAGATTTTGCTCCCCACCGAAATTTGCCCCGCCAGATTCTGCCTCCCGCGCGGCTGCCGCCATCGCCATCATTATCATCAGCATGACCTTCCTCTTCCTCATCTTGAGACATCCTCGCAACGCTGACCTCTGATATGCCCTGCCCCAAATTGTGCTGGCCATTTCCGCCCACGCAAAAACTCGCCTCGTTCACCTGGGGGGGATGTGCCCAGCCTTGAAATAGTCTGACCCCCGATCTGCCCCGGGATGCGATGTTCAGACAACTTTCGCCCGGGGCGCCCTCGCACTTCTGACTTCGGAGGTGCCCTACCCCATGGCGGTCCGACCACTTTCGCCTGCGACATCCTCGCAACAGCGGCTTCCGAGACGCCTATAGCTGACCTCTTCAGGCCACTTTCGTCTGAGACAACGACCTCGCATATGCCCTGCCCCAAGTTGGTTCGGCCACTGTCGCCTGAGACCCTCGCAGGCCCTGCACTACCCGCGCAAAGCATCGCGCGCGGCGGGAGATGCTCGGACCCCTGCGGGACTCCGTCCGCACCAGAGACTCAGGCTGATCAAGCCGAGCCGCCCCAGAGCGGGGTGCGCCGTCCGCGCCAGAGCCAAACACAAAACTCATGCCGTCGCCGTCGCCGTCGTCGTCGTGGCGGGGGACTGACAACCAGCCGATAACCCGATAAACCGATAAACCGATATGCGGCACAAGGATCGCCTCCACAGGTTTCCCCCCAGCGGTCTCAGACCAGCCAGTCAACCGATGAACCGATAAACCGATAAACCGACGAAGAGAGGGGGGCGCGCCAGCAATCGCCTCTATGTTCGCATACGAAGATTATCGGTTTTTCGGTTGAGCGACCGATCCACCGATAAACCGATCAAATTATATCGGTTTTTCGGTTGATCGGTTTGCAAACCGTTCAACCGATTACTTTTTATCGGTTGATCGGTTTATCGGTCGGATGGATTTCCGGAAGCCGTTGCCGCTGCACTCCACTTGTGGACTTTGTGCAATTTCGTTCAAGGAGCTCTTGAAACAGATCTTTGGCGATAAACGAATGCGCGCGCATAGTATCATTTGACAGGGACGAGGGGGGCGACAACGGGTTGGCTGGAATGAAACGAACTCACATGAAAACGAACGACGAGGCAGAATCATACGTACATTGCAGTGTCCCAGGGCGGGGCCGGTCAGTCCAGGGGGAAATGGGGCGGTAGTCTGTTCTTGCCTCGAGAGGAGAAGATGCGCAATGCAGCATCTGTGGTGCAGAACCTGCGCTGCAAGCTGTGTGGTTCGAGCTATGGGATGCAATATATATATATATATATATATATATATATATACACCCTGCGAAATGCTTAAGAAATCATGGATTAAGAAATTCATAATCTCAGAATCTGAATAAAAAACCAGAACTTCTATTAAAATCTTGGGATTTACATTAAAGCATTAAGAATCATCGAGACTCTGGCCGAAAACTTAAGCTTTCTTAAGCATCGCCGAGGGTGTATATATGTATAAATATATATATATATATATATATATACACGTGGTGCAGGATGTGCGGTACTAGCTGTTCGGTGCACCCGGTGCGCGGGCCGTCCGCGAGGCGGCCACGCAGCGGCTCGCCCTCCACCCCTGCAGCCGTGGGCGACGGGGCGAGGGCGCCGTGCTCCAGACGAGCCGCCCTCTGCTCGTAGAGCTGCTGGAGATCTCGAGCCTCGAGGCCTCTCGGGAGCGGCCAAGAGGGGGGTGTCCAAGAGGGGGGGGTGCAGATCGTGACCGGCGGCATGTGCGCGGCCCAGCGGGGGGGCCAGGGACGCAATGAAATAAGAAGAGGCGCCATGAAATCTGGGGAAATATCATGGCCCGCGCCATGAGATCCACCCCCCCTAGTCATCACCCCCCTCTTTTCCGCCCCCGAGCCTTGAAAGATGGGGCGAGCCTGGGCGAAACGCCGGGCCCATTCTGTACTGACGCGGCGCGACGAGGAGCCCTGAAGAACGAGGAGGGACGGAGGAGGACAAGTAAGGAGGGCGGAGGAGAAGGGAGGGAGGAGCATGAAGGAGGAGGGCGGAGGGAAGAGCGAGGAGCGAGGAGCGAGCAGCGAGATTGAGAAGGGAGAGAAGGGAGAGAAGGGAGAGAAGCGAGGAGGGAGGAGGGAGGAGGGAGAAGAGAGGAGAGAGGAGAGAGGAGAGGAGGAAGGAGAGGCGAGGGAGGGAAGGGGAGGGAGGAGGTAACGCAGCAGCACCAAGAACGGTTGGGGGAGACCTCGATGTACTCACACATGCTCTCGATCTTGGGCATGTTCAGCTGGACCACCGTCGTCTCGCGCCACTCGCGTTCCTACCAGCTACCCCCGGAAGAGGAGATACGAGAGCAAAGCAGAGGTGAGGAGAGGAGAGGAAACGATACAAGGAGGAAGAGGACGAAAAGGTCGAGGAGTAGGAAAGGAGGAGGAGAAGAGCAGGATGCGAGAAAGGCAGGAGGAGGGGGGGGGAGATGGACGAGAGGGAGGAGGGGAGACTCGACAGGAATACTGGAGCGGGGGATGGTAGGGGGGGGGGGGGACAAGGGGGGAGCGGGCAGAAGGGGAGGAGAGGAGGGAAGGAGGGGCAGGGAAGGGATGAGGAGGTTGAGGAGGGGAACGAGGAGCGGAAACGGTGAGTAGAAGGGGAGGGAACGAGGGGAAGGAAGGTCGAGGAGGGGAACGAGGGGAAGGAAGGGAAGGCAGGGGGAAGACGAAGGAGAAGGAAGGGGAGGAATAAAAAAGGAGGTGAATGGGGAGTGGAGGACGAGGACCGATATCCGCCGCTTGCGCTCCTCCCAGCCCCCCTTGAAGGACGCTGGCTTCTCGCGCGTCTTGACCACAACCTGCAGACCATCGGAGCGACGCTTCCCGAAGAGCACCTGCATGCCTTGGTGCGTGGACTCCATGACCTCGTGGGCGGTGCCCCGAAGAACTGATTCTCCCTCCTCACCACCACTACCAGTCCTCGGCATACTTTAAACATCTGTTACCATCACCACCACTACCACCACCATCAGCAGCAGCAGTAGCATCCTACCTTCGCCATATATCAAAGAATCCTCCTACGCCTCCTCCTCCTCCTCCTCATCCTCCCCTCGCACCCCTCCGAACCCTCCTCCTCCTCCTCTCCTCCTTCCTTCCTCTCCCCTCTCCCCTCCTCCTCCTACTCCCTCTCTCCTTCCCCCCCTTCCTCCTCCTCCTCCCCCCTCCTCCTCCTCCTCCTCCTCCTCCCCATCCCCCCTCCTCTCCTCCTCCCTCCTCCTCATGTCCTCCTCCTCCTACTCCTCCTCCTCCTCAGGCCTCCTCCTCCTCTCCTACTGTTCATCTCCGTTTCCTACTTCCTATCCTTATTCCTTATTAGAATATACTCCTACTCCCCCTCAGGCCGGCAGATAGCGGGCGCATCCGGGTGGTCCCATCCTAACCTGTAAAAAACAATACAAAATCAACATTTTTCTTATTTTTTCCTCTCGACATGGACGTCCTGTCGTCCACAGCGATAATCCATTGCAAAAAAATACCACAAAGAGCACACGCGCGCGTTCATGTCAGAATCCTACCGAACACCGTGTGTTTGCAAGCATTTCAACATAAAACATCAAAAACCCAATGCTTTTTCACAAAAATTGTACAAATTTCCCGCCCGGGCTCTCTTGCTGAAATCATAGGGAAACCATAGGAATCTTAAGAATTCTGTCAAATCCAGCGATTTCACGTCATCGCGCGGTGCACTCGCGATGCTCTGTCATGCACCCAGGCCGCGAATCCTGTGCAACAAATACCACAAAGAGCACACTCGCGCGTTCATGTCAGAATCCTACCGAACACCGTGTGTTTGCAAGCATTTCAACATAAAAACATCAAAAACCCAATGCTGTTTCACAAAAATGCTTTGGGGTGTCCTGTCAGACCGTCGGGCTTCCTCCGGCCACCTCTGGCTTCCTGCGGTGTACCGGGCCATTCTCGACTCGTCTGGCAATGCGTGCGCGGCATTCAACACGCGCTCGCCAGTTCCCGTCGGCAAACGCCATCGCGGCCGCATCAGCTGTACCAAACCGGCTGGCCGGTGTGACTTCGGCCCCCAGTTGTGCCAGCTTTGCTTATTATGTTGTGGGAGGGCGGGTGGGACTGGGCATGCCATGCTTGACTCGCTCGAGCTGGCTAGCTTGACTCCT
>CAUYUJ010000439.1:93926-96426 GCA_963575745.1 Prorocentrum cordatum
GGATGGCTGGGCTGCTGGGGGGGGCGGGGGAAGATTGGGGCGGGGCGGGGGCGGGGGCGGCGCGGCGCGGCGCTGGGCTGCTGTGCCACATTCGTTTTTCACACACACACACACACACACACACACACACACACACACACACACACACACACAACACACACACACATATTATATATATATATATATATATATATATATGCACACATATATACATAAATATGTATTTCTATAACGACGGGGGGGAAGTGCGGTGCGACGCGGTGATAAACTTGTTCGGTCAGAGGCGGCCACACTCGAGGGGAGCGGGGAAAGGCTGCGGGGGGCGGCGCGACGCGACTGCGGGAGGGAGCTAAAAGGGGGGCGCGGTGCGAAAAGGAAGCGGTCGGAGCAAGGGGGGCCCTGGGGGAAGATGAAGTGGGGCGGGGGGAGGGGGCGGGGCCCTGCAGGGGGGCAGAGGGGGGGGCGGTGCGGAAAGAAAGCTGTCGGGGCGGAGGGGGGGCACTGGGCTGCCGGCGGGCAGCGAGGATGAGGGGGCGGGAGCGGCGTCCAGCGGGGGCGCAGGAGGAGAGGAAGGTGTGCGACGCGAAAGAAATGGCCAGGCGGAGTGGGCACTGGGCTGATGCTGGACTGAGGGAGCGGGGGCGGTACCCTGCGGGGAGGGGGAGGGGGAGGGGAGGGGGGGGGTGCGGTGCGAATACGAAACATTGGAGCGGAATGGGCACTGGGCTGCTGGGCGACAGCGGGGACGTGGGGCGGGGGCGGTGTCCTGCGGGGGGAGGGGGGGGGGAGCGGGGCAAAAACGGAGCGGTTGGGAAGGAGGGGGCTCTGGGCTGCTGCAGGACAGGGAGTAGAGGGGGCGGGGGCGGCGCCCTGCGGGGCGGACGGAAGAGGGGGCGGTGCGAAAATCAAGTGGTCGGGGCGCACAGGGCACGGGGCTGCTAAGGGGCAGTGCAGAGAGGGGGCGGGGGCGGGGGCGGGGCCATGCGGGGTGGGTGGGGAGGGGAGGGGGCGGGGTGGTGCAACAGTAGAACGATCGGGGCAGAGGGGACCTTCGGTGGAGCTCCCCATGGGGCCACGAAGTGGGTGAAGGGTGTGCCGAATGGGGCGCGGGTGCGCCATGCGGACGCTGCCGCTGGGCCCTTCGGCGGAGCTCCCTGTTGAGCCACGAAACGTGCGACGAGTGTGCCGAAGTGGGGCGCGGGTACGCCATGCGGACGCTGCCGCTGAGGCCTTCGGTGGAACTCCCCATGGGACCACGGAGCGTGTGAGGGGTGTGCCGAAGTGGGTGCGGGCACGCCATGCGGACGCCATGAGGACCCAACACCACAGGATGGTTGAAAGTTGGGACAAAAAAAGTAAAGGGGAGGGAGGGAGGCGATGGGATGCGACCACTGTTACGGACAGTGTCTGGGCCTAGTTCAGACCAGGTGGTGGAATGGAAAGAGTGGGAGAAGAGAGAGAGCAAGCTAGGTGCGCTCGCGCCTAATCTGATATCCTACCCCTCCCTCCCACCCCTTCCCATGGCGCTGATGTCTTTCTACTCACGGACGCGCGTCATAGCCGACCTGCGACTCACACATAAAAATCACTTCGTGTTATGTGCAATCGGAAAAAGGGGAGCTGCGTGCACAAGAGGAGGAGGTGGCGGGTGAGCAGGAGGATGAGCGGGAGGAAAAGGATGAGCACGAACAACAGCAGCAGGAACTAAAGCGGAAGGATCACGAGGGAAAGGACGACCACGGAAGGTGGAGGGGAAATGAGGGGGGGCGACAGCGCTGAATAAAGATTCGGGTTCAGAAAAGTGGCCCGCGCTGGGGCGAGACGAAGAGCAGCAGCAAGAACTGGAGTGTATGGAGTGGGAGGAACAGGAGGACCAGGCAAAAGCGGACGAGGGAAAATGAGGGTGGGGCCACAGTTGAAGCAAGACTCGGATTCAGAAAAGTGGCCCGCGCTGGGGCGAGAGCGCCACTCTGAACGACGGGGGCAACTCGCCCATTAGAAAATAAGGCCCACGCTGCAGGAGGAGCACTATTTTGAAACACCGAAAACAATTTGAGTGGAAAAAAACGTAAAGATAAACAAACGTGTTGCGAAGTCCTATAGAAAACGCCACACGCGGAGGGGGCGGGAGATCTTCTCGACAACTTCAGGAGAGGAGGGGAGTAGTATCCGTACTGCTGCAGAGCGGAGAGGGAGGGAGGCGGAGAGAGAGAGAGGAGAGAGAGGGGGGAGGAGGGAGGGGGGAGGGGAGGGAGGGAGGGGGAGAGGAGAGGAGGAGGAGGCAGGAGGAGGGGGGGGGGGGAGGGAAGGGAGGGAGGGAGGGAGGGAGAGAGAGAGAGAGAGGGGAGGAGGCAGGGGAGGAGGGCGGCGGCAGCAGCACGCGACGGCGCAGGGCGGGAGGGCCGGCCCGGGGCCTTCGACGCGAGCAGGGTCGGCGGGGACGACTGCCCGGGCCGGCTTGTCCGAGACGTGCCTCCGGCCGGGCGGGAGCGAGAGAGAG
>CAUYUJ010000439.1:101426-113702 GCA_963575745.1 Prorocentrum cordatum
GCTTCACGGCACGCCCCTTGGCAGCAAGACTGGCGGCACGGTGTGCGCCGCAAGGGCACGGGCACCATCGGAGTGAGCGACCTGGCAGCAGCGTTGGCCACGCGATGGCTGCTGGCCGCGAGAGGGCACGCTTGGAGTGAGCTTCCTAGCAGCTACGCCAGTCATGGATGTGGCCGCCAGGCAAGAAACACGCACGGGAAGCCCACTGGAGGCTGACGGGAGGAACACGCGAGGGATGCCGCCCAGCGCACCTGCACTGTGGAAGGTATTGAAGCAAACAGAAGGCCCATTCAGGCAAGCCTGGATCGGGGCAAAACGTCGTGGGAAAAGGTCGAAACCTCTGGGGCCCTTCGGATTGGAAAAGCACGACGCCAGAGGTCTGGGAAGTAATGGATTCTGAGACACATATTGAAATCTACATGACGCTGGAGGTATGGGAATGACTGGACTCTGATCCAGGCTACCCAGCTTCTTCAGGACCGCGGAATCACCAACGACCTCACCGCACAGTCCGTCACCGCACGGTTCGTAGAACGGCCCGAGGCCAAAAGCCGAGCGGTGACCCCGAATCCCCACCGACTCACTCGGTGGCGAAATTCGAACCCTACCACCACCAACCGTCGATTCTCCTGAATCGACGGGAGGCAAAAGTAGGTTTCGGATGTCGCAAGGTGTCTGACAAATTCCGAACCCTACGCCCGCCGCCCATCGATGCCTGAATCGTTGATCGGCAAGGGTAGGGCTCGGATTTCGCCGCCGACCTAACTCGGGTCTCCCTCTGTTTCTCGGCACGATCTGGGCAACCCCGGAACGCTCTCGGCGAGGCGCAGCTGCTGGAACGCATCCCGAGGCGGGAAAGCAGCCGAGAACCGACGAAATCGGCCGAAAACCCCGACCCCCCACCCTCTGACTCACCAAACGGTGTGTTCGCCACACCGCTTCTCAGGAGAGGCTAAGGCCACAGGCAGAGCAAGCCCAGGCGGGGGCCAAGCACTCCATGCGGACTCGCTCCGCATGTGCTCGGCATCCTGCCAGGAGCGGCAAGTCCAGACGGAGCAGGTCCGTACGGAGACCGAGCACTCCGCATGGATTTGCCATGCCCGGTGGCACCCCCCGAGTTTCGACGCCCCCGGGCTTCGCCCCGCGCGGAGCATCGGGGCCAGGAGGAGCGGGCACCCGCGCCCTCGCGGCAACTGGCCCCTGCTGCTGCTGCTGGAGGGCGCCTCAGATTCGCGGCGCGCACCTAGGGGGGACGGAGGGAGGGGGGGGGAAGGCTTCTTGGAAGGAAGCTGCTGCTTAGAGGCCGCCGGCCTTACATCTGTAGACAAGGCCCGCGCCTTCTGAGAAGCAGGGGCGCTTCTAAAAAGCCCCCACCCCTCCCGCCACCCACCTCTGCGAGTGGCTGATCAGAGGCCCAGGCCGCGCGAAGCGCGAGGTGCAGCCATCCCCGAGCCCCTGCAGGCGACCTGGCAGGCCTGAGCTGCATCGAATCGCGAAATCGGATCGGATCGGAAACTCATCGGATCGCCAGCAAGTCGTCCCGAATGTGATCGAAGTCGGGCCGCCGAGCCCGGCTGCAGCTGGCTCGAGCCGGCGCTGGCGAGTCGAACAAAATCGAATCGACTCGGAATCGCGGGCGCAGCCGCGAGTCGAATCGCACCGAAGCGGATCTGGGGCGGCCCTGCCTGGCCGATCGTTATGCATCTGTACACATCTGGCAGACCTTATTGAAGGGGCCCCAGGACACACAAATAAATACACACAAATAAAAATATTCCCCATATTTCCCCATATTTTCTGGGTTTTTGTCTTCCCCCCCACTTCCCATATTTTCCCATATTTTCTTGGGAATCGACGATTAATTGTGTCTGTGTGTTTTTTCCTCTCCTGACTTATCAGCGTTATACGTTTAGAGACGCAACGAACCGAACTATCACGTGCTCTTCTTTGCGAGCGCAGCCGGACGCGCTCCCCCCGTGGGACCAGAGCGTGCCCGGGTTGCGCTCGAGGGTCGCGCGTGCCGGTCGCGGCTCTGCGCCCGCATGACTGCTTGCTGTCTGGCCGGCTCTCGCTCGCCTGCCTGCCTGCCTGCCTGCCTGCCTGCCTGCGTGCGTGCGTGCGTGCCCGCCAGCCTACTTGCTTGGCCCTCCTGGTAGCTTACACCACGTTCATTTGGAGTCAACACTGCTAGAAGTGTTTGACCTGCCAAGGAGAAGGTCCGCATGGTTGCTCCACTCTGGCCCTCTGGGCGACTGGACGAGGCGACCGCGGGCCTTCGGGCTTGGTGACGACGGTGAGGTTCATCTTCTTCATGCGGTCTTTGAAGGCCTTCATGATGGCTGGCGACTGCTGACCTGCAGCCCCTCTTCGGGAACGCGGCTGCCGCAGCGACACGGGCGTGAGATCTCAAATTATCAGTGCGGCCGAGCGGGAGCCAAAAAAAAGGCTGTGACAGGGGGGCGGGCTGACAGCGATGGCGGCGACTGTAGTGGCGGTGATGGGCAGTGTCAGTGGGCGGCAGCTGGAAAGGCGGCACGCAACAAAAGAACGCGCGGTGGATGGGATAAGGCCGACGAAAGGGGAGAGCGATAAGGACAAGAGGACGCCAGGCATGCATCAGCACCGGTCCTGGCCAGGTCCATTCTGGGCCCAGGATTGGAGCACATTTACGCCCCCGGGCTTGCGAGTGATCCTGGGCCCAAGATCGGCCTGGCCAGGATCGGTGTAGGCGTATGGTGTACAATTGGGGATTTGGTGTCCTCCCAAAGGAGGAAGGAGGCGGTGGGTGGCGATGGCAGGAGGTGGGCGTCAAACGTAGGTCACCTGACTTCGACTTTCGCGCTGCGCGGAGAGGGGGCGCGACGCGCTGCGGGATCGACCTGCGACCACCCCTGGGGCCCGACACCGGGCTGGAGGGCGCCTGGTGCGGAACAGTGTGACGCCAGGATCTCAGGGCCTGGAGGCCCAGAGCGTGCCTGAAGCTCCCGCGGGTCGCACGCCCCTCTCGGGGAGAGAAGGGGGAGAAACTGGGAGGAGGGCGGCGACGATAGAGAAAACCCCTGGGAGCCTCCAAGAGATCCCCGAGAGCCCCCGGGAACCTCTGTAGACCGCTGGGAACTTCTGGAGACCGCCGAAGGCACCCAGGAAAACCATCAAAAGCGTGACTTTGGACGCCCGAAATGGGTACGGACAGAAACGGGTACGATGCCCGACAACAAATGCTGTCCCAAGCCGACAGCGGCCGCTGTTGGGCAGGCGGCCTTCTGTCTCAAATGGACAACGCCCGCGGCGAAACCGACAGCGAGCCCTGTTCAAAGTGAACCGGACATGCTATCGGTAACCATTCTTGCCGCACCCGTTCCGATCGTGCCGAAAGGGCATCGAGGGTGCCAGGGCCAAAAGCCCTCAGAGCGTCGACCAGTGGCGACATCCGAATCCTACCCCCACCAGCCATCGATCGTCCTGACCCGATGGGAGGCAGGGGCAGGGCCAGGATTTCGCCACGCGCTCGACGAATTCCGAACCCTGCCCCCGCCGCCCACCCAGTTGCCCGAATCGTTGATCGGCGAGGGCCGACTTCGGACTTCGCTGCCGAATTCGGGAACGGCCAAGAGGGGGGGGGTCCAAGAGGGGGGGTGCGCAAATCATGACCGGCGGCATGTGCCTGGCCCAGCGGGGGGGCCTGGGCCGCAATGAAATGGAAGAGGCGCCACGAAATCTGGGGAAATATCATGGCCCACGCCATGATATCCCCCCCCCCCCTAGTCATCACCCCCCTCTTTTCCGCTCCCGACGAATCGAGGGCCGTCGGGGCGGCGGGCGGGCGGCGGGCGGCGTCCTGCCGCCGCCCTCCAGGCGCGCAGCGCGCCCGCCAGCGCGCCGCGGCGCCGCACGCGGCCCGCCAGCCGCGAGCGCTGCTCGGCGGCCGCGAGGCCCCTCCACTCGAGGGCGACCGACGGCCCGGCGGCCAGGGACGGCCGGCCCCCCGCCCCCCCCGCCCCCCGCGCCCCTGCGGAGGAGGGGAAGGGGGGGGGGGGGGGGGCATCTCTGACTCGGTGTGGGCACCGCGGACGGCGTGCCACTCGGAGGGGGGCGGGGGAAGGGGGGTGAGGAGGAGGGAGGGGGAGGAGGGAGGAGGAGGAGGAGGAGAGGAGGAGGGGAGGAGGAGGAGGAGGTGGAGGTGGAGGAGCAGGAGGAGGAGGTGGGAGGAGAAGGGAGGGTGGAGGAGGAGGCGGGGAGAGAAGGGAGGAGGTGGGAGGAGGAGGAGGGAGGGAGGGATGAGGAGGGAGGATGGAGGAGAGAGAGGAAGGTGGAGGGGGGGAGGGAGGAGGGAGAAGGGTGGACGGAGGAGCAGAGAGGAGGGAGGAGGGAGGAGGGAGGGGGAAGGAGGAAAGAGGGGAGGAGGGAGGAGGAGGAGGAGGGAGGAGGGAGAAGGGGGGAGTAGGAGGAGTAGGAGGAGGAGGAGGAGGAGGAGGAGGAAGAGGAGGAGGAGGAGGAAGGAGGATCGATTATGGAGGAGGAGGAGGAGGAGGAGGAGGAGGAAGGAGGGAGGAGGAAGAGGAGAATGAGGAGAAGGAGGAGAAGGGAGGAGGAGGAAGGAGGAGAGGGAGGGAGGGAGGGGCACGAAATTACGACCACGACGGGATATCGTCCTTGGGGGCTTGAACGGCCCTCCTGCCTCCTCCTCCTCCTCCTCTTCCTCTTCTGGATTTCCCGAAATCCTGATCGCCTGGGATGTGGGATATTCCAGGCACTCAAAATTTTAGAACTACTGATTAATTCAACCAAACTACTCCTTACAAGCAATGGGTGTATATGTATGTAGATCTAACAAAACATGAAGCTGTGGTGGTTCTGGATTTCCCGGAACCCTGATCGCGTGGGTTGTGGAATATTCCACTCCTTCCGAATTTTAGATTTGCAAGAATATCAGCCAGCGCTGACTCCGAACAAATTAGGCGACTCAAATCCAGGAGTCCGAATAATCAAGCATGCTTGGAATCCGCAACTCATCAAGTCATCAAGCAAGCAAACGTGCAAGCAAGCAAGCAAGCAAGCAGGCATAGGCAGAGGCGCAGGCATAGGAGTTAAGGGGGAAGCATAGGCATAGGTATAGACATAGCCACAGGAACTGTGGAGGGCATAGGAATTAGAGGGCAACGGACCAACTAGTAGGGTTTGAGCTAGGGCTCCTAGAAAGCAAAAACCTATTTAGATAATCAAACATGCTTGGAATCCGCCACTTTGCAAGCAAGCAAGCGTGCAAGCAAGCGCGCAAGCAAGCAAGCAAGCAAGCAAGCAAGCAAGCAACCAAGCAAGCGCATAAGCAAGCAAGCAAACAAACAGGTACAGACATAGGCATTGGCATAGGCGTAGGCATAGGAATTAGGGGGAGGCATGGGCATAGGCATAGACATAGCCATAGGAATTAGGGGGCACGGACCCATTAGTAGGGTTTGAGCTAGGACTCCTATAGGGCAACCCTACTTGGTGAAAGAATCTACAAAAGTTCAGGTGGCTCTGGATTTTCCACAACCCCGATCGCCTGGGTTGGGGAATATTTCAGGCCCGCAAGGTTTTAAGAATTCTTGGGAGTTTCAGAATTGAGAATTCCAATTCCAATTCTGACATTCTGAAATTCACAAATTTGTTGGTGGTTCCCGATGTCCCGGAATCCTGATCGCCTCTCGGCCCCAGCTGAACATTGGTACGACATGTCATTGAAATTCGCTCGGGCCCCTCATGAATTGCTCTCGGACCCTTGAGGGCGGCCTCCTGGGCCGTCTTGGAACGATATGTGGGGCCTCTCGGGCTGTTTGCGGCAATTCTTGGCCCTGGGGGGGCGATAACCTGAAAGCCCTTACAAAACCGAAAAAAACATATGTTGTTTGGGGAAAAGAAGAAGAGGACGGGGCGAGGAGGAGGAGGAGAAGGAGGAAGAAGAAGGCGAAGCGGAAGAAAAGAAGAGGACGGGGCGAGGAGGAGGAGGAGGTTATTGTTCAATCGTGGGCAGAAGGAACGCGGTTCCGACGTCCACGACCCCAATATCTGCAGCTTCTGTAGCTGCAGGCTTGCAAGAAAAGTCAACTCTTCGAGAACGCATGCGATGGAGTGCAGAACCAGGGGCTGGCCACACTTTGCCTTCGCGGCGGAGCTATAGGCCCACTTGTTACCCAACAGGCGACAGAATGCATCAAACCCGCGACGATGTCGCGGTCTGCAGATAGTTCTGGCAATGGCAACTCTGAGGCAATGCGCAAGAAGAAGTGGCGAGAAAAACAAATAGGTGAAGGACTAAGCGCTGCGCTCAGCCCTGGGTCAGCCGTAGTCCCTTTCCTCCTTGATGTGCTGCTCGAGGGCAAACTCACTGCCCAGCTCTTGTTTGAAAGCCAGCCGAACGGCACTCGCGCGCACCCTCTGCATCATGCCCGCGCCCTGGCTGGACACCGCTCGGCGCCCCCACCGCGCGGCGCAGCGCTTCGCCACAGCCGCCGCGCGCTGCTGATGGCCGACCCTCTCGGCCAGCCGCCAGCCTCGCGCGAGGTCCCACGGCGCGCCCTTCTCCAGCCCAGAGAGGCGCCACCCGACCGCGATGACCTCCAGGAAGACCTTGGCCTCCGCCTCGGGGTCCACCGCCTGCCAGACACCTGGCGCCAGCCGAACCGAGCCGCCTTCCCCTTCGCGTCCCTCGTCCTCGTCTTGCTGCACGTGGAGGCCCCTCACGCGAAGCCTGTCGCACAGCTTCTCCTCCACGCCGAAGCCTGGGCCGCACACGCCCTCGCACTCGACGCCGCTCTCCTGGCGCTCGTCGTCATCGGGGCCCCCGCCGCAGACGTCGCACTTCGCCAGCAGCTCGGCCTCGAAATCTGCGACGCGCGCGACCACGGCACCCTCCAGGCCCTCGCCCCGCGCGAAGGCGGCACCGACAGCACCCAGGCCATCAGCCAGGCCATCTCCGCCGAGCTTCGGGCCATGCTGGGCGCAGCGCCACTCGGCCAGCGGCGCGCCCTCCGCAGGGCGCCGCCGAGCGTGGAGCGCCACATTGCGGATCAACCGCTGCGCGCCCGACTCCACGCCCCCTGCGACACGCGCCTCCAGCGCCGGCCGCGCCAGGCGCTCGCGACGCGCATCCTCGGCTCACACGCCATGGCCCGCGCCCCTGGCCGACAGCTGCTCCTGGGCCTGCGCCGACTTGGCCTTGGTCTCCTCGAGTTCCTTGACCAGCTGCTGGACAAGGCGGTCTGCCGAGGCACGCGCACCAGCGCCGCCTCGCAGACACTCCCGCGCCCTCCCGCCCAAGCGCCCGCACGCGCGCACCCGAGCTAATACCTTGCGCCAAAGTGGCTACGGAGGAGGAGGAGGAGGAGAGGAGAGGAGAGGAGAGGAAATGGGGGGAGAGGAGAAGGAGAAGAAGGAAGAGGATGAGGATGAGGATAAAGATGCGTTCGCAGGAGGAGGAAGAGGTGGCGTTCGCAGGCGGAGGCGGAGGAGGCGGAAGAGGAAGAGGAAGGAAGATGACGACGACGATGCCGGCGACAGCGACGGCGGCTCCCCAGCACCGCGGAGCGCGGCTCGGCGGGGAGCTGACTCTGGGCGGCGCCAAGCTCGCGAGAATGACTGGGGGGGCGAATCCGTCTCCAGCGCGCGCGAAGCCGTCCCACGCACAGCTCAGCCCCACAAAGCGCCACCCCCATATTTCCGACACCTGCTCCATCGATCGCGCTCGATGGCCAATTCTGGGCTCGCCTGCCTCGTCAAACTCTGGGAAACCGCCCAGAACTCCCATATTATCGCAGGCCTCTCCTCTGTATTTTTTCGAGCGAGGCCTACCGGAAGTCAAACTGTTCCTCCTGCGCGCGGGCGGGAATGGTCGCGGGAAGCCAACATAGCAGCGCCCCTCGGGCCACAGCCCCAAGCGCCGTCTGCGCGAACCCGCAGGCGGCGTTCCGAGTCCACGAGCGGCCCATCAAGCAGCGCGCCCCCCCCCCGCAGGCCAGAACTCACCCCCGAACCCCCCCCCCTGGACCCCGCCGTTCCCGCATGTTTGCACCCCGAGGTAAAGCTGTCAAGCTGCACCTTCCCCGAGACAGGCACTGACCTCCAGAATCATCGGCAGAGGTATTATGAGGCCCCTCACCCACGGACGGTGGCGACACGCTGCTTGCGTTAGCATGGTGATCGTAGCCTCCGCAATCCAGAGATTCTCGGCGCCGATGAGACACGCCCAAGATGTCCTGGGCGCCCAGTGCCGAAGATATGAACGTGCATCAGGAACGCGTTGCCAGCGTGAATTCATGAAAGAGTCGCTGGCCGCTGCAGAAGATGCGTCCGCGACGCGCACAGGTCCTCTGACGGCCACAAGCACGATTCAACCTTATGAGAAGGTAGAAGTAGAGCGCCGCGCCGCGCATGCTGCCCAAGCGAGCACGGGCAACACAAAAACTGCCGCTGAACGGTCGCCCATAAAGGTTCCGCACCTGTTGCGCAGGGTTTGTCATCCGCCTGGCGTCTGGGCCGTGGAAGCGCTGCATTCGCGCCGCTGGCGAAAGAACTTACCGCAGTCTTGCTCGATCGACTCCTCGACGAATTGCCAGAGGGAGTCGAGGGTCGAACAGCCAAACGCAAAGGACATGACCGCCTTCGAGATTACCGATAGAACGCTTTTGACAAATCAAAATCCCATTACAATCTCGTCTTTTATGATACCCTCGTTCACGATCAGGAACCGCATGTGGGAGACCTCGGACCAGCCGGGCCGCATGCCAGGCCAGCCCCATTCTACATAGCCAAAATCTGTAAATAGATTCCAGCTTTGAAGCACTCTTCCTTTCTGCTTGCTCAGCCCAGCAGCCCTAGGAGTAGTGCCAGACCAGGGGAGACCCTCCCAACTCGGTGGATGTGGTGGAACATATGTTGCAAAACATTTGAACGTCAGCTCGTTGAAGTACTGTGGGATCTCAGCACCTTGCCCGCGGCTGTCACCAACACTCCTGCACCGAGATGCAAATTCACTAGCACGATGCCGGTGCGGTCGTTCCTCTGCCTCATCCTCCTCCTCGTTCTCCCGCCTGCTGTCTCTGCCAGGACATGGCGAACTCTGTTTCAGGAGCAACCACCAGTTGAAGTATTTCCGAGAAACACTATGCAGGGGGGCTGCCTTCGTCCGAGGGGGGGGTCTCTTTCGAGAAGTTTTGAAACCTGCTCAACGTCATCGCGTCCTTTTCTCAACATGCTCATATTCATCATTCCTATATGGCTGGGAAGAGGGAAGTGCTCGGGGTGCTACTGCAATTACGACTCGAACTCGAGTGGCTCTGCTGGATGTCTCCACTAGGCCTCCACCCCGAAGAAGTCACACATGCTACATTGCCGCGAAACGAACTCATCTGGAAAGTAGTTCAGTTTGCGAGGGGAGCCAGCATTGCCCACGCAATACATGGGCCAGCCTCCACACCTCTGCATGCCGCTGTCCTATCCAACCCGGCTCGATCTCGTCCTTTCACTGCTCGATGACCTCCTCAAACCTCCCTCGTCGTAGTTGTCGTAGCTTGCGTGAGCATATTGCCAACGCTAGCACCGATCGAATGTCGTCGTCACCGATACTCCGCTGTGTAACCTTGACGCTATCTTTGGGCAGTGAGATTCTTACCTGGACGGGCGAGGAGGCGCGAGGGGAATGAGGTGCGAAGCAAAGGCAATGAAGGGCAACAACGGAGGAGGCTAACTTTGGTGGACACACCACCTGGCCCCTCCTACAGGCAGCGTACAAGTGAAAACAAAAGACAGGGTGGAGGCCCAGCCCTGTCTACGCCCAAGAAACCACCAGCCTTGCAGGCAGGCGCGATGGTCGTCATGGAAGGCTCACAGGGCACAAAGGCACGGAAGGCTCACAGGGCACGGAAGGCCAGGCACAATGGCTACGGAAGGCTAGGTCGCAATCACGGCACCCTGAGAAGCTCGCGGAAAAACTACGGCACAGAGGACTATCACGGCACCCCAGGAGCGTGCAGCGACAGCAGTGCACTGATTCATCAGTTTCACGATTCTAGATTTTGAATGCAATCATTGACCCGCGGCGTTGCCATGTACCGCCGCCTCCGTAACTCCCTCCCCCCTCTGGTTTGGGGATACTCTCGGCGAGTCCAAAAAACAGGATTCAGAGAAATTCTATAGAAAACGCTTGTTTTGTACAGAATGCTCCCCCCCCCCAGTTTTGATGCGCCGGCGGCACGTCCTCTGGTGATTTGCTGCGTTCCGCTCCGCGCGCACCGCCAACATCGCATGCCTGTTGCCTTGTCTCTATCCGGTGTGTTTCTCGAATGCCGGGCCTCCTCCAACCGAACCTCCGCACCTCCAGCCCACCAGGCACCCTACTCCCTGCCCCAAAGACGAGCTGGGCTGGCGCAGCCTCCCTGTCACCTAAAGCCCCGTTGGCAGCAGCCGTGAACGCGCCGTCACGCAATCCTCGGCCCTCGGGTCGACGACGGTGGTGGCCTTGGCGCCGAAGTGTCTATCCGCCGTCGCGTAAACCGTGGTGATCCATTTCCCCCGAGCCTGATCAGGAGACTTGACGTTCCTCGGCTGTTCATGGCAATCCTCGTGCTCGAACTGATGCTCGAGATCTCTGGCGAATTACTGAGCTACATCTCCTTTCTTCAGTGTCTGCGCCAACTTGTTGGCATCCCATGCTACGCCTTCTGGCCGGGCCAATGACAGATCAAGCGCGCATTTTGTTTTCAGAAGGATCGGAATGTGACCGTGCATGCCCCGCGTGGACACGAGCTTCAGCTTCTGCTTCGCCTGCCTCAGACCATACCAGCTCGTCACATCTGCAGACTGCCACTCGAAGACTGCCACCGAGTCGACGGATGGTGAACTTCGATGTCCGTACTGTGAGTCACCTATCCGAAAGTCAGTGGGGGTAACGCGCGGCGCGTACTGTTCCAGAAGTTCGAGAACCCTGTCTGCAGCACACCTTTGTTCTCCTCTGCCAGGCTGTCCAGTGATGTGAGGGAGACAAGGTTTCCTCCTGCCTCCCTTCGTATCTCCCGAGGGGAAGTAGGAGGGGGAGGCAGGAGGAGGAAGAGAGGAGGAAGACTGAGAATGCGGGGTGGGGAAGGTGGGGGGAGGAGAGGAGTAGGAGGGGTAGGAAGGTGGGGGAAGGAGGAGGAGGAGGAGGGACGGAGGAAAAGGAAGACACACAGCAGCACCAGCAGGAGAGCAGGATGAGGACGGCGCCCTCAAGTGGAAGCGGGGCGCGGCCCGCGAGGGGGGAAGGGGGCAGGCTTCCCGCCACCTCGGATGACGCGCGGAGCGCCTGGAGGCTCCCGACCGTTTGTCGCTCCTGGCGGGTGCGCCGAAGCTCCTCCTTCACCTCCTCCTCATCCTCCTCCTCCTCCTCCTCCTCCTCCCTCCGCCTCCTCCTCCATCCTCCTACTACTACACTACTTACTACACTAAACTACTACTACTACTACTACTACTACGACTACGACGACGACTAACGACCACAACACGACTACTACTATACTACACTACTACTACTACTACTACACTACTACTACTAACTACTACTAAGACACTACACTACTACTACTACTAACTACTACTACTACTACTACTACTTCACTAACTACTACTACTATACAACTACTACTACTACTACTACTACTAACTACTACACTACTACATACTAACACTATTACTAACTACTAAACTACGACGACTACGACTTACTACTACTACTCTACTAACTACTACTACTAACCACTACTACTACTACTACTACTAAACTACTAGTTTCTAAACTCACTACTATACTACTAACTACTACGACTCGCTACTACTACTACTACTACTACTACTACTACTACTAACTACGACTACTACTACTACTACTACTACTACTACTACTACTACTACTAATACGACTACTCCTACTCCTACTATCCCTACCACTCCTACTGCTACTTCTTCTTCTTATACTACTACGACTACTACTACTACTACTACTACTACTACTACTACTACTACCACCAACACCACTACTACTACTACTACTACTACTACTACTACTACTACTACTACTACTACTACTACTACTACTACTACTACTACTACTACTACTCCAACTACTACTACTACTACTACTACTACTACTACTACTACTACTACTACTACTACTACTACTACTAACTACTTACTACTACTACTACTACTACTACTACTACTACTACTACTACTACGACTACTACTACTACTACTACTACTACTACT
>CAUYUJ010000440.1:0-2500 GCA_963575745.1 Prorocentrum cordatum
AGAGGAGGAGGAGGAGGAGGAGGAGGAGGAGGAGGAGGAGGAGGAGGAGGGGGAGGAAGTGGAGCAGGAGGAGGAGGAGGAGGACGAGGAGGAGGAGGAGCAGCAAGAGAGGAGGAGGAGGAGCGAACCCCAGGCGAACCGCAGGAGCCCGCCGAGGCCCCCCGAGAGCCGAACGCCAGACGCGGCGCCCCTTGCGGCAGGCGGCGAGGGGCCCGCCTGGCGCGGCGGCCGCCGCGGGCGCGGACGCGTCGCCTCCGGGGCCTCGCGGCGGGCGCGGGGCAGCGGCCAGCAGCGAGGGGGAGTTTCCCTCTCTGGCGCGCGCTGGCCAGCGCGATGCAGGATCGACTGGATAGAGTCGGCCCGTACCATTAAGGATGCGCGATGAAGATGCAAGGGCCTTGAAAGGCCATTTCGAAGCTCTTCGAGCGGGGCGCGGGCAACAAAAGTCGCCAAGGATGGACCGAGGAGGCAAGGACGCCAAGGTACCCTTGGGAAAGTTGCCCGTCCTTACAATGCGGGTTTTCTGCACGCTTGCTGGAACGGGGAGAGGCTCCCGCAATTGTTCCGCGTCGGTTCTCCTCTCCGGCAAGCGTGCAATCGGACCCAGGACAGAAGAACACCCCTCGAGAACATGAGACCCTCCGCCGGCCAAAACACATAGAATATCGTAGGGTATCCCCCCAGGATGCACAAGGACGTCCAGCAAACACGAAGAACAGTAGGGCACCCTCCCCGAATCGGACTTGATCGTATACCTCCGTCCGACTGTAGTCTAGAGCGGCGCGGGACTGTCGGGAGGCGCGCGCTTGGAGGCGCGCGCTTGGAACCGGCGGATCGTCCCGAAGCCTCTTCCCCTGGGATGCAACGTTAGGAGGAACGTCAGGAGAAATGTTTGGGGGAGGAACCTCTTCCGCCTCCTCGTCCTCGTCGTTCATCTCCCTCCTCCCTTCTTCTTCTTCTCCTCCTCCCCCTCCTCCTCCTCCTCATCATCATCACCATCAACAACAACATTACCACCACCACCACCATCATCATCAACACCACCATCATCATCATCATCATCATCATCATCATCATCAGCAGCAGCAGCATCAGCATCAACATAATCATCATCATCATCGTCGTCATCATCCTCATCAGCAACATCATCATTACCAGCATCACCACCATCATCATCGCAACCATCATCATTAGAATCATATGATCATCATCATCATCATCAGCAGCATCATCATTATCATCATCAGCAGCATCACCATGTTCAGTTTTATCACCATCACCATCACCATCATCATCATCAGCATCATCAGCATCATCATCATCATCATCATCATCATCACCATCACCATCACCATCGCCATCATCATCATCATCATCATCATCATCATGATCATCATCTTCATCATCATCATCATGATCATCATCGTCTTCATCATCATCAATCTTTATCATCTTGAATCAATCATCATCATCATCTTAATATCATCATCTCATCATCTTCATCTTCATCATCATCTTCATCATCTTATTCACTCATCATCATCTTCTTTTTAGTCGTCTTCTCCACCCATCATCATCACAATCTTAATTCATCATCATCTTCATCATCATCATTCATCACCATCATCTTCTCGTCTTCACCATCGTCATCGTCATCGTCATTTACTCACCATCATCACCATCAGCATAATCATCGATCATCACATCATCATCAGCCAGAAGCAGCATCCTCTCACCATCATCTCCCTTCCCGCCTCCTCCTTCCTCCTTCTCTCTTGCTCTACTCCTCCTCCTCCTCCTCCTCCTCTCGTCCTCTCCTACTCATCGCTCCCGCTCCTCCCATCCTCCTCAATCCTCCTCCTCCTCCTCCTCCTCCTCCTCCTCCTCCTCCTCCTCCTCCTCCTCCTCCTCCTCCTCCTCCCCCTCCTCCCCCCCCTCCTCCTCCTCTCCCCGCTCCTGACTGCACGGCTTCGTGCCCTCTGGGTCACCCGATCCTCGCGCTTGGCATCCCCGTGACGCGCGGTTCTCTTCGTGCCCTCGCGGGGTCGCCCCGCGTCTGGGGCGTCGAGGAGGAGGAGGAGGAGGAGGAGGAGGAGGCGGAGGGGGGGGAGGGGGAGGAGGAGGAGGAGGAGGAGGAGGAGGAGGAGGAGGAGGAGGAGGAAGATGATGAGGAGGAGGAGGAGGAGGAGGAGGAAGAGGAGGAATAACTAGAATTGCGGGTGGCAGTGGTGAAAGAGAGAAGACATGGCGGCACTGGCAACATGGGATACAGCAGAGAGGCGGTCCTTATCCCTCTCAATGCTGTGTAGGTCCGCGTGCACTTTTCCGTTCGAGTCGTCGTCCCCGTCATCCGTTAGTCGTCGTCTCTGTCGTCCTCTTTCCCTGCGGCCCTCATTTCCCTGGGCCCGTCGCCGCTCCCCCCTTTTCCTGGGCCCTCCCCTCAAGCGCGCCAGCCAAAGCGAAATTGAGCAACGTCGTACTTCAGTCGAAAGGAAGCCCC
>CAUYUJ010000440.1:5000-22500 GCA_963575745.1 Prorocentrum cordatum
AGCGCGCAAGGGGCGGCGCCGGAGGAACCGCCACGCTTTTTTATGTTTTGTTTTTACTTTGTTTGTTCTGTTACTTTTTGTATTGTTTTTTACTTTCGTCCAGCGCAGATCCAAGAAAACCGCGCGGACCTCCGAGAAATGATGTCCACGCTCTTCATCTGTTCTGCAGGCGAAGCGAGGTTATTTTCGCGTCACCGCGGGGGGCCTGGGCCTGGTGGCTTATATCCACGGCTCGCGCAGAGACCTCGGCGTAAGGAAAGTCAGGGTACCCTGCCAGCCGCGGTTTCTTCGCGACCGCCGTGAGCCTTCAACCCGAACGCAGACCAAAGAAACCCATGCTATCCCTGCGAGGCGGAGATTTTTATCCATATCCAACGCCTGGGAACCGACGTCCTGGTGCCCCAGCGGGCGGTGGATATGGATATATTTCGGCCCCAGGGGGCCCGAAAATATCCATGTCCACCGCCCGTCGAGGCTCCGAACACTGACCCTCCAGGCGGTGGATATGGATAAATTCCCGCCTCGGAATCCCGAAACTCGTTTCTGAAGTATATTCGCGACAACGCCCGTGCCTGGCCCCGCCCCCCCCTGTGTCCCCCATCCTCCTCGTTCTCCTCCCTCCCCTTCCTCGGTCCCTCCCACGCTCCCTCTCCCCCATCAAACCTCCCTGTCTCGCTCCCCGTCCCTTTCCTCTCCCCCTCCTGCTCGTTCTGCCCCCCTCCCTGCCCTCCCTCCCTCCCTCCCCTCCCGCCCTCCTCCTCCCACCCCCCCTCCCCCCACCCCCTCCCTCCCCCCCCCACCCTTCCCCTCCATCCCCTCCCTCCCCCCCCCCCCCCTACACTCCCCTCCCTCTCTCTCCCCGCTGGTCCCGTGCCTCGCTGGCTCCCGCCCACCGCGCAGTCCTCCCCGCCTCGTCCCCTCCCCTCTATATATATATTACTATATCACATATATATATATATTATAATATATATATGGGGGAGGTGGGAACCCCCCCCCCCCCGGAAAATCGGACCCCCGGGATCTGGCGCTTTTGGGGCCCCCTGGACGCCTTGCAATGGGTCCCCCGGGCCTTCCGGGCCTCCTGGACGCCCCTGCCGGGCCTTGCCAGCGGGCCCAAAGCGGTCAGGAGGGCGGCCAAACGGCCCCGCGAGAGCCCCACGCGGCCCCAGACAGCCCCAAGACGCCCGAAGACGACCCAAAGAAGACCCCCAAGAGGTCCTCCAAGTGCAAAAAAACAACACTTTCCTTTAGTTTTTTATTGAATTTTTGGACATTCGGTTCTTCGGTATTCCGTGCGTCCGAGTCCGCCGAAGAGGCCCCAAAAATCCTCCCACAACGGTGTCAAAGGGCTTCCAGACAGTCCAAAAGAGCTCCAATATGGTCCAACAGGGCCGCAAGATGGCCCCAAGAGAGCCCCGCTGACAGCCCCAGATGGCCCCAAGACGCCTCCCGAAGCACTCCAAATCGTGACCCGGTCGTTCAGGGAGACCGTGGTTGGTAGCAAGGTGGCCGCAAGAAGCCCCCAGAGGCCCCCAAAAGGCGCCCAGGAGGCCCCCAGAGGTCCCCAAAAAGCTTTTGAGAGGGGCCCAAGAACACCTCCAAAGAGGAGCCCCTGCAATAAAAACTGGGGATGAGGACAAGGAGTGGCTCGCAGACAAGGAAGATTACGAGTAAGAGGAGAGGAAGTATAAGGATAATACATAACATTACTATAACGACGATGGCGCAAACGGCAACAATGAATCATCGCTATATTTGGTTATCCTGCATGCCGAGCTTTAAGAACCAAGGTGCATGGCGCGAAGCGCCAATGCAGTCTTGTATATATATATATATATATATATATATATAATATATATATCAGCAGAGGCTGAGGCGCTTGCATGCGACTGGAACTGCACGGCGAGGATGCCCGCCCCCCCCCCCCAGCGTGTGCGTTTCGGACTTCCTTCGGGGATCATCCGTGACAGTTGGAACGCTACAGAGAAGACCAGCACGGCCCCTGCGCAAGGATGGCACGCATTAAATCGAGAAGCGTGCACAATGTTCTCGCGCAGCCACGCCGCCTCCCCCCCCTCGACGCTCCCCTTCTGCGGTGAGGATGCCAGGGCCTCGGAGGGGCCATGCTAAAAAGTGTCTTCTTTCGAGCGAGGTCGGCCGGCGAGGGTGGCCAAGGGCCTCGGGGGGCCATGCCAAAACGCTCCTGCTCGAGCGAGGTGGGCCAGCGGAGGCGGCCGAGGAGGGGCCGAGGAGGGGCCGGGGAGGCAAGGCTGCCCCCTGGGGAGGTTACCCGTCCCTGCCATGCGGGTCGACTGTGCGGCCTCGATCGCGTTTCTCTTCTGGGTCGCCGAGCTTCGCGCGCATCGCGCCCCGCGATGCGCGGCGCGCGGTTCTCGTCGTGCCCTCGAGCCGCCCCCTTGGGGAAGGACAGTCCAGCGGTCCAGGCGGGGAGACGCGCGCAGCGCCGGTATCTTTGCGCCCCTGTCTTGTTTTCCTCCTCGAGGACAGCACAACCCACCCCCGCCCCCAGAGGTTGGGAGTGGGGGTCCTGGCTGGAGAATGGGGTTGGCGGTGCTGCGTCTCTCTCTCTCTCTTTTTTTTTCTCTCTCTCTCTCTCTCTCTCTTTTTTTCTCTCTCTCTCTCTCTCTCTCTCTCTCTCTCTCAGGGTGACCCCAGACGCGCCAAGAGGGTCCAGGATGAACCAAGGCGTTCCCGGCTGGTCCAGACTTTCGGGCCTTGGCCTCGCCGAGAAGAGGGCGGCACGAAGCCCTCTCCTCGGCGAGGCCAAGGCCCGCCGCCGCCGCCTCCCCAGAGAGCCCGTGGACCGTTCGGCCTGAGAAAAGTGCCTGCGTTCTTGGGGGGGGCGTCCACAACAGGAGGTCCGCAACGATCTGGGTCACCTCCCCCCATCGGTCCGAAGGAGTGGACAGAACCATGAGAGAGGAAGGCGTTGGAAGCACATGGGGTTCCGTTCGACTCTCTAAGTAGGAAGGCAAAAATACCTACTCTCAACGACAGGCGTGTACGGTCAACCCGTATCATCAGGATGCCCATGCGAACGTTTTTCGAACAACTGGCCAGCGAAAGTCGCTAAGGATGGGCCGAAGCGGCAAGGACGCAAGGGTACCCTTGGGAAGGTTGCCCATCCTTATCTCAACGACCAGCGTGCAACTCCGCGTTTCGTGCCCCGCGATGCTGGACTGCGCGGTTGCCTTCGCGCCGCCGCCCCCCCGTGCCGCCCGCCCTGAAGAGGGGCAGCCTCTCCGAGCCTGGCCAGAGAGTTGTGCCTGCTGTCTGAGGGCGGGGGCTTCAGACCAGGAGGGCGCCGACGACTCGAGGAGGAGCAGGAGGAGGAGGAGGAGGAGGAGGAGGAGGAGGAGGAGGAGGAGGAGGAGGAGGAGGCGAGGTCATCGGGGCGATCGTTCGACAGTGTCCGCAGCTCGAGGCTCTAAGGAGGGGGAGGAGGAGGAGGAGGAGGAGGAGGAGGAGGAGGAGGAGGAGGAGGAGGAGGAGGAGGAGGAGGAGGAGGAGGGGAACGCGACCACATATCTTGACACGACTCGGCCTCAGCCGCTGCGCGAATCCAGAGGTCGCCAGGCAAACCGGGACCCCCTCAGGAGGGCACTAACCATGCACTCACAGCGATCCTGGCAAAGTCCATCCTGGGCTCAGGGTCGGTGTATGCGCCCTCCTCACACAGGCCAGTAAGGCATGCACACACCGACCCAGGATCGGTGTACAGTTGGCGCCCTCCGCAAGAGGCCGCCAGGAGTCTGCAACCCTGGAGCGCGCTCGCGCTCGCGCTGCAGACGCACCCGTGGGCTGCACGCGAGAGCGATCCCAGGCAATGAGTGGCCTCCGGTGCGCGGCTCTCGCTGGCCGCGGAGAGCCCAACTCCGAGCGCGCACGCCCAGCGGCTGTGAGCCAGGTCACCCAACTTCGCGCAGCTCGTCCCGCGATGCGCGACGCGCGGATGTCTGCGTGCCCTCGCGCCCTCGCGCCGCCACCGGGGAGAGGGGCACCTGCTCTGGCCCGGACCGCGACGCGCGAACCGTGACTGTCTCCGCGCCCCTGGGGTGACCTAGGCGACCCCAGGCAAGCATGGCCTCTGGTGCGCGGCTCTCGGTGGCCGCGGAGGGCCCGAATCCGCGCGCGCCAGCCAATGGTTGAAGGACCCCTGTGGGCCCGCACCCGAGAAGTCACGCTGGCGAAGGGCCACTCTCACGCGCAGCCGCACCGCTCCTCCGAGACCTCGCCCCTGGAGACCTCGTAAGTCCTAAGGGTCGGAGGATCGCGCCGCATCGCCGACGCATCGCCAAGGTCGGCAATGCATCGGCGTAGATGACATCGGCGTTGCTGTGTGATCCTCCGCCCCATCTAGAAGGAAACAATAAACGGCATCAACATTAAACTTTCGACGGCCCGCGCGGATTTTTTGATCCGCGCTGGACCCCCTCCCTAGCGTGCGGCGCCGCAGGCGCCGCCAGGGGGACCCAGGCGCCGATGCAAGAAATCCGCGCGGACCTCCGAGTGTTTATGCGTATGTCGTTGTTTGTTCCCCTACATGTGAACGACTTCTTCTTTGGCGTTTCGACATTGGGCGGAATGGGGGGTGAGGGGGGGGTCTGTCTCTGGACCTCTGCTTAATTCGCGTATTGTGGGGGAGACTCCACCTGCTCGAAAGAGGCGCCAAACACAGCCAAGATCTGCTCCATGGGGGGGGGGGATTGGAGGGGTGCGAGGGCCCGCGCCGCTCGGCAAAACAACGAATAAGAAAACCATCACCATCTACTTCGACCCCAAGAGGGAAGGCTAGGGGGCCACATGCGAACCCTACCCCCCCCCCGCGATTTCTGAGGGGGAGTGTGGGGCTCACTTCGCTCGGGAGCTCCCGAATGAAGTGAACCCCACCCTCCCCCTCAGAAATCGTGGGGGGTAGGGGTAGGGTTCGCGTGTGTAAAGGGGCCCCAGGACACACAAATAAATACACACAAATCAAAAGATCCCCCATATTTTCTTACATTTTCTGGGGTTCTGTCTCCCCCCCCCCCACTTCCCATCTTCCCCCCTATTTTCTGGGGAATCGCCGATGAATTGTGCCTGTGCGTTTCTTTCCCTCCTGAGCGTGGCCCCCGAAAGACTCGAGGCCCCCCCCCCCCCGGGCGGGTCGCGGGGCCGAGAGCCCCCGCGTCCACGGCCGCGGGCCGAGCGGCGGCGGCCGCAGGATGCTCCGCGGCCTCCCGGCGGCGGCGCGGGCAGAGGAGGGGCCGGGCGGGGCCCGCCGAGGAGGGGCCGGGGCCCGGCGAGGAGGGGCCGGGGCCCGCCGCAGCGGAGCGCCCGTCGGCGAGAACCTCCTCTGGGAGAGGGGGGGGAGGGAACCCAAGGAGGGCAGCGTCCTCCTCCTCCTCCTCCTCCTCCTCCTCCTCCTCCTCCGCCTCCTCCTCCTCCTCCTCCTCCTCCTCCTCCTCCTCCTCCTCCTCCGTCCAAAAAAGGCTCGCGGCCAAATCGGGGGGAGGTGCGGCTTCGAGCCTGGGAAGGACGCCTCCCCAGGGGAGGGGCGACCAGCCCGGCATCACTGGAGGCCTGGTAGCTACAGGCAAAGTCCATACAGTAGGAGCTCGACCACGAGAAGCATTCCACAAGAAACCCAAACCTGAGACAACAGGGCGTCCTTTAATTTTTGGTGTGGGAACGTCACGCTGTCCATCGCAACAAAAAACATCGAAACCCAAGAAACCCAGGACACCCTGGAGGCAAGCAGGGTGTTTCTGGGCATGGGTTTCCCCGTTGCAGTAAGGACGCGAGTTGAGAATGCAGGAGCCTTGGAAGAGTCCCGTTTGCCATTTAGAGCTCCTTGGACGTCAACAGTGGCTCGGGATGGGCCGAAAAAGCGTGGGATGCAAGGGTAGCCTTGGTGATGCAGCGCCTCCTACCGATGGAGTTTGACTGTTGGTCACCTAACTTCGCGCATCGCGCCCCCCAGTGCGCGACGCGCGGCTATCTTCGCGCCCTCGCGCCACCGCCCTGGAGAAGGGCGCCTCTCCAACCCATGCCGCGATGCGCGATGTTCGATTGTCTTGGCGCCCCCGGGGGTGAACTGGGGAAACTGTCACCAGCACAGAGAAGGGGGGGATGCGTAAACCGAGGAAAGATGATCCCAGATGTTGGTGCTGGTGGCGATACTATGGCCATGTGCGAAACCCGAATATTACTACCAGCATCGCTACGACGGGGTTCATCTTCCCTCGGTGGAGACAGCCGCCAGTTACTGTTGGTGCCAACCTCTAGGTTCCAGGCTTCCGAAACCATGCCGCCAGATCCTGGCGTCGCAAATCGAAAAGACGAACGATGTTTCAACGTTTTGGCCTGCTAGAGCCCGTGTGTGGCCCACGTCGCGATCAAGTCGTGACGTCGGCGGGCCGATGGGAGAGCCCTCTCCCCAACGGCCCTCTTGGGCCAGGGGAAGGCAGAGGAGGGGAAGGAGGGAGGAGGGGGAGAAGGGCCAGGCTGGGCTGGGGTGGGCCATGGGGCACTGTTCGCATCCTCGGGCACGGATGCTCTGGTGAGGCTGCCCGGGCGGGGGGAAGCCTCCCGCGCCCGAGCTACCACACACGGCGTCCGGAGGGCCCACGGGGGAGGACACGGAGACCGTCTTGAAGTGCGACGGGCTGGCAGAGGGTCCTTAGCTCATCTGCCAGGGGTCTCGCGCTGTCCACTGAGGAGGAGGTCTCACCAGGGCACAAGCCAAGCCTGTATCTGCACACGCTGGGACTCTTTTCGCTTGTGCCACACTTAGCCCGTACCACAGCTACCGCCTCCGAATACCAACCGAATCGTTTCATGAAAAACGGAGAAGGGCTTACACTTCAGCTTTGTTTGCTCCCCAGCCGTGGACACGTGAGCAATCTGCCCACGCGCCCGTTGTGGGGTACATACTGCATTCTCTTGCAGCAGCACTGTGCTTGGCACAGCTATCTCTACACAACCACACTCATGCTCGTTTCTCCTTGTTATTAGATCTGACCCTCCTCTCTCCATCACGGTGACCGCCACAGCCAACTATTTTCTCGTTTGCCTGTTTACGGTGCCACCAGACGGCGCATATACAGAAAAACTGACAGTGAGACTGTCGCTTACACTGCGTCATTCTCTGCATTCTCTAAGTGCTGCTGCTTGCAATCCGATGAGGCACTACCGCTGAACAATTGGGGGCTTAGTTTTTATTTTCTGGTTGGAGGTGCGTGGTACTACAATCGGACTTCATTGGACAAGACACGCGAGAGGACAAAAGACCCTTCCGAGGGCCACACTGCCGTAGGAATGCACGAGGCACGGGTCGCGAGACACAGGACACAAAAATACAATCGATTTGTCAGGGTCGACCTACTAATCCGGGCCGACTGTAAAGTTAGTGCCGACCTCGAGGACCTGGCGAGCGCCTACTCTTTTTACGATTCCCATCCTCGCCTTTACTTCTGTCATGTTCCGCTGCGCCCGCCAGGTGCACCTTGACCCAAGTCGTACGCTCGATTGCTTCTTTTTTTGGCACTTCAAAAACGCCACAGGGGAACCTCAGGTTGGCCTAACGTTAAACAAAAAGAAGGAGGTGGAGGAGGAGGGGGTGAGAGGGGGAAGGCAGGGAGAGGAGGGGGAGTGGAGGGAGAGGAGTGAGGAGGGAAAGCTGTGCCTCCCCTCCCCTCGGAGGAGCAGGCAGGATACGGGAAATTATAGGAGGAGCGAGGGACATGCATGAACGAACTGGCTGGTTTGGGCAGCGACGCCTCAAAATACTGCATTCGCCTCGAGAGGGGTGAGGGTGCAATAGGAGGGCAGGTGCCATCAAGAAGATGCCGTCGGGCAAGTGTCTAGGAGAGAAGGAGAGGGGAGGGGCGAGAAGAGAACAAAAGAGGAAGAAGAGAAGAAGAGGAGAGGAAGCGGAGAAGGCGGAGCAGGAATAGCAGGAGAAGGAGGAGAGAGAGCAGGAGTAGGAGCCAGGCTAACCAGCTGGAGCGAGGTCAGCGAGCCCCGCCTACTCTCCCCCCCCCTCCCCCCACATAGCATAAGAGCCACTGCTGGGACCACTGAATATAGACTGGAGATTTGTTTCGTATTTCGGGTAACGGTTCTTAGCGCCGTGGTGTGTGTGTGTGTGTCTGTGTGTCTGTGTGTCTGTGTGTGCCTGTGTGTGTGCCTGTGTGTGTGTGTGCCTGTGTGTGTGTCTGTGTGTGTCTGTGTGTGTCTGTGTGTGTCTGTGTGTGTCTGTGTGTGTCTGTGTGTGTCTGTGTGTGTGTCTGTGTGTGTCTGTGTGTGTCTGTGTGTGTCTGTGTGTGTGTGTGTGTGTGTGCGTGCGTGCGTGCGTGTGTGCGTGTGGTGTGTGTGTGTGTGTGTGTGTGTGTGGTGGTGTGTGTGTTGTGTGTGTGTGCGTGCGTGCGTGCGTGCGTGCGTGCGTGCGTGCGTGTGTGTGTGTGCGTGTGTGTGTGTGTGTGTGTGTGTGTGTGTGTGTGTGTGTGTGTGTGTGTGTGTGTGTGTGTGTGTGTGTGTGTGTGTGTGTGTGTGTGTGCGTGTGACTGTGAATGTGAATGTGAATGTGCATGTGCATGTGCATGTGAATGTGAATACGAGTACGAATGTGAATATGTGTGTGTGTGTTTGTGTACGGGGGGGTCCAAACACCCCCCCATCACTACGTACCATCGCTACCCTTTCCCAAAAAGGGTGGGGGGATACATCGAAATCCGGCTCGGGGATAAAAACCGTTACGCGCAAGAGGATACAACAGAAACGTTCTCTCGGGACTGGCGCGTGCCCCCGCCTGGCGAAGGGAGGGCGCTCGCGCGCGACGGGTCGCGCACGGGCGGGATGCGGGACTCTCCACAAAGAGCTCGTTGAAGGCAGACGTGAACAGGTGGCGGCACCCGAGCCCCACCCCCACCGACCATCCATTCTCCTGCTGTTTACGCAGAAAACGTCCATACACCACCACCCTTCCTGGCCAGGACCATCCTTGGCCCTGGCACGGTGTATACGCAACCTGGCGAAGCCAGAAGGGTCAATACACCATCGTGGAGCCCAGGGTGGCCCTGGCCAGGCACGGTGGTGGTGTATAGATGGTATCTGCGGATTTGTTGTGTGCAGTGTGGGCGTGACTCGCCACATGTGCCGACAACTATCACGGTCCTCGCGAGGGGGGCTCCTCTCGCACAGGGGGTCGTAAACTCAGCTCGACCTACACATGCCTCAAACTTTCCGTCTAGCACTCCGCATACTGCAAGGCTCAAGGTACGTCTGCCAGCGCGAAGGTGGAGGGAGAAATGAGCATCAAGCCGCCTGGCCTCGCGCACAAGTGCGCGGAAACTTGGCTCGACCTCTCCGACTTCACGACGCCCCGGCCACGATCTGGGAGCCGCCCGCTGGCAAAACAGGCGCGCCGCCGTGCTGACGTTGACCCAGCAGGAGCCGCCCGATGCGGACCGGAGGGCGTCGGGCAGGGGCGCCTCTCCCTCTCGCGCGGGCGCCCACACGCCTGGCGATCCTTACCAGCCTCGAACGTACCCCTATCCCTAAGATTGACACGCCAGAAGGCTATGACAATCTCAGGGACTCGCCCTCAGAAAAGAAGGGAATCTCTCTAAGATTGGCATCGTGATGAGGAGGTGCCCAGCAGAGGGATAGGGATATGTTCCAGGCTGGTACGGCAGGTTCGTGTCGTGCCGACCCCAGCGTTGGTTTTTGACACCGCGCTGGATCGTTCAACCTTGAACGATCGGCCGCTGCCGCAACGTCCGATCGTTCAGCATCGATCGATTCTGGGTCGCCGGCGGCGTTCAACCTTGAACGTCCGCGCTGGGGTCGCCGCTGGTCGACACGGCGCAAACCTACCGTAAGATAGATAGGGATTGGTGGGCATGTTTTCCACCACCACCACCATAAGTTGGAGGGGGAGGGGGTCCTCCTCCCTCTCCTCCTCCTCCTCCTTTCCCCTCCAACTTACGGTGGTGGTGGTGGAAAACAGGCCCATGGGATATGTTCCAGGCTGGTAAGATCCCGCTGGGCGTCTTCACGTCGCGGGCGGGAGCACGCGACCGCCCAGGAGTCCGGCCAAGACTTCGCTTCACCTAGGGCTCCCAACTTCGCGCTTCGCGCTGCGCGAAGCGCGAATAACTTCGCGCTCTCGCGCCGCCCTCCCAAAGGGAGAATAGGAGGACGAGGAGGAGGGGGAGAAGGAACGAGGACCGCGAAGCGCGAAGCGCGAATAACTTCGCGCCCTCGAGGGAGCCCTTGTTCACCGCGACGTCCCCGACGGGGAGGCGGGCCACGGCGGGCAGGGCGAGGGCGGCAGGCACGAGGGGCGCAGGGGGCCGCGGAGCGCCCCCGGGGGTGCGCCCCGTCGACGTCGCGGCGGCGGGCACGCACTGGGAGCGCCCTCGTGGTGGCCTCGCAGCACGCCCAAGGAACCCTCCGATTTCGTGGGCGGGAGGTATGTTGTGGTGGCGGCAGTGTGGCAGTTAAGCCTCGACGTCTCTTGTTCTTCTTCTTTCCGAGGGGGAGATAACCAGGCACATCTGGTGCTGCAATAACTACAAAATTAGTGTTGACATCGCCGGCGGCGTTCAACCTTGAACGCCCGCGCTGGGGTCGCCGCCGGTCGACACGACACGAACCTACCGTAGGGATATGTTCCAGGCGGGTGGTACAGACAGACCTAGGCCAGAAGAGCACCCCTCAAGAACATGAGCCCCTCCGCTGGCCAAGACAGACAGAGCATCCAAGGGCATCCTGACCGGGGTGCACAAGAACATCCAACACACACGAAGAACACGAGGGCACCCTCCCCGAACCGACCTCGATCTTATACCTCGGTCTGGCTGTATGTTGTGGTGGCGGCAGTGTGGCAGTTAAGCCTCGACGTCTTGTTATTCCTCTTTCCGAGGGGGGAGATAGCCAGGACGCACCCGGCGGGTGCGCGACCGTCGTTGTGCGGTCCCACAGGGCCCGTGACGGACACAGGCGGCGCCACGTTATTCACCCATTGTCTGAAAGGTCGAGCTGATGGTGATGATGGCTACGATGAGTAGATTGGTCGTTGCCACTATGAATCAGACTGGCACATCTGGTGCTGTAATCACTACAATTAAGGTTGATATCGGATTTGTTGCCTTATTTTGTTACTGCCGAGTGGATATGTGATAGAACCACCAACCGGGACAGTGTTACTGCAAGAAGGAACATGCACCGGGGCAGTGCCGCTGCAAGTGGGCGCTGGTGCCCCCACGCCTCCTGCTGGACTCGCGGTGGGCGGGCCGATCGTCAGGCGCTGCGGGTAGAACATCAGCCAATCCGCCGTCGCTGTCCTCGTCGCGGTCATGCCCTGCGTCACACGGGTGGCGACGCCAATCCAGGACTGTTCGTCGCACTGCTGCCATGTCAGACACCATGCGCTGCCAGGCCGCCGCGTCTCGCTCGGCGGGCGGCTCCCCTGGCCAGCCGACCCGCCGCATCCGCGGGTGCTGCGCGGCGGCCACGTCGGCGCGGTGCCCGTCGTTGTCACGGGCGCCGCGGCCCCAGTAGTGGGCACGCTGCCAGAGGAGCAGTGCGCGCAAATGCCCAAGCCCCCTGTTGCAATGTTGTTCAGCTTGGCGTCCGACCAAGCACTCCCTGTCAGGACAGCTATGACGTGCGCAGGCATCACGCCGCACGGTTTCATCATGCCCTGCGCGGCGCTCAGTGCCAGGGGGCACCTCGCACATCCCGTCCAGCTTGGAGCCGTACCCGATCCCGCGCTTGACGCCGTTCGCGTCCAGGCAGGCTTGCGCAAACAGATCTTCGCCCATGGGCCCGTACTTGCCACCACACATGCCCACCTTCCAGTCAATCCCACCGTTCTTGCACGAGGCTATCGACCCAAGGTGCGTCTCGAACGCAGAAGATTTCCAGGCTGCCAAACCAACCGTACTTGACGTACTGGCAATTTTCGAGGTAGGTGCCCCCAGGCGGGACGTACTTGTCTGACAGCCAATACTTCAAGCGGCTCGGGATCATCACCGCGTCCGCATCGAGTCTCACGACCCAATTAGCCGAGGCGTACTTGCCCTCCACCTGAGTGGCCTTCCAGGCCTGGTAATGCAGGCCTGTGTTGAGCCAAGTGTCGGTTTCCTCCCGCTTCGCGAAGTAGAACAACCCGTCGACGTCATACACCTTCGTGACAGGAACGCCGGGCGCAATATCGGCCTCTGCGTCGCTGAACACCCTCCAAGAATCACAACCAACGATGCTGACTCCCTTCTCATGCGCTCCCTGGGGCAGCTCCAGGTCGTAATACTTCTTCGTGCTGCAGATGTCCTCCATCACTATAGCGAAGCAGTAGTGCGTCGGACCGTACAGCACAGCAGCCGCCAAGACCGGCTCCAAGTCTCCTGCGGCCGGTTGCAGCGCTTGGTATCGCCGGGCGTGCAGCTCTCCAGAGATTCGTCCCTCCCCAGTTTCGCCTCGCAGCAAGCGAGGCCCGTCGCGCTGCAGCACCCCGTGCTGAAAGCAGCCCTCGTCCCAGTTGGAGCCCGCTGGCCCGCTCAAGTTGTTGCTCGTCGCGACTTCGCGCGACCTGCGCAAGCCGTCCTTGCCGGTTGCTGCCCGGCCTACTGGACCTCGCGGGGGCCCGCGCCCGAGGCCGCACCGCGCACCGCCAGGTGCGCCGCCCCCCCGCCCGCGCTGGCCACGAGCAAGAGCCCCGCGGCTGCGCCGCCCGCCGCTCGCCAGGGCGAGCGCCGCGCACGAGCGTCCTGGGCCAGGCACTGCTCCGACCCGCTCGCCTCGCCGCCGGGAGGAGGAGGAGGAGGAGGAGGAGGAGGAGGAGGAGGAGGAGGAGGAGGCGGAGGAGGAGGAGGAGGAGGAGGAGGAGGAGGAGGAGGAGGAGCGAGGAGGAGCGAGGAGGAGGGGGAGGAGGAGGAGGAGGAGGAGCGAGGAGGAGCGAGGAGGAGGGGGAGGAAGTCCGCAAGCTCCATGGCCGAGGTCATCAATGGCAGGGATACGGCACTGCTCGCAGATCAACGGGCTTCAGTGCCCCCGCCCGGCGAAGGAACGGGGCTCGCACATCTCGCGCCGCCCCGCGATGCGCGGCGCACGGTATCTTCGCGCCCTCGCGCCCTCGCCCTGCAGAAAGGTACCTCTCCAACCCAAGCCGCGATACGCGAAATTCGATTATTCTGGCGCCCCTGGGGGTGACCCAAAGAAAGTGCCACCAGCACCAAGACAGGGGGGCGCCTCCACCGAGGAAATATGATTCCAGATGTTGGCGCTGGTGGTGATATGTTGGCCGTCTGCGAAGACAAAATATTACTACCAGCGTCACTACGATCGGGTTCATCTTCCCTCGGCGGGGACAGCCACCAGTTTGTGGCGGTGCCAATTCTAAACGCTAGGCCTCCAAAAGCGCGCTCCGCACAGAGGCAAAAACGCCGCTTTCGTGCAACACCTGCGCGGCAGTTTGGCGAGAAAGACGCCTCGCCCGCCCACGCACGACCTCCCGCTTCTGCGTCCGACGGCCTGGCGAGCAAGACATACGGTTGAAAGAAACTCCAGAAACATTGGCGGGCGTGGCGTCGCAAGCCCGGGCACTCCCGATCTTTCTGGGCGATATTTCAATGAAAAGGAAACGTCCAAGGAACACGCGCACCCTCTTGACCAAATGGGCCCTCTGCAAGGCCTGTCCCCAACCCTCCGTGCCCATCTCTCTGTCCGATTCCCCCCTTTCCCCGCGATTCAAAGTTTGCACATTTACGCATCACCGCTAGGAAACTCAAACTCGGAAGGCCCGAAACAAACACTGCAGTCAGGGGGAGGGGGCGAATCCAAAACATCTGCTGTGCGCGAGTGTTGCGTGACTGTTTCCGGCACCTGTGCGAGCCGCGCCCGCAGGAACGCCACTTCCAGGCGAACTCTGCGCGGCTTCTCGCTTCGAACGCAGGGGGCGAATGCATGAGATCTGCTGCTCTCGAACGGGGGCGCCACTTTCGGGCCAAATCTGCGCGGAGCTAGGAGAGGGCCCAAGAGGTTCCAAAGAGAGCACCACGAAGGGTTCCAGAACGTCAGCGTCGTCGTGGACGTGGCCGCCGCCGCCGCCGCCGCCGCCGCCGCCGCCGCCGCCGCCGTCGTCCCCATTTAGGGTCGGCGGCGCTGGCCGTAAGGCCTTCGCAATAAAAGGTACGGAATCCCAAGCGGGAGCGCCACTTTCGGGCGAAACCTGCGCAGAACTTGCGCGAGAACTGCATTCCGCCCGTGCGCGCGCGGACCCAAGTCGTCCGACGACTTGGCACGTGAAGAGTGCGCGCCGCGCGCAAGCGGTAACCCAAGCGGAAACAAAACTCAACTTCCAGTCGCAAGTATGCAGGGCGCTGAAACGACCGCGGCATGTCGCGACTTCGCGTGCGATGTGCGCCGCGTCCCATTCCTGCCACGCATTTTGCATCGTGGACGACAACACGCCCATGTTGGAGAAAAACACGTCCACCTGTCGGCGGGCTGGGTGGCAGAGTGAGAGAAGATAATTGCAACTTCAAGGGGTAGGAGCAGCAAGCAATAGGAGGAGAAAGTGGGAGAAGGAGAAGGTAGACGACACAACGAGTGTGAAAGAGGGGGGAGAACAACAAAGAGAGAGAGAGAGAGCGTGTGTGTGTATATAATTATAGACGTGTAGACACATGTATGTAGCACACCGCAGGTCCGGATAAGTGGGGGGGCGGGCCCGGGGTGCGTCGCGGGTGGGTCGCGTGCGAGTCGCAGGTGGGTTGCGGGGTGCGTCGCGGGTGTTGTGGGTGGGTCGCGGGTGGGTCGCGGGTGGGTCGTGGGTGGGTCGCGAGTGGGTCGCGGGTGGGTCGCGGGGAGGGCAGACATAGATAAGTACACACATGTACAAAAATATACATACATGTATGAATACGTACTAGAAACATCGCGCGGGCTTCGCGCGCGCTCAAGTTCTAGCTAGGCTGGATGGTCGAACCCCTAGGGATCTCTATTCCATGACACTTCTTCTCTGGGGTTTCCAAGAACCACGAAGACGGCCCAAGTGGTTTCCAAAACTTCCTACGGTCCACCCACGACGGCTTAAGACAGGCCCAACATGAACTTCGAGGGCTCTTTTATTCGCCGCGGCTGGACGTATCCGGAGGAAGAGGGAGGAGAAGGGGAGGTGAAGGGGTTCCCTGGGGGAGAAGGAGGACGAGGAGGAGCGGGGAGGGTGGAGGAGGCCGCAGAGGAGGGGGAACCGGAGGAGGAAGAGGAGGAAATCTAATACTTCCTCTTTTTTGCAAGCGTAGCGAAGCTGCCAGGCGAACTTAAAACGACAAATGTTGGAATCCCCGTTCCTTCTCAAGTGCCCTCGGGGCCTCTCTCGGAGCCCTTTTGGGCCTCTTCGGGGCTTCTTGGGGACCTCTTCAAGCCTCCTGGGGGTCTCCTTGGGCGAAGATCTCGGGTTCTCGGCTCGCGCTCTCGATCCTGGCCCGCGCTTGGGGCCCTCTCGGGCCGCCTTGGACGTCCCTTCGGCGCTCTTGAAGCCTGTTGGGCCGCCTTGGGACGCTTTTGAGGCCTGTCGGGCCGTCCCGGGGCGCCCCTCGGAGCCTCTTGGGGCGTTTTGCAGCGTCGGGGAGCGGAACAGGCGGAAACGTTAAAATTGTTCAAAAACCTACGGCTGTGGATGCCATGACAATGGACACTCTAACAATCCTATCATTGAATAAAAGATGCGTTTAGCATGTGTAAAGCATGTTCTAAAAATGGTTCAAACATGTTTTATCGTATTTAGAACATGTTTGAGACATTTCTGTAGACATCTGGAAAGTATTTGGCATCATGCTTCCTCTCCATTGATCGCCCTCCACAAACCTACGGACAATACATGTTGTTTGGCCTCTTCGAACTCTGTTGGGAGACCTCCTGGAAGCCTCTTGGGTATCTTGATGGCCTCTTGGGCCGTCTGGAGGCCGTCTTGGGCGTCTTCGGCCCATCTGGTCACCATGCCTTGGTTGTGGGTTAGAGGCCTCTTGGAAATTCGTTTGGAATTCGTGGGAGGCCTCTCGGAGGCCTCTTGAAGGCAGTTTTGGAGGCCTCTTGGGCGCCGTTTGAGGTGCTCTTGGGGCCTTTGGGGGGGCCTCTTTGGGGCCTCGTGGGGCCTCTATGGGACCTCTAGGGGGCCTCTTGGGCTCTCTTGGGGGCCTCTTGGGGCCTCCTGAGAGCCTCTTGGGCGGAAGGCTCGATTTGTCGGTTCGTGTTCCCCCTCTTGGGGCCCTCTTGGGGCCGTCTTGGGGCCCTCTTGGGCGATCTTGGGCGCCTCTTGGGCCGTCTTGAGGCACTCTTGGGCCGTCTTGGGACTCCTCCCTTGCGCCGTCGTGGCGCCCTCTTTGGGTGCCTCTTGGGCCGTCTCGAGCTAATTTCTGGGGCCTCGTGGGCTGTCTTGGACCGTCGGACGCCCCACACAGCGAGAACACGAGAAACCCTCAAAATCCATCGAAAACCTACTTTGTTCGCCTCCTGAGCCTCGTGGGAGTCCTTTAGATGGCATCTTAAACGTCTCAAAGCCCTCTTGAGCTGTCTTTAAGCCATGTTGGACCAGCTCTTGTGCAGTCTTGGGCTCTCTTGGAGCGCTCTTGGGCCATCTTGGCGCCCTCGGGGACGTCTCTCGGGCCTTCTCGTTGCCCCCCTTCCCCTCCTTTGACGCGTTCTGGCACCCCCGCTGGGTCCAAAACGGCGGGAAGAGAAATCAGTGCACTCCGGGGCCCTGGGACGCCCTCCCTGTACATTATATATATATATATATATACACATACATACAAGGAGGTTTACATAACAAGGACTTCTACACATAAAGAATTTAAAATTCTAGGTTTTCGCCTATCACTCGCGCGATGACGGCAAAGCATGAATGAACATACGGAATTTTAAACGTATGATTTTAGAGTAGGTCCGCGAGACTGAAGCCGGGCATGCCCGTCGAGTTGTTGTTGAACTCCCTGTGTATATATATGTATACCTATATATATATATATATATATATATATATGTGTGTCTATGTATGTCTATATCTATATGTGTATAAATAAGATATATAAATAGAGAGAGAGAGAGAGAGAGAGAGAGAGAGACAGAGAGAGAAAGAGAGCAAAAAAACACAAACAACCAACCTATACACAACGATAAGTAATGAGAGAGAGGGAGAAACGGGGAGGATAATATTGGATAGGATAGACGCGTGGAGGCAGGTCCAAGTTCCTACACAAAGAAATCGGCCTCCCGTGCGCCTCTGCGCACAACACGAAAAGGGCGGCCCTCCACACGCGTTCAGCCTGGACTCGCCTGTGGCGCCCCTGTGGCCTCTGGAGAGAAGGGGGCCACGCTGGCAGGGGCGATGCCTTTGGAATGGGCAGCGCGGCGATATCCCTCGCGCTCGGGCGTGTGGGAGGTCCACCATGTTACGGGTGCGAGCAGCTCCGCGCTCACTCAGAAGAAG
>CAUYUJ010000440.1:27500-34760 GCA_963575745.1 Prorocentrum cordatum
CTTTTCCCCCAGATCCCCTAGAACCTCCAAGACATCTCGGATCAGACCCCCCCAAATCAGACCTCCCACGTTTATTATGAATTTCGGAGTGCCAGCGGTGCGCTGCTGTCCTCGTCTTCTCGTCGCTTACGGCAACTTCTTGTCGCGACATGTCGCGACGACCCCTGCGCTGGTTTCTGACACCGCGTGGATCGTTCAAGCTTGAACGGCCAGCGGCTTTTCGATCGCTTAGATCGTTCCATGTTGGCCGTATCTGGGCCGCTGGCGACGTCCTCCCTTGAGCGGCCGCGGCGCGGTCGCTGACGAGCCGGCGCGACACGCACCTACCGTGCGTCTGAGGATGCCGCGCCGCGCTGTCCGTTGGCCGCCGCCGTCCAGGATGCTCTCTGTGCTCGCCTCACTGTGGCTCTGAACCGAACTGACACCCACAACTACGCGACATAATTATGACCACCACCCCACAAACGGGTGGCGCAGAACAAAAAAAACATGCAGCGCAATCGTCTTGGTGAGAAGCGGAACTATATCGGTTTCATTGCCCACGCGCGAGCTTGCGACCACAGCGGGGTGATTGCGAAACGCATTGCATTGTCGAGTCGAGGGTGGCAGCACAACGTTGTGCACAACGCCTCGGCACATCTGGGAAAACGTGGGCCCGTGGAGATACCCCAAATCTTGGTCCTGCTCCTCCTCCTTTTCCCTCTCCTTCTCCTCGTCCTCGCCGCAGGCGTCTTCGATCAAACAAGCCGTGTTAGCCTGAAACTGCGGCGGGGGCCGAATGGTTCCCCAAACCGCCGTCCAGGCTCACGGGGCCCGACGAGCGGTGCGCGCCTCGCGAATGCAAGCCGAGTGGCCGCGCGCCAGCTTAGCAAGCGAGCGGCGAAAGGCAGAGCGTCGACCCCACAGCCCAAGCCGGGGGGCTGCGAGGCGCCAAGCGCCAGGTGGCCACGACGAGGCCAGGAACAGCCCTTTGATTCGAGCTAGCATAACAGACATGGAGAAATCGGTGCCTGCGCAGGAAGGTACAGGGCAGGTTCAAATACATAGGATGTTTTATACATAGGATTTTCAATACATGATTAATGTACTAATAAAGCATTGCATAAATGCATCATTGTTTTTAATACTAAACCCTGTCTTTTAATACATGATCCGCACGCGGAGCATGTATGAAAAACGGTATTGTACCCGCGCGGGTGAAGGAACGGGCCAGCGAGCGACCAGCTGGCGCGCGCGGACACGACGAAGACTGCGGCGACGAACGACGGACGGCGACCAAGAGACTGCGACACGACCACCACACGGCAACGGCAGCTACGCAAACGAGACGACGACGACCAGGACACGACCCGACAAGGGCGACCAGGACGCGACCATGACAGGCAAAAGCACATGCGCCCGTGAAGTAGGGCGCATTGCAGCAAGACGTGTACATGGACATATGCATATACATGTACATGTACACAAAACTATACATATACGTGTACATGTATACATGCCTATGCATATGCATGTACATGTACATGTACATATGAATGTACACAACCGTATACATAAACATACACATGCGCATATACATAAACATGTACATGTACATGTTCATATACATATACGTGTGCATGTACATGTACATGCATGTGTACCTGCACATCTACATGCACACACACATATACATACAAATCACGTATATACATATATATATATATATGTACACAAACACATAATTATACGCATGTGCATAATTATAGATGTACATATACATGTACATAGACATGTGTACATGGACATGAACAGATGCATGTACAACTACGTATGCATGGACATGTACATATACATGATCATGCCCATCTATGAATACGTTTGCATATACATGTTCATGCACACGTGCATGCACATATACATATACATGTGCATATACATGTACGTGTACGTATGCATAGACCTAAACATATACATGCACATGCAACTGCACATGTACATATTCAAACGCATCCACACACACATATACACATACATGCACGTATGCATTTACATTTACGCATGCATGCACGCGTCTATCTACATGCGCATATGCATGTTCGTTTACACGTACATATGCACATATCTATGCATGTACGTGTACACGAACATGCAAATATCCATGTTAATGTACATATACATGTACACTCATGTACATACATGAGTGTACATGAATACACATACACATCTATATATACACATACATACGTACACGTGTGCACACACATACATATACCTATACATATGCATATGCACATACACATGCATGTACATATACATATGTACATTTGCATACACATACACATATGCATACACACATACGTACACACATACATACATGCCAACATATATATATATATATATGTGTGTGAATGTATGTATATGCTTGCATATTCCCCATGTGTTCCCCCAAGGGTTTCCAGAACATCTGAGGGAACACCCAGTCCGATAGTTTGGCCAAGCTGTGGCCTAACAGTTGGCCACACTGGTGGTTCCAGGAAGTCTGGGGGCGGCGGTGACTCGCCGTACGCGTCTTCGAAAGGAACACCGGCGGAAAAGGAGGGAAAGGACGACGCTGAGGATTGAGGAGAGAGAGAGGAGGGGGTGGAGGGGTGGAGATGAAACGGAGAGGGCAAATTCACCTCCCCCCCTGCGGGCACAGAAAGACTTCCTCGAGAGCTCCCAGGGTGCAGAGGAAGAAGAGCGAGAGGAAGGGGAGAAGGGAGAAGGGGGCAGGGGAAGGAGGAAGAGGAGGGGGGCTATCCCCCGAATTGCGGAACTCGGGCCTTCAGCGGCCGTCCGGGACGATCCGGGCATCCCGGGACTGCTCTCGGGGAGGCGCAGCCGCTGGAACGCGCCCCGAGGCCTGGGAACCGCCGAGGACCGACGCGAGAACGCCCGAGAACCTCCGACCTCGAGCCCACCACCAGCCCCAGAAGGGTCCTCCTGATCCTGCGGCTTGATCATGCCGCGCAGCCACATGAGCTGGTCCTCGCGGCGCCGGGCGCACGGACGGAGCGGGCACGGGCGCCGCACGACTCGACGGCGGCGCCGGCAGGGCCCCTGTCGGCCGAGGAGGCGGGAGAGAGCACGGTGGCACCCTGGGGGGGCAGGCTGCGCTCGTCGTGCCCGCTCGGGGCGACTCGGGTCAGCCCCGCTCGTCCCGACCTCGTGGCTGCTGCGGTGCCTTATTCTCCTCCTCCTCCTCCTCCTCCTCCTCCTCCTCCTCCTCCTCCTCCTCCTCCTCCCCCATGTTTCTCCTCCTCCTCCTCCTCTTCCTCCTCCTCCCCATCCTCCTCTTCCTCATCATCCTCCTCCTGAAACTCCTTACAGATGGATGTCCCAACACGGTCTGGTGACGCACGGTCAAATGACCCACGAATCCGCAAACTCCGAAGACCGTGCCCAACCGTCTGTCACCAGACCGGTTTGGGTCGAGGGCAGCCCACGGCGTTCGAGACACCCTTGTAAACCCAGCAAGGTCTCAAAACCGTCCCTTGAGCAGGACATGAACTTTCCGAGGTCCGCGCTGATTTCCATGGTCGGCGCTGAGCTCCACCTGGCAGCGCCTCCAGCGCCAGCCCTAGCGTGCTCTGCTCGCCAAGGAGGAGGGTCCGGGGCCGACCCAAGAAACCTGCGTGGACGCCCGAAAACTTTTGTCTATGCAGTCTGTGGTTCCTCAGGAATCGGAAACAGGCGCCGCCTCTTCCAAATCAAGAGATCGAAGCTGCCCGCCTACACCGATCCTGGCCAAACAAAGCCTGGGCACAGGATCGATTCATCCGTACTCCTACCTCGGCCAGGAAAGCAAAAACACCAACAATGGGCCAAAGATTGGCCCGGGCACGGTCGTTGTGCCTCCCCCTCCCCCTCCTCAGCCTCCTCCTCCTCCTCCTCCTCCCTCCTCCGCCTCCTCCTCCTCCTCCCCATCCTCCCCCTCCTCCCCATCCTCCTCCTCCTCATCTTCCTCCTCCTCCTCCACCTCCTCCTATCCTCCTCCTCCTCCTCCTCCTCCTCCTCCTCCTCCTCTCCTCCTTCCTCCTCCTCCTCCCCGTCCTCCTCCTCCTCCCCATCCTCCTCCTCCTCCCCATCCTCCTCCTCCTCCTCCTCCTCCTCCTCCTCCTCCTCCTCCTCGTCCACCTCCTCCTGCTCCGCCTTCCACTCCTCGGCGCCACGAGCTCGTAAAGTGCTCGCCTCCTCCGACAGCAACTGGTTGCGCCAGCAAGGGCGGGCAGGGACCAGGAGAAGCCAAACAGGTAAAGGAACCAACAAGGTCCTTCTTCTCCTCCTCCTCCTCCTCCTCCTCCTCCTCCTCCTCCTCCTCCTCCTCCTCCTCCTCCTCCAGCTCCTACTCCCCTCCTCCTCCTCTTGTCCCCCCTTCTCTTCCCCCCCCCTGCCCTCGCGCATCCTCAGCCTTCCGAAGAGGGATGCGGATGGGGGAAGGGAAGGAGGAGGGGGAGAGGGAGGGGGGAGGAGAAATAGGAGGAGGAGGAGGAGGAAGAGGTGGAAGATGAAGAGGAGGGGGAGGGGGAGGAGGAGAAAGAGGACGAGAGGGAGGAGGAGGAGGAGGAGGAGGAGGAGGAGGAGGAGGAGGAGGAGGGGAAGGAGGAGGAGGAGGATTGATTGATTGGTTGATTGGCCCATCGCGGTGCGATGTAAACACTAAAAGATGTTATCCCCTGGGCTTCTCGAAATACCCGACGAACATCGTAGCAATAGGCTCGACGATCTGGAAAACGGTGAACCACTTGACCAAGCAAAAAACAGCATAACAACTTGACCCGAAAAAGCAAACATGAACACACCACCGCCAAAAACAGTACGTGGCATACCCTCCCCAAGCGGCTTTGGGAGATGCACGCGTTGTAGCTGATGATGCCTGGCTCTGGTCGACGAAAGGCCATGGGCGTCGCACTGTTCCGAAATATACTGCATGAAGACGTGCTGTTTGCTACGACCACGCTCGCGCGGGTGCTCGTGGTAGCCGAGGAGCCCACCGTGGAAGTGGCCGAGGGCGACGAACGGCCTGCACCAGTACAATTGAAAGACGTCCTGCTTGGAAGCCCAGACAACAAAAGCAAATGCACCGCCCCACCAGAAAATATAATGCCATACCCTCCCCAAACGGATTTGAAGAGATGCACGCATTGCAGCTGATGACGCCAGGGCAATTGCTCTCGGCCGTGAATCAGCTGGCCGGCTCAAGCGTAGAACGAACCCATAGGGGGGTCCATCTGGAAGGAAAGAACTTCTGGGGCGCGCCGACAAACCACGGGGTCAGGTTCCCGCGGAAAAAAACAAATCCCTGGCGAGGGGTTCGAGCACGGGGGTTACCCTCGTCTCACATTTTGGAAGATAAATGAACTCTCAGCCGCAAAGGTGCACGCGCGCGGGTTTCCACCCACCCCCGGCGCAACCGGAGGAGAAAAAAGGCGAGAGCCCAGATTGCAAATGAAATGCAGCAACACTCTACCCTGGATGTGGCAATCATCGCCGCCCCCCTTGGATCCGCTGGGGTGGGTGGGCACATGCTGTCAGAACGGGTGGAGGGCGGGTTGGAGGAGCAGGAGGAAGAGAAGGAGGAGGGGGAGGAGGGGGAGGAGGATGAGGAGGAGCTCTTTCCGAGCTCTTCCAGGCCGCCACGTCGTGGCACGACCGCGCGGGCGCGCGCTCGGCGCGCGCGCGGCTCAGCGCTGCCCCGCAGCCTCCTCGCAACTTCTGCACGCATTTCTCGCATTCTGTCACGGCGGCCCGATCTCAGCACTGTAGCTGGTCACGTTGGGCTGCCGCTTCACTCTCGCTCTCTTCTCGCACGCGCCTTATCGGGATGCGTCTCTTGCCCTGCGTGCTCTTCAGGACCATCTTCGCGAAGTCTGGTCTGAGAGGCCACGTGGGCCTGCCGTCTGAGCCAAGCAGGGTGAAGGGGCTGAACTTCCTGCTAGGTGTGATGCTATACTTCTGGTATCGGGTCTCGAGCTTCTGCTGGTCTTCCTCTGGGAGAGGGGGCCCCACTCGCCGAGGACATCCTTCGCTTCCCATTGGGCCCCAGCGCTCTCGCACGCCCTGCTCCCAGTGCTGTAGCTGATCGCATCGGGCTCGACCGTCGCCTCCCACTTCTCGCACGTGCTGTTGCCATGGCCTTTGCCTCCTGCCAGCCACGTTGATGCGATCGCTTCTCGAGCCATCCACATGGCCCTGCTGGTGCCGTCCATCCGCAGTCCGTCCGCTGGCGGCTGAGATCCAGATCCTGCCATGGCTACGAGGAGCTGTAGCTGGGCACGTGTGGGCTCCGCTTCATCGCCAGCTTCTCGCACCTGCCACTGCCCGTCTTTCTCGCACGTACAGCCTGCGCCGTCCTGAAGCTGCCACTGCCCGTCCTTCTCACACGAAATGGTCACTCCCACTGTAGGCTGCCACTGCCCTTCCTTCCCTCGTAGCTGCCACTGCCCGTCCTTCTCGCACGGACTGGCCGCCCCCTCTTGTAGCTGCCACTGTCCGTCCTTCTCGCACGAAATGTTCGCTCCCACTAGAGGCTGCCACTGCTCTTTCTTCTCGCGCGCACCGACACCATCCTCTTGAAGCTGCCACTGCTCGCCATTCTCGCACGCACAGTCCGTTCCTTCTTGAGGCCGCCACTGCCCGTCTGAACTGGCCGTTTCGCAAGCACCTTTCTTGATGGTGTAGCTGATGACGTTTAGACTCGGCTTCGCCTCTGCCGTTACACCATTATCGCACTTCTCACACTTCTCGCCACGTGTCGGTAGAGACTGCCGCTCCTGCACTCCCTTCTCGCACGCGCTGCTCTGAGTGCTGATGCTTTCGATGACGTCTGGCTCTAGCTTCGCCTTCCCCATTGCGCCTTTCTCGCACGCGCTCGTTTCACGGACGAGGAGGAAGAAATTGGGCTTCACGTTGGGCTCGGTCTTCGCCGCCCACTTCTCACAAGGAACCTCTGCACTGTAGCTGGTCACGTTTGGCTTCACCTTCGCCTCCGCAGCCGAACTACTTTCTGTTTTCTCTGATCCAACCGTGGCGACGAGGAGCGACGAGGGGAATACTCTAGTGAAATTGGGCTCCAGTTTTGCCTTCGCCAATGTTGCTTTCAACTTCATCGTTCCCTCCTCGCACGCCCTGATCGCTTCACTGTAGCTGGTCGTGTTGGGCTCTATCTTCTCCTCCCACTTCTCACAAGGGCTGGTCTCCTCTCGCTCGCTCCGCTGTTCGTCTTCGTGGGGCTGCCAC
>CAUYUJ010000440.1:37360-64860 GCA_963575745.1 Prorocentrum cordatum
CCTCTTCCTCCGCCTTCTCCCTGCTTTCTCCGGTCCTTCTCATATCCTCTCTCTCTTCCAAATCCGTCCGTCTGCTGGTACCTCTGCGTTTCGCCTGTCCCCCATCGTCCCTCCTCAGTGCGGGGAAGAAGGGATAAAGGAGACGGATGAGTGTGGAGATGGTGGAGACGAGGAAGAGCGCGAAGAAAGAATGGGAAAGCATGGAGATGACAACCGGGGGAGGATGACGACGATGACGGAGAGGGATCAAGATGACGAGAACGCGAAAGCTGAGAGTAGGGGGAACAGGAACATGACGTTGATACATTGAAAACGATGGGGAAATGATGGTTGGGGATGAGCAAGATGAGGAGGAATAGAAGGAGCTGGTGCTGGAAAGTTAGCCGCGCCTTGGTAGAAACAGTTAGTAGTTGTCGTTCAACCTTGAACGATCGGAGGCTTTCCGATCACCAAATCGTTATATGTTGGCCGATTCCGGGACACCAGCATCCATCGTTCCTCCATCGGCTCGCCTCTCCTCCCGTTTCCATCCTTACTTCCTTCATTCCCTCGCCGCTCCTTCTTCCCTCTCCCCATCCCCCATTCGCGTCTCCCTCCTCCCTTCCGTCCCTACTTGATCCTCCTCTTTTCCTCCCCCCCCCATCCCTTGCATCTCCTCCTCGCTCGCTCTCTCTAGCTTCCCTCCTCATTCCTGCTTCCATCGAGCTGAAACACATGTACGAACCATTCATTGAGGGACGAACTGATACGGCTCGAAGGCGCAGAGATGCGTGCCCCCCCCCCCTCCCCCTGCTCTTCCCTCCTCCCACCCATCTCCTCACCCCTTGCTTTGACCCCCCTGCTACTGATCCCTCCCCCTGCCTCCTCCTCCCCCTCCCTCTCCTCCTCCTCCTGCTCCTCCGTCCTCCTGCTCCTCCGCCCTGCCCTCCGTCCTCCGTCCTCGTCCTCCTCTTGCTCCGTCCCTCCGTTCTCTGGCCTCCTGCATCCTCCTCCTCCTCCTCCTTCTCCTCCTTTTCCTTCTCCTCCTCCTCCTCCTCCTCCTCCTCCTCCTCCTCCTCCTCTTTCTCCACATCCTCCTGCTCCATCCTCCTGCTCCTCCTCCTGCTCCTCCTCCTCCTCCTCCTCCTCCTCCGCCTCCTCCTCCACCATCTCCTCCGTCCTCTGCCAGCTCCCCTCCCTCCTGCGCCCACGCGGGCGCGGCAGCCGCGCCGCCTGGTGGCAGACGGAACTCCAATCCATGTCGTACACGTCCGACTCGGCCTTCGAGCGGGGGCGAGAAATACGAAAGCGGCATATCCATAGACTTGTGGAGCTCTGCGCAGATTTCTTGGATCGGCGCTGAGGCCCCCTGGCGGCGTCACCGGCGCGGAGCTCCAACAGATCATGCTCATGGAGCCGTTTCGCCTTCGAGGGGGGGAGCGAGACAGATGGGCTATACTGCCAAGCCGCGTTGCCCTGCCCGTTCTGCACATCCTGACCTGCAGACGAGGGAAGAACATGCGGAGGATGAGAGGAGGAGGCGAGGCGGACGATGATGGGAAAATGCGACGGGCGAGGAGAGGGCGTAGGAGGATGAACAAGAATGAGAGGAACAGAACGTGCGAAAACCCAGAAATCCCGATCCTCGTGCTCGTGTTCATCGTGTCCGTCGTCGTGGCCGTCGTCGTCGTCCTGCATCCCCCGCCTGCGCGCAAGAGAGACCTTTCGTGCGCGGCTTTCAAGGAGGCGCCGAGAGGCCAGACCCAGGCGCACAAGCCGCCGCTGCCGCATCGCACTCGGCGACAGGGGGAACTGGGTGGACCCGCACCAACGGCAACGGCCAATCTGGCGAGGAGCGAGGAGGAGGAGGAGGAGGAGGAGGAGGAGGAGGAGGAGGAGGAGTTGTTCGGGCGAGGGGGTGGTGCGACCGGCGCCCAGAAGGGGGATGGCGCGGGGGGGTGGGCCTCCAGGAAGGCGGCGGAGCTTCTGAGCCAGCACTGGGGGCTTCGTAGAGGCCCGCCCAGCTTCTAAGAAGCCGTCGCAGAAGCCTCTGGGGCCTTCTGAGAAAACCTCTGCCTTCTAAGAAGCCCCTCCGCGCACAGGAAGGGCGCGGTAAGGGCACGGGGCGACCCCAGAGGGATGCGCAACTTTACCTGTAAGTAGAGCCAGAACTGCAGCAAGTCATCACAATGCGCGGGGAAGCTCATCACGATGCCCAGGGCAGCCGCGGATTCCTCAAGGGATCCTTGCAATCCCTGGCCATCGCTCGGACGGCCATTCCCTGTGTTTTTGGCTCGGTGTCGTGCGTGTGTTTTTACTTTCGCAGGAGGATCCAGGATGCTCCTCAAGAATCCCCGCCGATGAAAAATGCGCACGTCCGAGCGATACCAAGATCCCCACTGGAGCCTAAGATCCCGCACCGCAGCCCAGGAGTTCTTTCCTGAGGCCTCCTCAGACGGCCCCCCCTCCTCCGCCTCCTCCTCCTCCGCCTCCCCCTCCTCCTCCTCCGCCTCCCCCTCCTCCGCCTCCTCCTCCGCCTCCCCCTCCTCCTCCTTCCCCTCCTCCTCCTCCTCCTCCTCCCCCTCCTCCGCCTCCTCCGCCTCTGCATCCTCCTCCTCCTCCTCCTCCTCCTCCTCCTCCTCCTCCTCCTCCTCTTCCAGGAGCAGGGGGGCAGAACATCCACCCCCACAGGAAACATCCCGACTGGCGAAGCCGTTCGGCAAGCGCATCCAAGGTCAGGAGTCGAGCAGGCCAGGGCTCTTCGGTAAGCGCCCAGGGCCGTTCAGTACACGCCCATCGTCGGGGTCTGGATGTTCTTCTCCTCCCTTCCGAGAAGCCCCTCCGCCTCCTCGCAGCTTCCCATCGCTTGGTCGTCCACTCCCCCGTGCAGCGCCTCGACCTCGTGCGCGCTCGCTGTTCTGCAGGGTGGGCCAACCTGCTCCAGGACGGTCCAGAGTTTCTGGCGCCGGCCCCGCCGAGAAACGTGCCCACGCCCGAGCGATGCCGAGCTGGCAGCGGAGCGCGCCAGGGGCGGGCGCCCTCGCTTGCCCCTCGGACTCGCCGCCGAGGAAGTGCCCTCGCAAGTCTGCCGCTGGCGCGCACTGGCGTGCGTTAGCGTCAGGTGCTCGCCGAGAGAGCGTCGACTCGCGTCGATGTAGCGTCGACTGGCGTCGGCTTAGCGTCGGCTCGCACGAGCCAGCAGGATGGTGCGGGAGGCCCCCATGAGCTGCCACCGAAGGTGGCGAGGGGGGGGTGGCGGGGGGCCTTCTACGAGGGCGAAGGGGCTTCTCAAAGGCATGGGCCTTCTTAGAATCGAGAGAGAAAACTCAACGTAAACATAACCATTCTGAGCTCCACACGCGGATTTCTTGGATCGGCGCTGGACCGCCCTGGCGGCTTCTCAGGAGGCTCGGAAAGCCTTGGGCCTGCCGAGAAGTTTTCTAAGCCTTCCCCGAAGAAAGAAGGAGAACACGTCTCAGAAGGCGCGAGGGGCTTGTGAGGAGCACCGCCGCCTCCTGAGAGGGTCTGCCCCCCCTCTCCCCCCCCCCCCAGCGCTCGCTGCCGACACGAGGCCCTCACGATTTGCTACCGACCGCCACCCCCTTCGTGGGCGCCGCCGCCGCCGCCAAAGCCGCCGCCGTCGGCGTCGCCGTCGTCGTCGCCGCCGCCGTCGTCGTCGTCGTCGTCGTCGTCGTCGTCGTCGTCGTCGTCGTCGTCGTCGTCGTCGTCGGCGGCGGCGGCGGCGGCGGCGGCGGCGGCGGCGTGCGCGCGCAGGAGCACCGCGGGGCACGGCGCCGCCGGCCCGCCGGGGCCCTGCGCGGGCGCGGCGGCGGCGCCCCGCGGCGTGGCGGGCGGGGCCTGCGCCAGGCGCGCGCGCTCGCGCGCTCGCGCGCGGGGGAAGCACCCATCGGGCCGTCGCCTTCCTCCCTCCTCCCTCCTCCCTCCTCCCTCCTCCCTCCTCTCCTCCCTCCTCCCCTCCTCCCTCCTCCTCTTCCCTCCTCCCTCCTCCCTCCTCCGCCCTCCTCCTCCTCCTCCGCCTCCGCCTCCGCTCCGCCTCCGCCTCCCGCCTCCCTCCGCCTCCGCCTCCGCCTCCGCCTCCGCCTCTGCCTCCGCCCTCCTCCTCCTCCTCCTCCTCCTCCTCCTCCTCCTCCTCCCCTTCCTCCTCCTCCTCCTCCTCCTCCTCCTCCTCCTCCTCCTCCTCCTCTCCTCTCCTCCTCCTCCTCCTCTCCCTCCTCCTCCTCCTCCTCCTCCTCCTCCTCCTCCTCCTCCTCCTCCTCCTCCTCCTCCTCCTCCTCCTCCTCCTCCTCCTCCTCCTCCTCCAACCGCCTCCCCCTCCGCCTCTGCCTCCTCCTCCTCCTCCTCGTCGTCGTCCTCCTCCTCCTGACCCCAACACGGTCCCAGGAGGTCGAACATGGCAAGATAGCCTCCGACAGACCTCCAGCAGGCCTCAAGACAACCTCAAGATGGCGCAAGATACTGGCTCAAGATAGCCTCCAACAGCCTCTAGCCGAGCATGGCTCACGATAGCCTCCAAGAGGCGTCAAGAAAGCATTCCGATCGTGTCTGGATGGGCTGGTGGGGATGGGCGAAGCGCCAAGAATTTAGCCAGGCGTGAAGTGGTAGCCGTTGTCGTCGTTGTTGGGCCTTCACCATCCGAAGTGGATTGCGAGAGAGTCTCGGGCCAGAACGCCAATCCTGAGAGCTGGAGCGTCTTCGGCAAAGGCGCCTCGAAGTCTGTCCCCGGGAAGTATCGAACGTGAGCCGTTGTCGTCGCACTTGGGCTTTCACAATCCTGACTGAATTGTGGGGAGGTGTCGAGCGAGAGCGCCGTTCCTGAGTTTTTGGACCTCCCTGGCCAGGGCGTCTTGGAACAAATTTGATGACGTATCGAGCGGGTGCAGTGTCCTCATAGTTGGAGCTTCGTCAACCAGGATTGGCAAGTAAACCCGCGCTCGAGCGGGAACCTCGTATGCATAGAGATGTATAGTCCGCGTCGAAGAGAGAGCGCCGGAATCAATTTCATTGAACAGCAATGACATCTCCAGCGCAACTTCAATTAGGGGAACGCTTCCTAAGCGGTATTGCTGGGCATTGCTTGGCATTCGTTGGTATTGATTTGCTTTGCTTGGCATTGCATTGCATTGCTTGGCGTTGCTTGGCTGTCCTTGGCATTGCTTGGCATTGAGTGGCATTGTTTTGTATTGTTTGGCGTCGCTTGGAATTTCTTGGCATTGCTTTGATTTGCTTGGCATTGCTTGGCGTCGCTTGAGATGTACTTGCGTTGGGTCAACATCAAAAAAGCAATATGCCGACCCATCGGCGTGTGTGAGACGCTGTCGTCGTCATCGTCGCCGTCGTCGTCGTCGTCGCCGCCGCCGCCGCCGCCGCCGTCGCCGCCGTCGCCGCCGCCGCCGCCGCCGCCGCCGCCGCCGTCGTCGTCGTCGTCGTCGTCGTCGTCGTCGTCGTCGTCGTTGCCAGTCCCAAGCGAACGCAGGCACGAACAGAGAACATGAACGCCGCAATGAAGTCGACTCCCTCTCCTTTTTGCCCTCCCTGGGGAGGACGGGGGATGGTCGTTGCCAGTCCCAAGCACATGCAGGCACGAACAGAGAAAATGAGCGTCGCAATTAAGTCGACCCCCTCTCCTTTTTGCCCCCCCTGACGGCGGAGGGGGGGGGGGGGGGGCAAGGGGGCGTAGAAAGAGGCGGGTTACGGGTGGGGTCCCAGGTCAGATTACCACCTCCCACCCGCGGGGTCTGGGCGGCGGCCCCCCCCTCCCCTCCGCGGTCTCTCCTCCCGTGTACAACTGACTACCTACCAGACCACCCCAGCCCAACCCGAAGACCCGAATTTCGGGTTGGGGGGGTAAGGGTTCCACGCGTGTTTTTTCGATGTTCCCCGACCCCCCCCCAACTGGAACTCTAAGGTAAATCTGAGCCTTCGGGTTGGGTTGGGGTGGTTTGGTGGGTGGTGAACAACAAGGGAGGACAAGGGCTCCCCTCCGTGGGAGGGGTGCCCTGAAGGGGGTCCTGGGCCCTGGGGGAGATCCCGCCCGTGGGGGGGGAGGGTGGTCCCGGGTCCGAATGCCGCCCCCTCCTCCTCCTCCTCCCCCCTCCTCCTCCTCCCTCCTCCTCCTCCCTCCTCATCCTCCTCCTCCTCCTCCTCCTCCTCCTCTCCTCCTCCCCTCCTCCTCCTCCTCCTCCTCCTCCTCCTCCTCCTCCTCCTCCTCCTCCCTCCTCCTCCTCCTCCTCCTCCTCCTCCTCCTCCTCCTCCCCCCCCCCCGGGGGATCCAGGCAAATCTGGCGGGGGGGCGCCAGCGGGGATCCCGGTAGAGGTCCCGCCGTCAGGGTCGGCGGCACCGGCCGTGAGGCCTTCACAAGAAGCGGGGGAAGTGCAATGAACCCGTATCATCAGGACGCGCGGCAAAGAAGCAAGGGCCTTGGGGGCCCATGTTCACGCTCTTCGAAGGAGGCTGGCCAGCGAATGTCGCTAAGGATGGGACCGAAGGGGCAAGGATGCAAAGGCACCCTTGGGAAGGTTACTCGTCCTAAGTGCGCGGGTTGACAGTTGGGGAACCCGAGAAGGGCCGGCCTTACAAAACGACAAGACATCCAAGCCAGAAGAACCTGGGGAGCCCTGCGGGAACCCGAGGGACGCCGGCTGGCACAGGCCTGTGCCCTGATTACCGGCTGCTCCAGAACAAGCAGAAGCGGCTAAGGCAAGCCCAGCTTGGGAATGACTCCTTTTCGCATCGGAGAGCAAGGGTGGCATCGGACGGACGGCAACGCAGATGAACCATCCGCGCCGGCCCACCCAGCCGTCGTGGGAGAGCTGCACGGGGAGGCCTCTCAGCACAGAGTGAGGCGACACGAATCCATCCGAGAACGTGTCACAAGCCACTGGGGAAGGGAGGAGGGGGAACAAAGAGAGAGAGAGAGGACGAGGACGAGGAGGGAGAGTGGGCAGCGTGGCTGCCCAAAAGAAAGAATTTCTCCTTCCCGCCGACGGCGGGCGTGACGGAGGGGGGGGGGGGACGGGAGGGGGCGGGGTGGTGGCAGCAAGCAACGCCCCCCCTCCCTCCTCCTCCTCCTCCTCCTCCCTCCTCCTCCTCCTCCTCCTCCTCCTCCTCCTCCTCCTCCTCCTCCTCTTCCTTCTCGTCCTCCTCCCTCCCTCCCTCCCTCCCTCCCTCCCTCTCTCCCTCTCTCCCTCCCTCCTCACCCCTCCCCGCCGTGTGAATCTGGCACCACAGACTGTGGCGCTGGACGCACTGCGGCAGTGCAGGGCGCACTGGGCGGGGGGGGGGCGGGGGGGAGAGGGGGGAGAGGGGGGGTCATAACGCGCGTTCTGGTCCAGATGGGAAAGCAACGCTCTAAAACGGCTTGCACACGCATCGGCTGCTTTGATCCCTGGCAAGACCCAGGAGTAAAAAAGCACCGGCGCAGAGGAGGAGGAGGAGGAGGAGGAGGAGGAGGAGGAGGAGGAAGATGAGGAAAGACAATTGCCGAGAGAAGCCTGCTCCGAGGATGGGCTGGCATCCTGCGGGCAACTAGCTCGCAAGCGAGTGCGCAGACCCAAGCGGGCTGTGTCAAGGGCACAGGCACTGAGATCCCGCACGAGCGAAGGAAGGACACAGGAGGAGGAGGAGGAGGAGGAGGAGGAGGAGGGAGGAGGAGGAGGAGGAGGAGGAGGAGGAATAGGAGGAACCAGAAACTTGGGACGTCCTTGATGAGTACCCAACGAACACGGCGACGACGACGGCGACGGCGACGACGACGACGACGACTGACGACGACGACGACGACGACGGCGGCAGCGGCGGCGACGGCGGCGGCGGCAGCGACGACGACGGACGACGACGACTGACGACGACGACTGACGACGACGACGACGACGACCACGACGACGACGGCGGCAGCGGCGGCGGCGGCGGCGGCGACGACGACGACGACCACGACGACGACGACGACGACTGACGACGGCGGCGGCGACGGCGACGGCGGCGGCGGCGGCGACGACGGCGGCGGCTGGCCGCGCGTGCGGGGGGCGGGCGGCTGACCGGGGCCGTGGAGCTGGTCGCCCTCGGGGAGGGCGGCAGCGGCGCGGCCGGCTGCGCGGCCTCGGGGGGGGGGGGGGGGCTGCGCCGGCGGGGCCGGCCGCGCGAGGAGGGGAGGAGGAGGCAGGCGGAGGAGGAGAGGAGGAGGAGGAGGAGGAGGCGGAGAGGCTGAGAGAGGATGAGGAGGAGGAGGCGGAGGAGGCGGGAGTGGCGGAGGCGGAGGAGGAGAGGCGGAGGAGGAGAGGAGGAGGAGGGGGTAAGGAGGCTCGAGGAGGAGGAGGAGGAGGAGGAGGAGGAGGAGGAGGAGGAGGATCGAGGAGGATCGAGGAGGAGGCTCGAGGATCGAGGAGGATCGAACAGGAGGAAGGTCAGGATCGAGGAGGATGAGGAGGAGGAGGCGGATTGAGGAGGGTCGGGGATCGAGGAGCATCGGGGATCGAGGATATTCGAGCGGGAGGATGAGCAGCAGCAGCAGCAGCAGCAGCAGCAGCAGCAGCAGCAGCAGCAGCAGCAGCAGCAGCAGCAGCAGCAGCAGCAGCAGCAGCAGCAGCGGGGAGAGCGAGGAGCAGGAGTATGCCAACTGCCTGTGGCACCCTCGCGAGGCCGCCCTGGAGAAGGATCCTGGCGGCCCAGGCCGCGACACGCGAAGCGCGGCTATCTTCGCGCCACTGGGGGTGACCTGGTCGATCCCAGCTCCTCCGTCATCGACGATCCGTGGGATCGCCGTCGCCGGCATCGTCGTCGCTGTGGTCGCCATCGTCTCCTCCGTCTTCGTCGACGTCGCATTCGACGGCGGCGGGCGGCGGCCAACGAAGGAGGGGTTCAGAGGTTGGGGGGGGGGGGGAAGGGTGGCCCCTTCTCAGAAGGGGGGGAAGAGGATGGAGGGAGGGGGGGAGAAAGTCTTGCGCCGCCTTCGGGACTCAGCGCTAACGGGAGTCGGCGCTAACAGGGGCCATCCACGCCCCTCTGAGATGCTTTGGCCGAGCCATGAGGGGGGACAAGGATGAGGAAGAGGCGGGAGGAGAAGACGAGGAGGAAGTACAGCCCACCGAGGGCGCACCGACGTTGGAGCGCACTGTCTGCACACTAACCCCTCTGCCGACCCAGGCCAGGGTGAGCCCAACGCGCCGTCTGACCAGCTGTACCCATCGGTCGGGAGAAGTAGGTAGAAACATGAAGTAGGAAGGCGTTGAACATGCATTGGGTGTCCGCCTGCCACCTAAGGAGGACGGAAAAGGTGAAGCCACTCGAACATTGAAGTAGGAAGTGGGAATCAAAAAATACCTAATTTCAACGACCGATGGGTAAACTGTAACCACTGGAAGCCTGGAAATTGGCACCAACACCAGCACAGGGGGTTGCCTCCACAAGGAGGAAGATGATCCTCGATTTCGGTGTCGGTGGAAATATTTCGGTCACGTTGGAAGCCAGAATGTTGCCACCATCACCGAGATCGGGATCTTCTTCCATCGGTGGAGGCACACCGCCGATATTGGTGTTGGTGTCAACCTCCAGGCCTGCGACATGAACTGCCTCGCTGGAGGGATCTGCGCCCCCCCTCCCCTGTGAAGCTGGGCTGGGGGGGGCCCGCCACGCTTCGACCCCAAGCCCCGCCGCTCACTGCCCGATCCCCGCCGCTGGCGTTCTCCCCTGTGCTTCCTCCCCTTCTGCCTCCCGCCGCTCCCTCCTGTCTTCCGCGACCGAGCTCTCCCCGTCAGTCGGAAGAAGGGAACCATGCAGCAGGAAGGCACTGGAAGTAGGTAGATTGGGCTCCTGCCCGGCCCCCGAAGGGGGAGGAAAAGGTGAAGCCACTCGATCACTGAAGTAGGAAGGCGCCCAGAGCGGACTCGGGTCCGAAAATCCCCCACATGCCCACCGTCGACGACCGACGAATATGGATCCTGGCCCACCCCCGTCCGCTCCGCTGCGCCCAGGCTCCCAAAGAGATGCCCGCCTGGTGGGGAGGGGAGGAGGAGGAGGAGGAGGAGGAGGAGGAGGAGGAGGAGGAGGAGGAGGAGGAGGAGGAGGAGCACGAGGGAGGAGGAGCACGAGGAGGAGGAGGAGGAGAGCACAGAGAAGAGGAGGGAGGAGGAGCACGAGGAGGAGGAGGAGGAGGAGGGAAGGAGGAGGAGGAGGAGCACGAGGATGAGGAGGAGGATGAGATGAGGATAGGATGAGGATATAGGATGAGGATGGGGATGAGCGATGATGAGGCATGAGAGATGATGATGATGATGATGGATGATGATGATGATGATGATGATGATGATGATGATGATGATGGGAGGAGGAGGAGGAGGAGGAGGAGGAGGAGGAGGGGGAGGAGTGAGGAGGAGGAGGAGGAGGAGGAGGGGAGGAGGAGGAGGAGGAGGAGGGAGAGGAGGAGGAGGAGGAGGAGGAGAGGAGGAAGAGGAAGAGGAGGAGGAGGAGGAGGAGGAGGAGGAGGAGGAGGAGGGGGAGGATGAGGAGGAGGAGGAGGGGGAGGGGGGCCGCCCGCCCGCGGAGCGGTGGATCGCGGGTCGGGGGGGGCGGACGGGAGTCCAGCAGTGGCCCAGGCGGACTGCGGCGCAGGAGGCCCGACGGGGAGGAGGAGGAACAGTGGGAGCAGCGATGCCGAGGGCGGTCGGGGTGAAGAGGAGCGGGCGGGGGGAGGGGCAGCAGGGAGGGGGGGGGGAAGGAGGAGGGCTTGACAAAGGGGGACGGGGGCGGACGGAGGAGAGACATAGGAAGGCGGAGCGAGGGGCGAGCAGGGAGGAGGGGGGACGGGGGGGAAGGGAAGCTGGGGTGGAGCAGAACGGGGCGAGGATGTGAACGCATGGAGGGCGGAGGAGCCCGAGCAGGATGACGAGGATGAGCGGAGAGAGCAGGGGGGAGGGCGGACGAGGAGGAGCAAAAACAGCACTATGAAGAGGGAGCGGGATGAGTGGGAGGAGTAGGAATGAGATGGAGGAGGAGGAGGAGGAGGAGGAGGAGGAGGAGGAGGAGGAGGAGGAGGAGGAGGAAGAGGAAGAGGAGAAGGAATGAGGAACAATGATGAGAAGTGCGAGGGAAACAGGAATCAAGGATGAGAGGACGATGGAAAGGAACAGCACGAGGTAGGGAAGAGGGAGGGGTGAGGATGTGTTCCCTTGATGCGCGCGAGAGGGAAGAAAAAAGTTATAGCCAGAGTCCACCAGTACACCCCAAACAGTTTTTTGTTCAGCCAAGGTGGCTCCTAAGAGTGTTCGCGCCTTCGCCTGCTTCCGCCTGCGCCTTCGGCGTCGTCGTCTAGCATTTCGTGGTCCTCGTCATCGCCCTCCTCCTTCCCCGCATTTGCGCAATTCTCCTTCTCGCCCACGCCCTCCCCCTTCCACTGCACCTCCTCTCCCGCATACCTCTTCTCTCTTCCTCCCGCTCCTCCTCTTCCTCCTCCTCCTCCTCCTCCTCCTCCTCCTCCTCTTCCTCTTCGTCTTTCCTCTCCTCTTCCTCCTCTTCCTCCTCCTCCTCCTCCTCCTCCTCCTCGAGACGGGCAGACTCTCCGAAATAAAACTGACAACGGCAAACGTACGCGGCACTCCGTGCAAACATGCTTGCGGAACAGGATCGCAATCCAAGAGCAGGTCAGCATCTGGGCAAGCGGAGTGCCCTTTTCGAAACGCCAAGCGCCGCCACGCCATTTTCCACCATGTTCCACCATGTTCCTCCTCAATCCTCCTCCTCCTCATCCTCCTGCTCATTCTTGCTCTCCACCTCGTCCCCCCCCCCATCCTCCTCCTCCGCCTCCTCCTCCGCCTCCTCCTGCTCCTGCTCCTCCCTCTTCTCCTTATCCTCCTCGTCCTCCTCCTGCTCCTCCTCCTCCTCCTTCTCCTCATCCTCCTCTTCCTCATCCACCTCATCCTTATCCTCCTGGTCCTTATCCCCCTCCTTTTCCTCCTTCTCCTCCTTTTCCTTTTCCTCCTTCTTTCCCTCCTCCTCCATTCCTTTTCCTTATACATGATTTTTCCCTGTCGCGCCCCGAAGCCAGTCTTTAAGACGGTCTGGGCGTTTCGCCTGAGACTTCCTCACCACTTCTGACTCTGAATGAAGCTTAACAACTGACAAACAGTTTCACAGATGGACGGGGGGTGGTTTTCAAAATGTGGCTCTCGCCGTAGCGCCACGCACATTCGCTTAACACATTCGCAAAAGCTTCACGGGTTGACGGCGGGTGGTTTTCAAAATGTGGTTTTCGCCTTAGCGCCGCGCACATTCGCTTTACACATTGGCGGTTCGTTTTCAGAATGTCCTCTCGCGTTAGCGCCGCGTGCATTTCAAACATTTGCAAGCGATTCACGGATTGCGGGCGGGTCGTTTTCAAAATGAGGTTCTCGCTCTAGTGCCGCGCGCATTCGTTTTAAACATTTGCAAGAGCTTCACGGTTTGAGGGCGGATGGTTTTCAAAATAAAGCTCTCGCCTTCTAGCGCCGCGTTGAGGGCGGCTCGTTTTCACAATGTGGCTTTCGCCTTGGCACCGCGCACCTTCGTTCATGGAATTTGGAAGAATTTCGCTGGTGCCCGTGGTCAACGTACCAGACATGGTGTTTTGGTCGGGGCTCAAGAGACGGGGGTCGCTGCTGACGGGGGTCAACCAGGGCACCGGATCCTGCAGGATCCTGCGAAGACCCCCTCTGGCTGACCCGGGTTAACGAGCCGCTCGCGGCCGCGAGGCGGCCGCGCATATTGGCTGACCTGGGTTTGCGAAGACCTGCGTTGCAGCTTTTTCCTGCATTGTAATTTTTGGTTCCCTGCTGCCCCGGGTCTGGATTGACCCGGGTCAGAAGATCCCAAATTGGCCTTCTGGCACGGTTCTAAATCGTCAAGACGCAGCATTCAGGTTGATCCGTTGCGTTGAATCCCGAAGACGTTCTGGCATGCTTCAGGGTCTTCAAGGGTCTTCCAAAAAGGCAGTTCCCTCAATGGAAATGAACCGTTCTAGGGGCCAATGAAGAGGGAGCTGGGAGGGAGGGTTCATTCCAACATCTTTGACGACCTTTTGGTTAACACTGGTCCTCCTCCTTCCTCCTCCCCCTCCTCCTCTTCCATATCCTCATATCAGTCCTCCTCGTCTTCATCCTTATGCGAAATCATCTCGTGTTCCTGGTGTTATGAATCCTCGTCGTTTTCTCCCTCCTCCTCTTCATCCTCTACCTCGTCACTGATCTCCTCTCCGTATTTATCCTTTTCCTCTTCCTCCTGCTCGCCGCGTTCCTCCTCGCTCTCTTCGTGCCACTCATCGTACTGCTCGCCCCCCTCCGCTTCGCAATGTTCCTCCTCCTCCTCCTCCTGCTCCTCCCCCTCCCCCTCCTCCTCCTCCTCCTCCACCTCCTCCTCCCCCGCCTCGTCGGAGTGTTCCTCTTCGCCCTCGTCCTCGCATTCCTCCTCATCCTCGTCCTCGTCTTTCCCCTCTTCCTCCTCCTTCCTCCTCCTCCTCCTCCTCCTCCTCCTCCTCCTCCTCGTCCTGTCGCTCCTCGTTATCCCCGTCCTTTTTCCTCCTCCTCCTCCATCTCCCATCATCATCGCCATCACCAGCATCATCGTCATCACCACCAACACCATCAGCATCATCACGACCTATATCATCATCATCATCATCATCACCACCATCATTCGCATCATCATCATCATCACCATCATCATCATCATCGTCATCATGCTTACTCATCATCATCACCATCATCTTCATTACAGCCATCATCAGCATCAACACCATCAGCATCCTCATCGCCATCATCATCATCACCATCTTCATCAGAATCAACATTCTCCTCCTCCTCCACCTGCTCCTGCTCCTGCTCCCCCTTTTCATCCTGCTCCTCCTGCTCCTGCTCCTGCTCCTCCTCCTCCTCCTTTTCCTCCCTCTTTTTCTCATATCCTTTTTTTCTCCTCCTCCTCCTCATCATCCTCCTCCTCCTCCTCCTCGTCCTCCTCCTCCTCCTCCTCCTCATCATCATCGCCATCGTCATCGTCATCGTCATCATCATCATCTGCATCATCCTCCTCCTCCTCCTCCTCCTCCTCCTCCTCCTCGTCCTCATCATCATCATCATCATCATCATCATCATCATCATAATCAATCAATCATCATAATCATCATCTCATCATCATCATCATCATCATCATCATCATCAGCATCATCATCATCATCATCATCATCATCATCATCATCTTCATCATCATCATCATCATCATCATCATCATCATCATCATCATCATCTCCATCATCATCATCATCATCATCATCATCATCATCATCATCATCATCATCATCATCATCATCATCCTGTTCCTTCCTCTTCTCCGCTTCCGCCGCCATGCTAAGGATGCCTTCGCACTCTCGATGCCGCTTCCAGGAGGCACCCTCGTCGGGGATGCCCTCAAAGAGGTAGCGTTTGAGCCTGGTCCCGTTTCCCTCCCCCAGTATTCCCCTCGCGCAACACCTCGGAGCTCATCCCTCCTGTCGTTCTCCTCCCCCCATCCTGCCTCCTCCCTGCTCGCCGCGCTCTAGTTGAGGCATCTCCACGATTATGCCTCAAGCGAAACGGGCCAGACCTTCTCAGAGCTCGGGTTTACAAGGATGCCTCGGGCGAAACGGGCTAGACCACCTCTCGCGCAGCATCTCGGAGCTCCTGCCTCCTCCCGTACTCCTCCCCCCATAGCGGCCTCCTCCCTGCTCGCCGCGCTCTCGCTCGAGGCACCTCCACGATTTGCTCCAGCGTAGCTCCCCGCTGACCAGCCCCCCTGCGGTTCACCAAAGACATCGTGCTCGCGCCTCGACGTCGGCGACATCCTCCGCCGGGCCGAGGGGCGCCCAGACCTCTCCCGGAGCACAACTCGACAGCAGAAGTGTGGATCAAATGGTCCTTTTGCGTCGGACCCCTCCTCGCTCCTCTCTCCTCCCTCTCGGAGCCCTGGAGTTTCGAGGAGAACGCAGGCTGACTACCTACCAGACCACCCGAATCCAACCCGAAGACCCGAATTTCGGGTTGGGGGGGGGGGGACGGGTTCCGTATGTGTTTTCTCGATATTCCCCGACCCCCCCCCCAACCGGAAATGGAGGGCAAATCGAGACCTTCGGGTTGGGTTGGGGTGGTTTGGTGGGTGGTGACAGGCGAAACGGGTCAGACCACCTCTGGCGCGGCATCTCGGAGCTCAGAGCTGCGAGGATGTCTCGAGCAAAACGCGCCGGACCACCTCGCGCACCCGAGAGCCCAGAGTTGCGAGGATGTCTCCGGCGAAACGAGCTGGACCACCTGGCGCACATCTTCAAGGAGCCCGGAGTTGCGAGGACGTGACTTGCCACACCACCTCGCGCGCAGCATCCTGGAGCCCTGAACTGCGAGGATGCCCAGTCGACTTCCTCCGCTCGAAACAAGTTCCAAAAGACACGCGAGGGGTGCTGCTGAGGGCCGCCGAGGGGAACGGTCCGCCGCCCGGTGTCGGGCGCCCAGGAAGGCACCGACTATACGTGTGGATGCCACGACAATGGACACTCTAACAATCCAATCATTGAGTTGAAGATGTGTTAAAAAGTGTCAAACATGTTCTGAACATGTTTCAAGCATGCGTTTTACATGCTTTTTTACATGTTGTAGACATCTGGGAATTATTTGGCAACATGCTTCCTCTCTATTGACCGTCCACCACAACTGTACCGATCCTGCCAGGATCACCCTGGGCCCAGGCAGAATGCACATACACCGATCCTGGGCCTGGGATCGGCCTGGCCAAGATCGGTGCAAAAATACAGTTGGTGCCCTCGGAGCGCCAGCCGGGTGGGGCGGGAGGGGGGGATGAAGCTCCGCCAGGAAATTCGCGCTCACCATGCTGACTTCGTCAACGACCGGCCACTTCCGCCGTGGCTTTCGCTGCGCGGCCGTTTCCTCCTTCGTCCTTCATGTCTTCGAGGGGTGGCAAGCGAGATGGAAGGGGGGAAAGAGGCCAGGGAGGAGGAGGAGGAGGAGGAGGAGGAGGAGGAGGAGGAGGAGGAGGAGGAGGAGGAGGAGGAGGAGGGGGAGGTGGTGGGTGGATAGCGGTGGGCGGGGTGGCGGTTGGGATGGGCTCGGGTGGGAGAGATCGGGGGCGGGGGGGGAGAGGAGGGAAGGCGGAGACGAGGGCAGCAGGGGGCGCGGGACGAGGACGGGCGTGGGAGAGGGGGGCGGGAAGGAGAGGGGAGAGACAAATGGAGGAGGGGAGGGGAGAAGAAGGGGTGGGGGAGGCAAGGTTGTGCAGAAGGGGGGGGGGAGTTACGCGGAGAGGGAGGAGAGGGGGGACACTGTGGTGCTGGAGGCGGCGTGGAGGAGCGGAGGGGATGGGGGGCAGCGCCTGCGCCCGAAGCCCGAAGCTCTGGAAGAGCTCTCCGAGGTCCTGAGGGCGAAGCCAAGAGCTCCCCTGAACTCCTTCTCCACTCTCCACCCCCCTGCCCTCTTCCGGTCCCCCCGATCCCCCTCCACTCTTACATGCCGTAACAGTCACTGCACGGGCGACTCCCGAAGGGTGGTCAAGCTGGCAATGATGTAAGGCCGGGGAAGGGAGCGCTTCCAGAGAGCTGGCAAGGCCTCACTCGGAGATCACCGAAGATTCCCAAACGACGTGAACTGACCTGGTCGCGCGGGGCTACGCCCTCCGCGAAGCGAAGAGTCGGCCACAAGAAGAGATGGGAAACTGCTTTCGCGGGCCGACTGGGCCAACGACGCGTTAAATCCTTCAATCAGGTAACACCATGTATTGCGATATAGACTTGCTGTTCTACTCCGCGCGCGCGAAGGCATTTCTGGGGCGTCTGCAGACCTAACTGACACCCAAGTCGCCCCAAGAGCGGGGGTTAATCAATGGGTGCCAGGCCTCATGTTGGCCCCAAGATGCCGCATAATCGTTCATCGGCCCCAGATGGCCTAATGGACACCAAGACAGCTCCAGATGGCCGGATCACATTTTCATCGGAGGCTCCCAAGATGGCAGATCTCATAGAGCAACGCGTGCTGTCTGTTGTTTGGTTTGCCTTCTCGCCAATGCGGCCCCAACGGATTTCGTGGCTGCGATGCGAGGTGGTCCCAAGAGAACCCTCAGGGCAGCCCACGACCCTCCCAGGAGAGCTTTTATACGGCCCCAAGAGGGCCCAAACGGGGCCCAAGAGCGGTCCGAGAGTGCGGACCGATCGGCGCTGGGCCTGAAACTGGCCCGGAGATGACCCCACAGAGGCCCCAAGATGGTGCGATGGTGGCCCTAATGTTGGCCCAGCATATCCCAACACAACCCAATGGCCTGCAAGGACACGAATACGCGCCCCTCGGAGTCCCCCAACGAGGCCTGAGCCAGCCAGCATACAGTGTTGTTGTTATTGTTGCTGTTGCTGTTGCTGTTGCTGTTGCTGCTGTTGTTTCTGTTGTCGTTGTTGTTGTTGTTGCTGCTGTTGCTTTTGCTGTTTCTGCTGTTCGTTGTTGTTGCTGCTGAAGAAAAGGAACCATAATACGAATAAAATAATCGCCATTATAAAACAAGCAGAAAAAGAACTCTCTGAGATGCGGTGTTAGCTCTTCCTGGCTGCGCTGCGGGTCCCGACTGGGCGTCTGGTCGAACTAAACGTTCCTAAACGTTCCTCCTCCTCCTCCTCCTCCTCCTCCTCCTGCTGCTCCTCCTGCTGCTCCTCCTCCTCCTCCTCCTCCTCCTCCTCCTCCTCCTCCTCCTCCTCCTCCTCCTCCTCCTCCTCCCCCTCCTCCTCCCCCGTCCCTGTTTGCCTCCCTGCGTCAGGGCTCCTGCAAGCACTGGGCCAGCTGCGCCTTCGCCCTGCCCGTCGCCTCCAGGTCCTGCCCGAGAGCCTGCGCGAAGCACCGATGGGGCCCCGTGCCCGCACTGTCACCCACCGGACCCTCCCGCGACCTCCTCCCCTGGCGACTGGCCGCAACTGCGGGGGCTCGTGCACCTGGGCCACCTGTAGCGGGATCGCGTCGTGACGACCTGCGTGTTGGCTTCTGACACCACACGGATTGTTCACCCTTGAGTGGAGCAACCCGCAACTTTCCAATCGCCGGATCGTCTAATGGGAGGAGGAGGGGGAGGGGGAGGAGGAGGAGGACGAGGTGGAGGAGGAGAAGAAGGAGAAGGAAAAGGAGGAGGAGGACGGGAGAAAGACGACGAGAGGAGGCGGAGATGAGGAGGAAAATGAGGAGAAAGAGGAGGAGGATGACGACGACGAGTGGGGGAGGAGGAGGAGGAGGCGGAGGCGGAGGCGGAGGCGAGGAGGAGGAGGAGGAGGAGGAGGAGGCGGAGAAGGAGGAAGAGGAGAAGGGGAGAGGAGGAGAAAAGGGTAGGAGGAGGAGGAGGAGGAGGGAGGAGGCGAGGAGGGGGAGGACGAGGAGGAGGAGGGGAGGAGGGAGGAGGGAGGAGGTGAAGGGCCACGGCTCCCCCATACACCATAAAGGAAACCAATCCTGAAAGAAACGGACCCCAAACCCTAGGGCTTTCACCCCCGGGACAGGCTCTTCAACCTGAACCGTTGATTGAGCACTCCGGGTGTTCGTGGAAGGCCCAAGATGGCCTCAAAGACCCGTCTCCCTTCCAACCCCTCTTCCTCCATGACGACCACGGCTCCCTCCTGTTGCGGCCAGTCTGCCTCCTCCTCCTCCTCCTCCTCCTCCTCCCGCTCCTCCTCCTTTCTCATCCTCCTCCTTCCTCCTCCTCGTCCATCCTCCTCCTCCTCCCTCGTTCCTCCTCCCCTCCTCTTCCTCCTCGTCCTCCCCTCGTCGTCTCGTCGTCCTCCTCCTGCCTCCTCCTCATGCTGCTCCTGCTCCTCCTCCTGCTCCCTTCCTCCTCCTCCCTCCTCCTCCTCCTCTCCCTCCTCCAACCTCCTCCTCCTCGTCCTCCCCCTCCTCCCCTCCTCCCCCTCCTTCCCCTCCTCCCCTCCTCCCCTCCTCCTCCGCCCTCCTCCTCCTCCTCCTCCTCCTCCTGCCTCCTCCTCCTCCTCCCCCCCTCCTCCTCCTCCCCCCTTCCTATCTTCATTCCTCCTCCTCCCGTCCTATACCCTCCTTCCTCCACCGCTCCTCCTCCTCCGCCTCCTTCTCCAGACCTCCTGCCTTCCTTCTCCCTCCTTCCTTCCTCCCGCTGCCTCCTCCCCCCTCCCATCATCATCATCATCATCATCATCATCATCATCATCATCATCATCATCATCATCATCATCATCCCTCCCCTTTCCTCCTCCTCCTCCTCCTCCTCCTCCTCCTCCTCCTCCTGCTCTTCCTCCTCTCTTTTTCATTGCAATAACTCCCCTTTCACACCATCCTTCTCCTCCTCCTCCGCCTCCACCTCCTCCTCCTCCTCCTCCTCCCTTCCTATCTTTTCTCCTTACTCCCTTCCTTATCCTCCCTCCTCCTCCTCCTCCTCCTCCTCCTCCTCCTCCTCCTCCTCCTCCTCCTCCTCCTCCCTCCTCCTCCTCCTCCTCCTCCTCCTCCTCCTCCTCCTCCTCCTCCTCCTCCTCCTCCCCCTCCTCCTCCTCCTCCTCCTCCTCCTCCTCCTCCTCCTCTCCTCCTCCGCCTCCTTCCTCCTCCTTCAGACCTCCTTCCTTCCTTCCTTTCCTCCCCTCCCCTCCCCCTCACCCTCCCCTCACCCCTCCCCCTCCCCTCCCTCCCACCCTGCATCCCTCCTCTTCCTCCTACTCATCCTCCTCCTCCTTCCTCTTCCTCCTCATCCCTCCTCCTCCTCCTCCTCCTCCTCCTACTGCAAGCAACCAGGCCAGCGGCCCCAGCGCGGGCTGGCTCGGGCCGCGTGCCACCAAAACACAGCATGCAATATCCAAGTCACATCCTCCCACGCCGATGCCAATCCAAATCGTGCCGTCAACATCACTCTCCCCCATCCCACCACCTCCTCTTCTGCCTGGCCAATTTCTTCTGCTCATCCACACTCCTTCCCCTCCTCCTCGCTCGTCGTCATCCCCATCCCCTCCTCCTCCTCCCTACTCCTCCTCCTCCTCCTCCTCCTCCTCCTCATCATCATCATCATCATCATCATCATCATCATCATCATCATCATCATCATCAAGCACCGTCATCGTCGACGACAACACCAGCAACACCAACAACGCCAACAACAACCACATCAACAGAGACAGCACCACCTCCACCACCATCAACACCACCAGCAACAACATCAACAACAGCACCAACACTAAGCACAACACCATCAACAACGACACCAACCGCAACAAACCCAGCACCACCACCACCACCACCACCAGCAACAACACCATCAACAACGACACCACCACCAACACCACCAACAACAACAATACTACCCGCAGCAACAAAAACAACATCAGCATCGTCAGCATCGTCGTCATGTTAATCGTCATAATCGTCATCAGCATTATCAGCATCAGCATCAACATCATCGTCATCATCAGTTTCATCATCATCGTCATCATCATCATAGTCGTCGTCGTCATCGTCATCGTCATCATCATCATCATCATCATCATCATCATCATCATCACCATCCCCATCATCATCCCCATCACTGTCACTACTATCTTCATCATCCGCATCATCATCCGCATCATCATCACAAGCATCATCAGCAGCATCTGCATCATCACCATCATCAGCATCACCACCCGCAGCATCAGTATCATCATGATCATCATGATCATCATCAGCGTCATCAGAATCATCGGCATCATCATCAGCAGCATCGTCGTCGACATCGTCATCATAATCATCATCAGCATCATCAGCAGCATCATCATCACCATCACCATCACAATCACCATCACCATCACCATCATCACCATCATTATCATCATCAGCATCATCATCATCATCCACAGCACCATCACCAACCTCATCAGCATCACCATCATCAACAGCATCAAAATCAGCATCAGCATCAGCATCATCATCACCACCATCACCAACATCATCAGCATCATCATCATCCCTGTCATCCTCATCATCATCCACATCCTCGTCCTCATCCCCATCGAATCGGGATTCCCATCTTCCTCCTCGCCACCCGAGGCCCGCCCCCCCCGGACGCCGCCGTGGCCACCAGAGGCAGCCACAGGAGCGCGAGATCCTCCGAGACGCCTCAGGAGGAGGAGGAGGAGGAGGAGGAGGAGGAGGAGGAGGAGGAGGAGGAGGGGGAGGAAACGGTGGATTTTGAGGCGGAGGAGGAGGAGGGGGAGGAGGAGCTCCCCCTCCCCTGAGGGACAACGTCAGGCAGGGACCAACTCGGGGAGAGAAACACTTTTCTGCGTCGGCGGCGAGGCAGGGGTCGTCTGCGCTAGAGGAGAGGCCTAAACGGGGGTGCCGTTAGAGCGAATTGTGCCACCATGAAGAGAGGGAAACACCGAGCTGGCATCGGCCATACACCGCCGATGGATCGGCGATAGCCTCCGATAGCGGAGCCCTGCCTTCCTGGGCGGGATGGGCGGGGGCCCCTCGTCAGCGATGCATTGGCGATGAGGGGTCCTTGCCTCCCCCTGAGCCTGTCCCACCGCTATTGTTGTTCCCTGGTGTCAGGTCATACGCGAATCCGCACGCTTCCGCTCCTGGGCGGGATGGGGCACACAGGCCTCTATCGGTGATGCGATAGGGGTTCCATGCTTCCCCCCCCCTGAGCCTGTCCCACCCGTTGTCGTTGCCCCCTGGTTGTCAAGTCATAACTCGGCTCTCCGGCGGCTTTCGGGACGATTCCGGCAGCCCTGGGACGCCCTCGACGAGGCGCACCTGATGGAGACCACCCGGAGCCGCAGAAGCTGTAAGACAAACTCCAGGCAACAATCGAAAACGCCCCACCCTGAGCCTGCCCCCCCCCCTAACAGTGCCCCTGACCCTCCCCGCGCCAGGCTCCTGCAGGCCCTTCAGCGCCCCGCCGCTGTCATCGGGGTCGCGCAGCGACGTGCTGGGCGCAGGCGCGCGCGCTGCACCGCCGCGCGCGCTGGAGAGCACCGCGAGCGCTCTCAATCGGTGCCGCCGCTGCTGTCGTCGGCGCCAGCGCCGCCGTGGTCGTCGATGTCGCCTTCGTCTTCGTCGTCGGCGCCGCCGCCCGCTGCCGCCGCCTCGGTAGTCGTCGTCGTCGTCGTCGTCGCCGTCGTCGCCGCTGCCGCCCGCTGCCGCCGTCGTCGGTCGACGTCGTCGCCGCCGCCACCGCCGTCGTGGTGATGTTGGTCGTCGTCCTCCTCCGAAGCACCCTGCGCATGTTCTGAAACCTCTCGCTCCCCGATCGGAGATCCGCAAATTGCGACAACACCAACAGTCATCATTCTCACGATCCTCTGCATGTGGTGCTGACTCGTCGGCCTCTTCACTCTCAACGGCTCCCGCTTCAGAGCCACACTTTGACGAGCCACGGCTCGAGCACGAGCGTCAGCACTGCCCACGAGCTCTCTAGGATGGGCGGGAGTGGGCGAGAGGGAGAGCAAGAGAAGCAGGAGCGGCAGCAGCAGCAGCAGCAGCACCAGAAGCGAAGGGAGCGTGATGAGTAAAACAGGGCTAGAATCGGGATAAATCGCTCCAGAGCGTTTCCATAAAGAAAAAAAAAAAAAAAAGAAGAAAAAAAAAAAAAAAAAAGAAAAAAAAAAAAAAAAACAAAAAAAAAAAAAAAAAAAAAAGAAAAAATAAAAAAGAAAAAAAGAAGAAAAAAGAGAAAAAAAAAAACAAAGAAAAAAAAAAAAATAAAAGAAAAAAAAAAAAATAAATAAGGAAAAAACAAAAAAAAGCGCTCCATCAAGAGCCTTCGGAAACGCTCTGGAGCGGCCGCGGCGCCCAATACATCCTCCAAACCCGCCGATTCTCAGAGATTTCGAATTATCCCGATCCGATTTTGTCCCGATCGTCGCGTCGTTTGAATGAAGGTCAACGACGGGGGGCGGCCGGCCCAAAGGGGAAGCACACGGAGCCGGCATCGGCGGCACGTCGTCGACGGATCGCCGACATGCCCCCGGTGGCGCATCCGCACGCGTCTGCTTCTGGGCGGGATGGGGCCCCCGGGCCCTCGTCGGCGATGCATTGGCGAAAGGGGGCCCATGCCTCCCTCGGGTCGGGCGAAAGGGGGGGATAGCAAAGGGGGGGTTTGAGAATCAGCTCACGTAGCTGATTTCCGGCGGCCGTCCCTGCGCGGAAGCGGCTTGCACGAGGAATGGGCCCCCGGTGAGGCCGAAAACCGCTGCATGCAAGCAAATGTTCGTAACACCCCCGGCCCCCTTTTTTCCCAATCCCCCTTTTCGCCCGTTCCACTGCCCCCTCCCGAGCCCCCCGAGCCTGTCCCACCGTTGTCGTCGTTCCCCCGGTGTCGGGCCGGACGCGAATCCGCACGCCTCCGCGTCCTGGGCGGGATGGGGCACCCGGGCTCCTATCGGGGATGCATGGGGCGATAGTCGGGAATGGACAACCCCCCCTTTAGTAAAACGTGGTTTAGTGAGAACTACCTGAGGCCCAAACCTGGCGGGCGCAAGCCTGGAAAATAACGGCCACGGCGCCCCCTCGAGAACCGAAAACGGACAATTCACTAATCGACGTGTCACTGTTGGGGGTTCTGTCCACCCCCGAGATAGGGGGTCCGTGCTAGGAAAACGAGCTGTATGCACCGACGCTCTTCCCGACCCCTGCGCCGAAGTTCGCACAGGAACGCGGACTCTGGTGCATACGGGGTCCTGGTGTATACATGTTTTGCTGTATCCTCGGGAAAATGGGGACACAAATATAGACCACACCACCCCGACGTCGTCCCCCTGAGCCTGTCCCACCCCTTGTCGTTGCCCCCTGGTTGTCAAGTCATAACTCGGCTCTCCGGCGGCCGTTCGGGACGATTCCGGCAGCCCTGGGACGCCCTCGACGAGGCGCACCTGATGGAGACCACCTGGGGCCGCAGAAGCTATCAAAAAGCTCCAGGCAACAGTCGAAAACTCCCCACCCTGAGCCTACCCCCACCCCCCCCTAACCTTGCCCTTGCCCCTGACCCTCCCCGCGCTCATCCCTGAGCCTCCCCCCCCCCAGCGTTGCCCCGGACAGGAGAAGGAACAGAGCAACAGCCGGGGCGAAGGAGGACGACGAGCCAGGCCACCCGCTTCCGCGACCTGTGCCGCGAGGTGACCTTCGCGCCCCCTCTCGGCCACCCTGGAGCAGGGCAGCTCTCCGACGAAGGCCACGACAACGCGCGACGCGCGCCGACCTTCCCCCCAGTAGACCTTCGCGCCCCCTCTCGGCCACCCTGGAGCAGGGCAGCTCTCCGACGAAGGCCACGACAACGCGCGACGCGCGCCGACCTTCCCCCCCCCGCGGGTGACCCCAGATTTCGGAAGCTCGGTCCAGACGGAGCATCCGTCGGTCGGAAGAAATAGAGAGAAACAGGAAGCAGGAAGGCATTGGAAGCACGTTGGGCTTCCGCCCGCCCCCCGAAGAGGAGGGAGGAGGGCAAACCGCTCGACTCTTGAAGTAGAAATGCGTCCCAAATATATTGGAATCTGAATCCAAGAATACCCACTTTCAACGACCGGCGTGTAAGCCCAGACGGAGACCGAACGCTGCGTATGGACTTACTCCTTGTGAACTCAGGAGAGAGCGCGTTTCACGGGCGCTTGCCTTGGGAGCATTCGGCGGCGCGTTTCGAACCGGGGGGTGGGCCCCCCCCAAAACACTCAGCGTCGTCGATCAGAACCAGGGGGACTCCCCTCCCCTCCCCCCTAACCCCCTCCCCTTCCCGAGGGGGGGGTGGGCCCAAACCCCTTGGCGGTAGCCGCAGCGCCAACGCAGCGACGATGCCCAGAGAGGGCCCAAGAAGGGGGGGGGAGATTCAAAGCAACCTCCCCCAGCGCCGGCGCCGGCGCTGGCGGCGGCCAGCAGCGCCGACGGCGGGGACGCAGCGACGATGACCAGAGAGGGCCCAAAGGCCGCAGAGGGAACACACACAAATCGCCATATCGAGCCCTCGCATGCTCCTCAGACGCCCCCGAAATCCTTCTGACCACACCTCAAGAGGCGTCCATTAGAACTCTGACCCTTTGCAGAGAGAAAAGAAAAAAAAAAAAGAACAGGAGACAACAAATAAGGATGCGTTAATGGGGTAAGAGCCGAAGCCACACCACCACCACCACCGCCACCACCACAGACACCATACCACACCACCACCACCCCACCACCACCAGCCACCACATAACCACCAACCACAAGCCACCACACAACCCAGCATCACCACAACCCCACCATCCACCACAAAACACTCTCCCCACCCACACCACCACCACCACCACCCCACAACCACCACCACCGACCACCACCACCAAAAACGCCACCAACCCACCACCAGCACCAGCACAACCTACACAACCAACCACCACCACCACCACCATCACAAACCACCACACCATTTTACCACCACCATCACCACCCCAACCCGCCACAACCATCCCATCCCACAACCCACCACCAACACCACCACCATAACCCACCCACACCCCCCACCACAACCACCACCACCACCACCACCACCAACCACAACCACCACCACCACCACCACCACCACCCACCACCCACCACCCACCACCACCACCAGCACCGCTACCAGCAGCAGCACCACCACCAACAACACCACAGCCCACCACCACAACCACCACCACCACCACCGCCACGACAAACCACCGCGCCACCGCTACCACCACCGCCACCACCACGACCACCACCATCACCACTTCAACCCGCCACCACCACCAAACCACCACAAAACCACCACCACCACAGCCACCACCACCACCACAACAGCTCACCACCACCACCACCACCAATACAACAACCCACCACCACTACCACCACCATCACCACGGTCTACCACACCACCACCACCACCACCACCACCACAAACCACCACCACTACTACCAGTAGCACAACCCACCACCACCACCACCACAACCACCACAAACCACCTCACCACCACCACCACCACTACCACCACCCACCACCCACAACCCACCGCCACCAGCACCACTACCAGCAGCAGCACCACCACCAACAACACCACAGCCCACCACCACCACCATGACAAACCACAACGCCACCACCACCACCGCCACCACCACGACCACCACCATCACCACTTCAACCCGCCACCACCACCAAACCACCACAAAACCACCACCACCACAGCCACCACCACCACAACAGCTCACCACCACCACCACCACCAATACAACAACCCACCACCACTGCCACCACCATCACCACGGTGTACCACACCACCACCACCACCACCGCCACAAACCACCACCACTACTACCAGTAGCACAACCCACCACCACCACCACAACCACCGCAAACCACCTCACCACCACAACCACCACCACCACCACCACCACCACCATTACCACCACCACCAGCACCCCCGCCGCCGCCAGCCGCCGCCGACGCCGGCGCAGGCCCGAGGAGAGGGAGAGAGGAGAAGTAGGGGAGGGGAGGGGGGGGTCCCGTTCCAACCCCCCCCCTCCAAGCGACCACAGAACGCGCTCTTTCGGACTTCGCCTCCTATCAGGTGAAGCTAAGTCCAGACGAACTAAGCCCAAGAGACCGAGCACTCCGTATGGACTTACTCCGTATGGACTTAAGCCTGTGCCGAAGATTGAGGGGAAGTGAAAGAATTGGAGGGGAGCACAGCAAGAGCCCCAGTGCGAGCCTCTCTGATGTCGTCGAGCGGTCGTCGATAGAGTTCTCGTCGTCCGGCCTCTCCACGGACTGCACCTTGAAACGCCCCCTCCTGCGGCCAGGCCGGTGAGAGGCGACGAGACAAGCTCAGAGGATAATCGGAGGATTACCAGCAGAAGGCAGGGAAACGAGGAGGAAACGAGCAGGGGTGGGCGAGGGCGAGGCGGACAAGGAAGAGGGGGGAGAGAGGAAGGCATGGAGATGGGCTCGGAGTGGCAGGAGGGATGGCAATAGCGGTGGGAAGGCCGCAGGGCGCCCCATGGCTGCGGATTGGCCCCAGTGACAGGCAAGGAGTGCACCGCCACGAATCGTTCACGGCCACAGCCACTGGAGCCCTGCCCCGGATGCCAGCGGAACGGAAGATCTCGCCATCGCTCGGACGTCCATTCCCTGTGCTTCTTTCGGTTTCGTGCGTGGTTGTTTCGCCAAGTGATCAAGGATGCTCCTCGATGGCCCTCGCCGCAGGAAAAATGCACACGTCCGAGCGATGCCAGGAGATATGGAGGCTCGCCAACCCCCTCGGGAGCGGGCAGGTGTCCATGTCCACCGTGCCGCGAGGGGCCTGCGAGATCTGGGGACGCGACTGCGAGGCGGTGGATCTGGCTCCTCCTCCTCCTCCTCCTCCTCCTCCACCTCCACCACCACCACCACCACCACCTCCTCCTCCTCCTCCTCCTCCTCCTCCTCCTCCTCCTCCCTGGCGGTCGAGAGGGGAGATCTTTTTCAACGAAGCAGCGCCGCTTGCGCTTCTGGCTCCGCCGTGGGA
>CAUYUJ010000440.1:69860-113702 GCA_963575745.1 Prorocentrum cordatum
CCACACACACACACACACACACACGCACAACGCACACGCACACGCACACGCACACTCCCACACCCACACCCAACACCCAAACCCACCAGGGTAAAACCGACCCACCCACAACACACACACGCACGCGCACTCACGCCACGCAACTCCGAGCCCACACACACATACACACCACACATTCACAACACACACACATACTCGCCCACACAAACACACAAACACACAACAAACACACACACACCACCACACACACACACACACACACGCCACACAGACACACGCACGCACTACTCGCACGCACTGTACGCCCGCACGGCACGCACCACTCGCCGCACTTCCACGACACACACGCGCACACACCACACACACCGCACTCACCTCCCTCACAACACACTCAACTGTACGCACACGCACGCACTACACCACACAACACACCCACACACACGCACACACACACACATACACACACACACACACACGCTCACACGCACGCACACACACGCGCACACACACACACTCACACACACACACACACGCACACACACACACACACGCACACACACATACACACACACACACACATTCACACACGCTCACACGCACGCACACACGCACACACGCACACGTACACACTTTTTGAAGTTGGCGGCGCAAAGGAGCTTCAGGCGCGGTCAGCAGATGTAAGTGCGAATTGCGAACGAAATCGGAACGCGCAGTGAAGGATACGTCCACCACTTCAGTGCAGAAAGGTGGTGAAAAGAACAAGTGAGGTGCTGTAAAACCAACGTGCAACGGCCAACACAGCGATGAACACAAGCTCGACTCTCGGCTAGTTTCAGAATGTCTGGAGCCAGCGGCACCGCCGTCCTAGGACCCCGTATCGACACGCCCTCCTCTACACGTCCTTCGAACAGACGAACCGTGTGAGAACGACTCGCGCAAGATGCGCCGAAGGATCCCTGAGCACGCCACGGCGCTCCTGTGCCTCGTGCAGCAGCATGCAGAGGCATCCGTGCTGTGGACGCACGGCTGGCCAAGGTCCTCTGGACCATGGGCCTCCGCGAGCGGCCCGCTCACGAGCACTTCTCGACTGCTTGACACTGCTTGCGCTGCCTGCGCTGCCATCTCCGGAGGAAAACACACCTACCTTGCCTTTGACCACCCTCGCTTCCAAGAGATGCCAAGCGATGCCAAACTACGGCCTGTACTGGTCAGCTCGCTTGACGAGGAGGCGCGTGGTATGACTTGGCTTTCCCTGGAAGCGAAAGCGGGGCAGGCAATTCACGCTGCCGCCATCTGCTCCCCTGGCGCGTGCGACGAGTCCAGGCTACCATCCAACCCCGCTGCTGCCACCGAGACCCGCTCCTCGGACTGGAGCTCCCCCAAGCTCCAGGGCCACGATCGCCCGACAGGCGACCACGACGGGCGCGTCACACACACACACACACACACGTGCAGTCACTTCACAACGGCACTCGCGCGCTGCGAGAGGAACGTCGGAGACGTAGCTGCGGGGACGGATGGATTGAGTGAGAGAGTGAATGCAAGTCACTGCTGGCCTCGAGCCAAAAGGGCTGCGATCCTTCCCCTACAAGCGTCCTGAACGGGGCCTCGCGAGGGAGGAGTGGCCTAATGCCTGAAGCTGTCAGCTCGGGACTCACATGTCACATACGAGAGAGCGCGCCCACAGCGCCGGAGCATAAGGGGGGGGTCCCCACTTAACTACCCCCCCCTCCCTTCCACCTCCCTGCTGGAAGCTCCCCCCCCCCTCCCCCCCTTTTTCGCCTCCCCCCCGAAGCTACCCCCCCCCTCCCCCCCTTTCGCCGCTCCGAAGCTACCCCCCCTCTCTCCCCCCCTTTCCAAAGGGAGAGGGGGGGGCTTAGCTACCCCCTACCCCCCCTAGCTTCCTCTGCCGGAAGCTACCCCACCAACGGGGACCCCTCCCTCCAAAGGGGGGGGGGGCTTAACAGCCCCCCCCCCTCCCTTCCCTCTGGTCCCCCCCCCTCCCCCCCTTCGCACCGGAAACTACCCTCCCCCCCTCCCCCCCTTTGCAAAGGGGAGGGAGCTAGCTACCCCCCCTTCCTTGTTGACCCCCCTGTGCCGGAAGCCCCCCCCCCTTCCCTCCATTTTTCTTTTTTCTGCTTCACTGCCGGAAGCTCCCCTCCACTCCCTCCCGCCCTTTCCAAAAGGGAATGGGCCGCTTAGCCACCACCCCCCTCCCTTGAACTCTCCCTGCCAGACGATCCTCCCACGTCGCCGTCGTCGTTGCCGTCGCCGTCGCTCGACGTCTTCGTACGACGCCGTCGTCGTCCTCGTCGTCGTCGCCGCCGCCGTCGCCGTCATTGTCGCCGTCTTCGTATGACCTCGTAGTAGTCGTCACGACGAGGACGAGTTCATACGAAGACGGCGACGGGCGACGGATGACGCATGACCGACGACGACGACGACCCAGGGTCAGAGAAAACGAAACCACGACCCAGGGGCTGAGAAAACGAGGAAACGAAGCAGTGTCCAAGAAAACGAGACAACGGCCCAGGGGCAGAGAAAACGAAAAAAACGAGAAAACGAATCAAGTTCCGAAAAAAAACCAGGGTCCGAGAAAACGAGACCACGACCCAGAGGCAGAGAAAACACGAAAACGAACCAGGGTCAGAGAAAACGAGACCACGACCCAGGGGCCGACGAAACGAGACAACGAGAAAACAAACCAGTGCCCGAGAAAACGAAACCACGGCCCAGGGGCCGAGAAAACGAAACAACGAGACAACGAACCAGGGCCCGAGAAAGCGACAACACGACCCAAGAGCCGAGAAAACGAGAAAACGAACCAGGGGCCGAGAAAACGAACCAAAAACCCAAGGGCCGAGAAAACACGAAAACAAGAAAACGAACCAGGGTCAGGGAAAACAAGACCACGACCCAGGGGCGGAGAACACGAGAAAACAAGAAAACTAACAAAGGTCCGAGCAAACGAGACCACGACCCAGGCCGAGAAAACGCGAATATCGGTCCGAGAAAACGAGACCACGATCCAGGGGACGAGAACACAAGAAAACGAGAAAACGAACTAACATCCGAGCTAACGACACCACGACCCCGGGGCCGAGAAAACCAGAAAACGTGAAACGAACCAGGGTCCGAGAAAACGAGACTACGACCCAGAGGCCTAGAGAACCAGAAAACGAAAAAAACAAACCAGCGTCTGAGAAAACGAGACAACCACCCAGGGGCCGAGAAAACAAGAAAACGATAAAAAATAACCAGGGTCCGAGAAAACTGGACCACGACCCAGGGGCTGAGAAAACAAAAAACGAGAACACGAACCAGGGTCAGAGAAAACGGGACCACGACCCAGGGGCAAAGAAAACGAAAACACGAACCAAGGTCAGAGAAAACAAAACCACGACCCCAAGGCCGGGAAAACGAGAAAACAAACCGTGGTCCTAGAAAACCAAGCCACGGCCCAGGGGCAAAGAAAACAAGAAAACAAACAAACAACGCAGGGCCCGAGAAAACGAAATCACAACCCGGGGGCCGAGAAAACGAGAAAACGGAACGGAGTCCGAGAAAACGAGACCACGACCAAAGGGCAGAGCAATCGCGAAACCGAGAACACAAACCAAGGTCCGAGAAAACTGGACCACGACCCAGGAGCCGAGAAGACAAGACAATGAGAACACGAACCAAGGTCAGAGAAAACAAGACCACGACCCAGGAGCCGAGAAGACAAGAAAACGAGAAAACGAACCAGGGTCAGAGAAAACAAGACCACGACCCAGGGGACGATAAAACAAGAAAACAAAACAACGAATCAGGGTCAGAGAAACCCAGACCACGACACGGGGGCCGAGAATATGAGAAAACGAGAAAACGAACCACAATCCGAGCTAATGGCACCACGACCCAGGGGCCGAGAAAACCAAAAACGTGAAACGAACCAGGGTCCGAGAAAACGAGACTACGACCCAGGGGCCGAGAAAACCAGAAAACGAGAAAGCAATTTAGCGCCCGAGAAAACGAGACCACGACCCAGGGGCCGAGGAAAGAAGAAAACGAGAAAACGAACCAAGGTCAGAAAAAAATCAACCACAATTCAGGGGCCGAGACACGGAGAACACGAGAAACCGAGCCAGTGCCCGAGAAAACGGGACCACCATCCAGGGGCCGAGAAAACAAACAACTAACCAGGGTTAGAGAAAACGAGACACCACGACCCAGGATCCGAGGAAACGAGGAAACGAGAAAACGAAACAGGGTCAGAGAAAACGAGACCACCAACCGGGGGCCGAGACAACGAGAAAACGCGAATACTAACCAGCGCCCGAGAAAACAAAACCACGACCCAGGGGGCGAGAAAATGAGAAAACGAGAAAACTAAGCAGGGTCCGAGAAAACGAGACTACGGCCCAGGGGCAGAGAAAACGAAAACACTAACCAAGGTCAGAGAAAACGAGACCGCGACCGAGGGGCCGAAAACACGAGAAAACAAGAAAACGAACCAGGGGCCGAGAAAACGAGAAAACGAAAAAAAAGGAATCAGGGCCCGAGAAAACGAGACTACGAACCAGGGGCCGAGAAAACAAGCAAACAAGAAAACTAACCAGGGGTCGACGTTATTCTCCAATGCGTTCTCTAGCGTTGCGGCGCGCACCTGCCTGCAGGGACTCAGCCATTGTACCATGACCCCGGAAGGGAGGAGGGGGGTAGCTTCGGAAGACCCCCCCTTTGCAAAGGAAGGTGGAGGGGGGTAGCTTGGAGCCGCCCCCTCCTGTGCCCAGACCAAAAAACGAAGGAGGGGGGGTAGCTTCCGAAGACACCCCCCCACCTTTGAAAGGGAAGCCTGGGCTCACCTTCTGCTCCGAAAAAGAGAGGGAGGGGGGGTAGCTTCGAAGCCCCCACTTCTTTAGCCAGGGCCCCCCTAGCTTAGAAACCATTGCAGAAGAGTGGGGGGGAAGCTTCGGAAGCTCCCCCCCCCTTTGGGAAGGGAGGGGGGGCGGGTAGCTTGAAGCTGGGGCCCCACTTTCCTTATTCCCGGCGCTGCGGGCGCGCTCTTTCTCACACAAATCACAATGGGGCAGTCGGACCAGCGTGAGCCGTCTGTCTCGTCGAACTCCAAGCCAGTCTGCTTCGAAATCCTCTCCATTATTTGTCCGTCCTGGGGAAAATGCCAGGACATTGACGGGAAGCAGTGATGAGGAGAAGACGAGTCAACAGGATGAGCAGCAGAAGCAACAGTGGAGAGAAATAATCGGATGCGAGTTAAGTGGAGGAATAAACAATTTCTGAGGGCGCATAAGAATATTCAATCAGTGCACAGACTTTGGTCATGAATTCAACCGATGTCCTACAATCGGCGCGCACACGACACCGCATCCAAGACACGAGACTCCTCCGAGGGAAAACAGGGTGCGACGAGAGCAGGAGGATGCTGAGGAACTGGTGGTGTATGAAGGTAATCCTGATGTCCTGATGTTAAAGGGTCGACTTGCGCACGCGCACCGACTGCACATGGAAACTCACACTCAAACTCCTCTGCGAAGCCTGGCCCAAAGAGGGCATCAGAAGGGGGACCGCGAGTGCACCCTGCGTGCAGTTTAGGATTCCAACCTCCTCCTCCCCGCCCAAGGTACCCCTTCGACTCCCAGCACGCCCCCGAAAGCCCCGTAAAGGCACCACTGAGTCTCCCCCACTCCCCAACGAGGCTCCCGAGAACACCCCAAGGTGCCGCATTGGAACATCGAGGAATATCCAATGGCATGCAGCGTTCACTCCACAGCATGGCAACGCTGCTCCCCAACTGCAGCAGACGGTGTACACATCCACCGCGCACAATTGAGAACACTGGGCCCTCCTCCTCCGGCTCCGTCCCCGCTCCTCCCCGCTCTCTCTCTCCCCTCTCCTCGTCCTCCCCCTCCTCGTCCCCTCCCTTCGTTTCCCCCTTCCCCCCTGCATGGACGCATGGCTGGGCGAGGGAGGGGAAGAAAGAACAAGGTCACCTGACTGCGCGCACCGCGCCCCGTGATGCGCGACGCGCGCTCATCTTCGCGCCCCCGCGCCCTCGCGCCGCCCCCCATGGATGGGGGCAGCTGCCCAGCCCAAGCCGCGACGAGCGAAGCGCGATCCTCCTCGCTCCCCCGAGGTTGACCTGGATGGACCTGTGGATGAAGGGAGGGCTGGAAAGGGGGGCCAGATGGTGCGCAAAGTGGGAGATGCAGCCCAGATCCCCTCACGCAGGAACAGCCATCGTAAAAATGTTTGGGGATGCTTCTACTCAGAAGGGGGCCAGCTGAGACACCGACTCCCCTGTGACGGGAAACATTTGCAACGTTCTGTTAGCCCAGAAATCCATTCAGAACGTGCATACAAAATGAAACGCGACCACCGCGCCTATGGCACCGAGGCCCCTGAAACGGGGACGAGGAGCCCAGCGTACCCAGGGTTCGCTCCACCCGCCTACGCGGCGGGGCCGAGCGCACCTGCGGCGGGCTCGACGACAGGGGGCGGAGCGCCCGCGACGAGACAGACAGGCGGCATGGTGATCAGCAAGGGCGGGGAGCGAGGGGAGACGGCAGAGGGCAGCAGCAAAGAGGGCTCAAGGGACGAGGATGGCGGATCGGGCGAGATGGCATGCGTGGCGCAGGGCGTGGGAGGGAAGAGCGGGGCGAACGGGGCGACGGAAAACGGAGCGAAGGACGTGGCGGGGAGCGTAGATACAGAAGGCTCATTTTCGGCCGCACTCTCCGATGGCGAAGACGGGGGAGTCATCCCTGTCGTCGGCGACACCGAAGGAGAGAGCGACATCGGAGGGCCCGTGGTCATCGGCGTCGCGGATCGCGCTGGAGACGGGGGCGATGGTTGCGTCGAGCGGCGGGGAGCCTCCAGAGTCTCTGGATTTCGTCCGACACGTGGCGACTGCGAGCCCGAACACGACAACGGGACTTGCGATCTAACGCCGACGGACAAGCGTCCTGAATCACGGCAACATTCATGTGGCGACGGCGAGCCCGAACACGACAACGGGACTTGCATTCTAACGCCACAGGAGAGGTGGTCTCCCTCGAGGCATCCAGCATGCGGCGACGTGTAGCCCGAACACGACAACGGGACTTGCGATCTAACGCCAGGGCCCAGCTGGGGCGACATGAGGCATCCAGCACTTGGCGACAGTGAGCCCGAACACGACAACGGGACTTGCGATCTAACGCCGATGGAAGGCGACGAGGCTGAAGAACCCCCAGACGACAACGTCACTGGCGAGGACGGCGACACACATGAGCAGGGCGAAATCGGGGACGGCGGCGAAATTGACGAGCAGGCGGGCGCCATACGCGGAGTTCTCAAAGGCATTGACGGTGATGGGGCCGCCCTCTGAGTCGATGGGGAGCGCGCCATCGTCGGGGGCGCAGAGGAAGGCGGGGGGGGAGTCGCCGAAGCCGAAGGACAGCACGTATCTGAACCCGTCGCGGGGACCTGAACAACATCAGCAGCATCGGGGTCCGACGGGATCGTGGCAATGGCTGTGGAGACGGTGCCCGAGTCGCTGTCCGATGACGAAACTGCTGGCGTGAGCCGTGGAGACGACCCCGAGGATGAAGACGAAGAAGAGCTGCGAATGAGGTAGTCCCGCCGGCCGAGCTGCTCGCGGTCGATCTCCGAGCACTTCAACGGCGACGCGAGTAGCATCGAACGAACACCAGCGAGAGCACAGCTACGGAGGAGGGACGGGGACAGCGGCCACACGGGCGCCAGCCTCGCTTCGTTGTACATGCTGTACGCGGCAGCCAACGCAGAGAAAGTGGCCAGCGATGGTTCAGATAAACCCCAGCAGGCCATCCACGGCAGCGGTATCGGTCTCGCGAGTGCTTGCCGAAGGGCACGGTGCATGACAGGACATCTCGCGTAGTGCCTCAACGAGTCGAGCTTGCCCAGACAACCAAATACGCAGTGCTTCTGGCCGTCGGGTGAGATGATACGGGCCGAGGTCATCCAACCATCAGACCATGTGCGCAGGACGGCCAAAGCCCATGAGCACGGGCAGCGGGCGAGGACGCCCTTGCACTCGCCCCAGTCGATGTTCGAGAGGAGGCCCGACGATCTGCCAGCGAACTTCCTCAGGCGGATCACGAAGAGGTCGGTGATGGGCCTGTTCAGCATCGCGAAGGCCCGTAGCGCTTCGTGAGCAGCTCTCTGAGGGCGAGGTCGAGGACGGCCGCTCTCTCGAAGTTCAGCCAGCGCAGCGTCGGCAGCACGTGCACCAAAGACGGCCAACGGGCCAGGGGGAGGGGTGCCAGCGGCGGCCAGCGCCAGATTCTCCACGAAGGCGGGGGCCAACCAGAAGGACGGGTACGGCTTGCCAGTCGCCAGCATGGACAAGGTGGCATCGTTCGGGGCGGAGCGCGCGCGGTTCCGCATCTGCTGGAGGAGCCTATCCCAGCATGGGAAAGTGTGCAGAGCAGCACGCGTGATGGTGGCGACGGCCAGGTGCCCCCACCGCGTGCAGCGCGGGCCGCCCCACTGCGCGATCTGCGCCCAGAAGTCGAGAGCGAATGTGCCGAGCGGGATGCGGAACACCTGCGCGAGCGTCGCCAACTCAGGTTGCAGCACTGCTGATGGCGGCCAACAGAATTGGGCGACGTAGGATATGGTCGTAACGGCACGTGTATTGTATAGTGTAGCGGAAAGGCTGGCAGGAGTGGTTCCCCGTCCAATGGCTTGGGCCCTGAGACGTAATTTGGCGACGGGATCGATCCAGCAAGTGGACGGAACGACGGCGGGACCCAGCCAAAGGCCCAGGTAGAGCAACTTCGGAGCCACCTCGAACGAGCTCCACCCGGGGACCACATGGGAGACCCAGAAGGAGACTGTGGCTGAGAGGTCGGGCGAGAACCTGTCAGACAACGGGACAATCTTGCATTTCGAGACCTTCAGGGCGAGGTTGGCCAGGTCCGAGGCCATCTGCATAACCCGATACACATGTACTAGGTGCCGTATGGCCAATAAAGTGCCCCCAATGTCGTCTGCACAGGCCCGAACCAGGCCAAGGCCAGCGGCCTCCACACGAGAGGCCAGGTCAATCAAGAAGACAGCCGTACTTAACGCATACAGAGTGCCCGATAAGGCACAACCCTGGATGATGCCGCTCTGGATCCAGAAGATGTGAACTAGCGTGCCTAGGTGCGAGACGACCCCTTCCACCGATGCATAGAGGAACGTGACGAAGGACACGAAGGCTTCGGGCAGCTTGAGGGCCCTAAGGGAGAGAATGAGGAAGTCCTGATTCAGAGACGGGAAGGCCTGGCCGAAGTCCAGGGAGTACAATACAGGAATATCAGCAGACCCGTGAGGTACGACCGACATCTGACGACTCGAAACGTCGAGCTCGAGGATGTTGTTGCCGAAATTCCTACCGGGTATGTATCCACGCTGGCACGGCGGGGCGAGGGAAACCAAGGCAGGGCGGATCGCTCGGTTGACGGTGGAGGAGATGAGCTTCAGGTCACAGTTCCTAAGGCCCAAGACTCGAACCTTGTCGGGGGAGCGGGAACAGCTGGCATCGCGGAGCTCCAAGTCCGTGACGCTTTTGGGCAGAAAAATCTGGATCGTGTCGCTAGCGTTCGCAAAGAGTTCTTGGCCACTGAGCACCCAACCAAGGGCGTCCCACAAGATGTCAGCCCCCCACGAGGACGCAGCCCACGCAGCGCATGGGAGAGCATCAGGACCAGGAGCAGAGTGCTGGGCAGAACGCATTGCTCGACGTAGCATATTTTTCGACGGCGAGGGCAGGTGTAGGTCGGCAGGAAGGTCAGGAGCAAGGCGGCGAAGGTAGGGAGCAGCAGCAGCACCGCCCCACGGCTTTTTCTGGAAGACGGGGGCCCAGTGCTCCGAGAGCACTCGCAGGCGGTCAGAGGGCACGCTGACCGAAGAGCCATCTGGCGCGATAACCGCTGAGAGCGAGATCCTGCGATTGAGAGGGGACCAGAGACGAGCGCGCCGCTCAAGCGCACGAACCTGGGCACGAATCTGGACGCGGTCGCCTTCACGCCGTCTGCGATCTTCAAGTTCTGCCTTCGCGGACTCGGCAGCCTCAGTCTGGACCTGGTCGACCCATGCCTGGAAGGACGGCGGGTGGCGGAGCTCGACCTTCCCGTTGGTGATCGAAATCATGTCAATGGCCAGGGGGTGGGAGTCCTGGAGCCTGGAAGCCATACGCAGGTCTTGCCTCCAGACAACACGGGCCAGAGCACGAGCGAGCAGCAGGCAGGTGTGCGGGTGGTGCGGCCTGTCCCGAAAGAGGGTGTCCCTGGTCTCCGCGGCTGAAATCTTCAAAAGCTCCTTGTACTTTTCTACCTTGAACGGAGGCGACATGGAGTCCCACGGGATAATAGAGCATAGCCCTTCCAGGCGCCTCTTGAAACCAGGCTCCGAGAACAGGTGTTTGGATATGGGGCGAGACTCCACAGGTCGAGGCGGGCGGCAGGCAAGCGAGAGAACAACAGCAGCATGGTCAGAGGTCTTTTTGTCGAAGACAGCCGCCGGCGTGCCAAGCGTGCCAATCTGGACATACAGCTGGCAGAGCTGCCAGCCCGTGATCGAGCAGAAGACGCGGTCGATCGTCGCGCACGAGTCGTTGAACTTCTCGTAGTGCGTGGGGTCCTCGCACGCAATCTCGGTCAGGAGGGCGAGAGCCTGGCGCCACTTGGGCGCCTGCACGTGGTGGCACTTCGACTGCTTGCGCACTGCCGCCGCAGGGGCAGCGAGCGCCAGAGCCTCGTGCGTGGCAAAATTGAAGTCCCCGAGGACAAAGGTGGTGTACATGTCGGGGTCGAGAGCAGCCGCACGCTGCGATACTCGTATCGCGGCAGCCACTCCACGAACTTGCTGGGCAGACAGACCATGATTGTGAACGTTGAAGATGTCGAGCGTGCGGCAGTCATCCCGTACACGGACTAGCATCGCTCGGCCTGGCACTAAGACAGTGGAGGATGTCGTCGGCAAGGAGGACCCCTGACGAGCCAACGGCGGCAGCACCACAGCAACTCCACCACGCCGATGCCCGTCATCCGCGTCGGAAATGAAGCTGGAGTGGATCGTGAGGCCCGACGCGATCGAGCTGAAGAACGAGACGAGCTGGAGGTGGTCCTGGTGCACCTCCTGCAGCGCGATGACCGTGGAGAGGGGACGAAGACTGAGAACATACTTTCTCTTCAGAATGGCCTTGTCCCCGCCAGCCTGAAGAAGTGCCCGAGAATTCCAAGTAGCAATCCGAAACGTAGACGCCGCGGACCCAGGCGGCGGGGCAGGGAGATGAAATAGCCCAGCAGCGCTAAAGACACCACTGGCTAGGGTCGGACGGGTGCGTGAGCTCCGTGACCGCATTGCGGAGTGTGTCAATAGCCATGGCATGCTTGGCGAGCTGCGTCGAGTCCCAGTAAATCTTGGGCGGGGTGTCGCCGTGGAAGACGTTGACGTGCATGATCTTGTCCCAGCCGATCGAGAGGACGCCATGCTCGCGGTCGGAGTAAAAGCGCTTGCCAGGGTACTGTAGCTCCACAATCACTCTGGCCTTGCGCAGAGTGACCTCGGTCTTGATACGCTTGGGCGACTTGTCGGGGCCCAGGTGCAAACGGCAGCGCTCGGCACCAGGGGGGTCGACCCAGAACTCCTTCCAGCCGTCGGGTCCCTTGAGGAGCGACGTGGCCTTGCTGGCACGGCGCGACGCAATGGTGGCCGAGCCCGTGAAGCAAATCTCGAACCTCCTGGCAGGAGACTCGCCTTTCTGCTTGATCACGTACTGTTCGTCATCAAAGCCAATCTCGCCGAGCCACGGGCGCAGCGAAGAGACCACTGAGGCCAGGGTAGTAGGGCGCTGCGACACAGCAACGACAATCGTGGTGTCCTCCTCGCGGTCGAATGAGGTGGGAGCAGCAAGCTGCTTCCTAGGAGTCTGCTCAGCGATGGCCATCTGGCGACGTAGTTCGGCAAGCTGGTCTTGAAGATCATGAATGGACTTGTCGTGAGCGTCAGCACGTCCCTCAAGCGCGGAGATGCTGCGCTTCTGCTCGTCGAGCTGGGCCTGGAGGCGCCTGTTGAGAGAGTCGAGCCTGGGAGCAATCGCCGATTGAACCTGGCCCTCAATGGCACTGGACTGCTTTGCCACCTCGCCCTGCATGGAGGACAGCATCTTGAGCAGCGTGTTGTGGTTGGACGTGATGGTCTTAGCAACGGACTCGGACACCTCGGTGGTGATGGTGTCACGCATGGAGGCAAATTCCTCTCTGCACAGCTGCCGAAGAAAGTCACCATCGTCATCGTCATCATCGAGAAGAGAAGGAACAGGAGCATCGGCGCAGGCCGATGCGAGGGCTTGCCGCTTGCGCTGGATGAAGCGGCCCGTCCCCTGGCCCTTGCCCGAGCGCTCGCCGTCGGGGAAGGTGGGCATGGCTTCGAGCTCGGCAAGCATCTGGCGCTCCTGGGTACTGGCCGGCACAGCAGGGACTGCATCAGCCATGAGAAGCACTGGAAACGACTGTGTCCGCCAGCCTTTGACAGCTGGATGGCCCTGGGAGAAGGGCTGCCTCACTCAAAACGGGCCTGTCCCGAACTTGAGCCAAAATGGCAACGGAAACGGGGACGAGGAGGAGGAGGACGAGGAGGAGGAGGAGGAGGAGTGAGAAGGAGGCAGGAGGAGAAGGAGGAGGGCCACCGATACCGCACCTGGCCTTCCAGACACTGCGCTGCCGACCCACAACCCTGGCGCGTGGCGGGATGCGCTGACAACCGCTGGACACAATCCGCTGTGCCTCGCGACCAAGCTGCCCCGCGGGGGGTGGAAGACATGAACAACAACCCGACAAGATCGATGTCTGATGTCTTATGAGCGAGCGCCCCTCCCGGCAAGCGGGGCCTGGCGCAGAATGCGCACGAGCGTCTCGCGCTTGATCTTCCCGGTGCTGGACTCGAGGCCGCCTCGCAGGCCGCGCCATGTGCAGGGAGGCGGGAGCGGAAAGGGAGAAGGGATGGGGGTGGGGCGGAGGGCAGGGGCGCGGGAGAAGTACAGCGGAGGCTAGTCCACAAGGAACCTTCCACAAGAGACCCGACCCCGAGACCCCAGGACGTCCATTGGTCTTTGGTGCTGGAACGTCACGCCTCGCATAGCAAAACCATCGAGACCCAAGAAGCCCAGGGCAGCCTGGAGGCAAGCAGGGTGTTTCTTGACTCCAAGTGCGGGGTGATCTGCTCTACCTGTCGTGGAGGTCTTCGACTCTGGAAGTCGTTCCAAAATAGACCAGACAGTCAGAGCTGATGGAAAACGAAGCTCATCTTGATTGCATGGCTCTTGCAACGGGCTCGAATGCAATCCACGCGTTGAGTTCCCCAACCATCTCGGACACTTTGTGCAGCTGCTACGCACTTCGACATGCTGTTGCGCCTGACGTCTCGGCATTTGAGCAGCCAAGCAATTCACTCCGTTCTGAATTCCCACAAAGAGTACGTGAGCCGAGGGATTCTTACCTCTACCACTACGGAACTGGATGGGTCCGGCGAGCACCTTCCACGCTGCCGCCCGTGGCCGCCTCCCGGCCGCATCGTGCGCTCTGGGGGGCCCCGCGAGGTTTCGCCACGTTGCCGCCCGTGGCCGCCTCCTGGCCGCATCGTGCGCTCTGGGGGGCCCCGCGAGGTTTCGCCACGCTGCCGCCCGTGGTCGAGGGGTCCAGCGAGGCTTCGCCACGTGGCCGCCTGGGGCCGCCTCGTGGCCGCCTCGTGCGCAGGGCTGGTCTGGCGATGCTTCACCGCGTTGCCGCCTCCTGGCCGCCTCCTGGCCGCCTCGTGCGCTTGGGGGGTCCAGCGAGGTTTCGCCACGTTGTCGCCCGTAGCCGCTTCGTGGCCTCCTCGTGCGCTGGGTGTGTCTGGCGAAGTTTCGCCACGTTGCCGCCCGTAGCCGCCTGGTGGCCGTCTCGTGCGCTGGGTGGGTCTGGCGATGTTTCGCCACCTTGCCGCAAGCGGCCGCTTCCTTGCCGCCTCGTGAGCCAGATGGGTCCGGCAAGGTTCCACCACGTTGCCGCCTTGTTGCCGCCTTGTTGCCGCGTCACCACATAGTTTGCACCACTTACACCGCATGGCTTGCACCACGCAGACCGTTGCCACTTTGGCTCAAGCCCCACTCGGACCCCGCTCGGGGTCCCCAAGGGGGTGAGAGCCCTGTAACCTGTGTGGCTCAATGGCGCCGCCCTCGTGCGTCGGGTCTCCTCCGGGGGGGGGGCGCGCGGTGGGGCGGGTGCGCGGGCGCGGGGGGTCCTCCTCCCCTCCTCCCTCGTTGCCGGTGCCCCTCCTCGCGGGCGGCGGGCGCTGCCCGCCGGGGGGGGGGCACTGCTGCAGCTGCGGGGCGGCCTGCCGGGCGGCCCAGCCGGCGGTGCTGGGCGCGATCCTGCTCCGGTGGGCGCAGCCAGTGGCGGTGGCACCCCCGGGGAGCGCTGTCGGCGGCCGCCGTGGCACGGCGCGGGCGCGAGCTCCTGGACCCGCTGCAGCCGCGGGCGCCCGAGCGGGCCTCTGCCGAGGCAGGCTGCCGACGCCGCGGGCGGGAGCGCCGACGCGGTGGAGCAGGCGGGCCTGGCGGGCGGCCGTGCGGCCGTGGCGGCAACGACGAGGCTAAAGCGCCCGGTGGAGTGCCCGCCGCCACCCCGGAGGCCCCCAGGGCCCGGGAGGCGCCGCGGCCGCGCGCCCGTGCGCGCGCGTCGCCTCCGCGCCCCCGCGGCGCCCGCGGCGGGGTGCGGTGGGGGGCTTTTCGCGGCGCTGGCCTGCGACGTCGGCGACGGCTGCGGCGAGGACGAGCCCGAGGGCGGCGCTCCTCTGGTGCCCGAGGCGAGTGCGGTGTCGGCAGCACCGCGAGGCATCAGCTCCGCAGAGAGCGACGATGGCGACGGCGCGCTGCTGGCCGAGGCCATGGCGCCGGCAGAGGCGGAACGACGGCGGATGGCAGCCGAGCAGTCCGTGGAGGTGCAAGTCGTGGAGGGCACCGTCGAGTTCGTGCACGGCGGCGCGGTGCTGCGGCTGAAGGCGCCCGAGGGCGCGACAGGTGAGGACGACGTCGAGGCGAAGTCCGAGGGGCTCGGTTGGCATGAGAAACAGTCCGGGGAGAAGTTGTTCCCTCCCCTCCATTTCCCCAACTGTTTCTCGTGCCAACCCTCTCTCGACACTCCACGTAGACACATAATCCCAAGACCATCCGCAGGCGAAATCAGTGCGAAATAGCCTCTTGCCCCCCAAACGACATGTCTCACTCTCCAGCGAAGCGAATCCTCCTGCTGGCCCTCATCCTCCTCCTCCTCGTCGTCGTTCGCGTCCTCCTCCTCCTCCTCCTCCTCCTCCTCCTCCTCCTCCTCCTCCTCCTCCTCCTCCTCCTCCTCCTCCTCCTCGTCCTCCTCTCGTCGTCCTCCAACTCTTCCTACAATCCGCCGATCCGGCGTGTGAGTCCCACCAGCCCTTCGGGCGTGAGTGGTTTAGGGAGCTCTCTCTGTCCTCAACCCCCCTTCTTCCCCTTCGGGGAGGGGTTTACCCCTCCCCCTACCCCCTCCCCCTGGGCCTGGAGAGGGCGGGCCGCGGGTCGTCAGGGGAGTCTTTTTCGACTCCTGGGAGGGCCAAAAAACGACGACCCTCACGAGGATTCTGGCCCCGAGGGGGGGGAGGGAGTTTGGCGCCTGAACTCGTCGTTGAAGTAAAAAACATTGATTTTACTACGGTTTTGGCCCCATTTTGGCCTTCTGAGGGGGCCGCGTTCCTCTTCCTTCTTAGCAAAATCATTGATTTTACGAAGGTTTTGGCCTCATTTTGTCCTTCTCAGGGGTCAGCGCTTCTTAGCGCTTCTGAGGAGGTCGCAAGAGGCCCCAAGATAGCCCCAAGAGGCCCCCAGGAGGCTCCCAAGAGGCCTCCAGAGGCCCCCAAGAGGCCCCCCCCCAGAGGCCCCCAAGAGGCCCCAAGAGGCCCCCAAGAGGCCCCAAGAGGCCCCCAAGAGGCCCCCAAGAGGCCCCAAGAGGAGGCAAGAGGCCCCAGAGAGAGCCCCCAAGAGGCCCCAGAGAGGCCCCCAAGAGGCCCCACGAGGAGCCCGAACGACTCACACCACGAAGAGCCCGAACGACTCACACCACAAGGAAGGGCCCGAACGACTCACACCAGGACGAGGCGCCCGAACGACTCACACCACGAGGAGCCCGAACGACTCACACCACGACGCGGGCCCCGAACGACTCACACCACGAGGAGCCCGAACGAGTCACACCAGGAGGAGGGGCCCGAACGACTCACACCAGGATGAGGGGCCCGAACAACTCACACCACGAGAAGCCCGAACGACTCACACCAGGACGAAGAGCCCGAACGACTCACACCACGAAGAGCCCGAACGACTCACACCAGGAAGAAGGGCCCGAACGACTCACACCAGGACGAGAAACCCCAAACGACTCAAATCACGAGGAGCGCTTTCTCTCCCTCCTCCTCCGCCTCGTCCTTCTCCCGCTCCCCCCACAAGGAGGATGTACAAGGAGGCGGGAGGAAGGAGGAACAGGGGACATATGCGGGGCCAAGCGGACACACGCCTGAAAAACACGACTGCCGGTATGCTTCGCAAGAGTTGCTGCTGTGAGATGGGCTGGTGGGGATACGCGAAGCGTAAAGAATTTCTGAGAGCGTGGACTTGAGCTCGCTCAAGCTTCGCTCTGCAGGGGGGGGGGTACGTTATTTCCGACGTCATTTCCGTCGTTTTTCGGTACACGGGGATATTTCCGACGTCATTTCCGACGCTTTCAGGTACCCGGGGACAGGGGGGGAAAGAAAACTCCACTTCCGGAGCCCCGACCGGCCAAGACAGCCCAAGAGGAAGCCACGAGAGGCCCCAGAGGCCCCCTAGACAATGCAAGAGGGCCCCGAATCGCCAAAATCTTCGCTCGAACCGCCCAAGATGCCCCGAAGACAGTTCCAGAAACCTCCAAGACGTCCCCAGGATCCCTCACGACACTTCCCAAGAATGCCCAAAGACTGACAAATAGACCCTTCCGTTGGGAATACGTATATTTTCGGCGTATTCGTTTCTTGGGCCTTCACAATGTCCAAGACGGCCCCAGAGCTCCCTAAGACACGCCAACAAGCCCCCAAGAGGGCTCCAAGACGGCCCCCGCAGGGCCCAAGACGGCCCAGGAGCGCCACAAGACGACCCAAGTCCAGAGCCCAGACCGCACAAGACGGCCAAAGAAAAAGCCAAGAGAGGCCCAAGAGGCCCCCTAGACGGTCCAGAAGGGCCCCGACTCGCCGAAACATCGCTCCAAGCCGCCCAAGATGCCCCCAAGACGGCTCCAGAAGCCTCCACGTCCCCAGGATCCCCATCATCATCTCGCTCTCACCCCCCCCGGATCGGCGGCACTGGCCGGAGGCCAGCCCAATATGTGTTTCTACCCGCAACCCACCTTCGTCATCCGCCTCCTCGAAGACCCGCTTCACTTCTTCCTCGAGCTTCTTCATGTGCTCCGCTTTCTCCTCGGTTTGCCTCCTCGGGGCAAATGGCGCGCTGTTTCAATCCCTCTTCATTCTAACACTGAGGAGGAGGAGGAGGAGGAGGAGGAGGAGGAGGAGGAGGAGGAGGAGGAGAAGGAGGATGAGGACAAGGAAGAGGAGGAGGGGGGGGGGAGGTGGAGGAGGAGGAGGAGGAGGAGGAGGAGGAGGAGGAGGAGAAGAAAGAGGAATCCCCCCCCCTGTCGCGCCAACAGACGTGCGTGCGCAGGCCAGGCCAGGTGTTTCACATGAACCTTCGCAGCGTTTTACTGAATCAATTATCCCGGCAAAGCAACCTAACAGCGATGTGTAGGAGCATATCTGGAAGCATCCCCCTTAAGATTCAGATGAGAATCCAGTTGTAGAGTTCTGCTGTTCTCGCAGTCGTAGTCGCATTCGCGATGACAGTCGCAGTGGCCTGCATTAGCCTCAGCCTCAGCCTCAGCCTGCCTCAGCATCAGCCTCAGCCTCAGCTTCAGCCTGCCTCAGCCTCAGCCTCAGCCTGCTCCTGCATCAGCCTCAGTCTGCCTGCAGCCTCGGCCTCAGCCTCAGCCTGCCTCAGCCTGAGCCTGCCTCAGCCTCAGCCTCAGCCTCAGCCTGCCTCAGCCTCAGCCTCAGCCCTCAGCCTCAGCCTCAGCCTGCCTCAGCCTCAGCCTCAGCCTGCTTCAGCCTCAGCCTCAGCTGCCTTCAGCCTCGGCCTCAGCCTCAGCCTCAGCCTGCCTCAGCCTCAGCCTCGCCTCAGCCTCAGCCTCAGCCTCAGCCTCAGCCTCAGCCTCAGCCTCAGCCTCAGCCTCAGCCTGCCTCAGCCTCAGCCTCAGCCTCAGCCTCAGCCTCAGGCCTCAGCCTCAGCCTCAGCCTCAGCCTTCAGCCTCAGCCTCAGCCTCAGCCTGCCTCAGCCTCAGCCTCAGCCTGCCTCAGGCCTCAGCCTCAGCCTCAGCCTCAGCCTCAGCCTGCCTCAGCCTCAGCCTCAGCCTGCCTCAGCCTCAGCCTCAGCCTCAGCCTGCTTCAGCCTCAGCCTCAGTCTGCCTTCAGCCTCGGCCTCAGCCTCAGCCTGCTCAGCCTCAGCCTGCATCAGCCTCAGCCTCAGCCTCAGCCTGCCTCAGCATCAGCCTGCCTCAGCCTCAGCCTCAGCCTGCCTCAGCCTCAGCCTCAGCCTGCTTCAGCCTTCAGTCTGCCTCAGCCTCAGCCTCAGCCTCAGCCTTCAGCCTCAGCCTCAGCCTCAGCCTGGCTCAGCATCAGCCTGCCTCAGCCTCAGCCTCAGCCTGCCTCAGCCTCAGCCTCAGCCTGCTTCAGCCTCAGCCTCAGTCTGCCTTCAGCCTCGGCCTCAGCCTCAGGCTGCCTCAGCCTCGGCCTGCATCAGCCTCAGCCTCAGCCTCAGCCTGCCTCAGCATCAGCCTGCCTCAGCCGCAGCCTCAGCCTGCCTCAGCCTGCCTCAAGCCTCAGCCTCGGCTCCTCAGCCTCAGCCTCAGCCTCAGCCTCAGCCTGCTTCAGCCTCAGCCTCAGCCTCTGCCTCAGCCTCAGCCTCAGCCTCAGCCTTCAGCCTCAGCCTCAGCCTGCATCAGCCTCAGCCTCAGCCTGCCTCAGCCTGCCTCAGCCTCAGCCTCAGCCTCAGCCTGCCTCAGCCTCAGCCTCAGCCTGCTTCAGCCTCAGCCTCAGTCTGCCTTCAGCCTCGGCCTCGGCCTCGGCCTGCCTCAGCCTCAGCCTGCATCAGCCTCAGCCTCAGCCTGCCTCAGCATCAGCCTGCCTCAGCCTCAGCCTCAGCCTGCCTCAGCCTCAGCCTCAGCCTCGGCCTTCAGCCTCAGCCTCAATCTCAGCCTGCCTCAGCCTCAGCCTGCTCAGCCTCAGTCAGCCTCAGCCTGCCTCAGCCTCAGCCTGCATCAGCCTCAGCCTCAGCCTCAGCCTCAGCCTCAGCCTGCCTCAGCCTCAGCATCAGCCTGCCTCAGCATTCAAAATGTGGCCAGGGAATGGAATTCTGGGAACTCGAAGAACACGAAGTGGCCTACAGTTTGCTCCGGGCATTCAAAATCATACCCAGGAATGGAGTTCTGGGAAGTCCAAGAGCACGAAGTGGCCTACAGTTGGCTCCGGGCATCCAAAATGTGGCCCGGGAATGGAGTTCTGGGAACTCGAAGACCACGAAGTGGCCTACAGTTGGCTCCGGGCATCCAAAATGTGGCCCGGGAATGGAGTTCTGGGAACTCGAAGACCACGAAGTGGCCTACAGTTGGCTCCGGGCATCCAAAATGTGGCCCGGGAATGGAGTTCTGGGAACTCGAAGACCACGAAGTGGCCTACAGTTGGCTCCGGGCATTCAGAATGTGGCCCGGGAATGGAGTTCTGGGAGGTCGAAGAATGGAGTTCTGGGAGGTCGAAGAGCACGAAGTGTGTGACTGTTTGCGAAAAACGAGGTTCCCCGGCAATCCCCAACGGCCCCCCAACGGCCCCCCAACTCGTCCCCAACGGCTGCCCAGACCCCCCTGTGGAGTCATCTGCTGCTCTCTTTTGAGACCACTAGAAACCTATCAGTCTTCGCTGTTAGGTAAAAACGAAACATCCAGCGCCTGAAAGGATGGAGGGCTGGTCGGTTTCAACATGCGGCTCTCGTCTCAACACCACGCACACGCAACTTCCAATGGTTATAAAGAGGGAGGGCGGGTCGTTCTCGAGATGCGCCGCGCACATTCGCTGCAAAGGCTCCGAACAACCATGAGAATGGAGGCAAGTTGGTTTCAAAATGTGGCTCTCGCCGAGCGCCGCGCACATGATCATTCAAAGTTCCCAGCAACTGCAAGGACGGCGGCTGGCTCGTTTTCAGAATGCGGCTCTCACATGGGAGATCCTCAAGCTCTATGACCCGAGGATCCAAGCTGCGCAACAGCTGCGCAGATGGGCGGGGGGCTCCTTTTGAAAGTGGAGCTCTCGCTTGAAACTCCAACATCTTCCTCAAACAGTGCTTGGCCTTAGAGGTTCTTGCTCGGGTTGCTAAGGAATTGCATGGGTCTGGCGAGGCTTCGCCACGTTACCACCCGTGGCCGCCTCATCGCCGCCTCGTGCGCTAGGTGGGCCTGGCGAAGTTTCGTCACGTTACCGCCCGTTGCCGTCTGGTTGCCGCCTCGTTCGCTGGGTGGGTCTGGCGAGGTTTCGCCTCGTCGCCGCTTCGTTGCTGCCTTCAACTTGCACCACATATGCTGCACCACACAACATACACTGCATAGCGTGCGCCATATCACTTACACACCCGCAATGTAAGAACATACTGGTTGGGGTCCAACAAGGCTAACATTCGTGACTGCATGTTTTTGCCAAACGGGATGTTCCCTAGGGCACTTCATTTCCGTGAACTTGATCATTCTATCACGTTCTCTCTCACTCTCTGAGAGAGTGACAGAGAACGTGATATAATGAGGAGGAGAAGGAGGGGGAGGTGGAGGAGGAGAAGGAGGAGGAGGAGAAGGAGGAGGTGGAGGAAGAGATGGAGGAGGAGGAGGAGGAGAAGGAGGAGGAGGAGGAGGTGGAGGAGGCAAACTCGGCAACATGATCAAGCGCACCGAAAGACCACTCAGTAGAACAGAAGACCACTTAGCAGGAGCACGACTTTCTCTCCCTCTCTCACTATCGCTCTCTCTCTCTCTCTGTCTCTCGCTCGCTCTCTGTCTCTCTATCTCTCTCTCTCTGTCTCTTTCTCTCTCTCTCTCTCTGTCTTTTTTTTTTTGCTCCTCTCTCTCTCTCTCGCTCGCTCTCTCTCTCTCTGTCTCTCTCTCTCTCTCCCTTTCTCTGTGAGTCTAAATGCCCAGCGCGAGCGATGGAGCGTGTGCCCCTCGCCGAAGGGGGGGCCCGGGCGTGGCAGGCCCACCGGGCCCCTCTGCCCTTCCGGCGGCGCGCGCCCCGCGGTCGTCGGGGGATGCCTGCAGGGACGACGTCGTGACGGAGGGTTTTTTTGCAATCCTTCGTTCAAGTGAGGGCGGGGGGGGCACGATTTGTTGCCCCTCCCGGCGGCAGAAGCAGCAGTCATCCAATACAGGGGTGTTGTTGAGCGATCGCCGCATGCATGCATGTGTTTTTGTTTGCCGTATCGCATTGCACGCAGTATTGTGTCGATCATGCACTTGCTGTGTTCGCATGCCGCTGCCATTTTCATTCGAGTCCTGACGAGCCCCAGCAGGGGCGAAACGTTGACACGCGTAGTGAAAAGGCACGGGCTTGAGAGCGCCATACGAGTAAGGCTCGGACGGGCGTGCAGTCAAAGACCCTAATATCGGGGAGACGTAAGACCCGGGTACGGGGGACTCGGGTTGGCCCGACGAGGTCGTCAACAAAAATGACGAGGCCGAGCCTGCATTTTGACGAGGCCTCCCGCTGCAGACGTCCCACGAAACTCCTCCTCGTCCAAATCCGAGGCGCGGTCGTCCACAAACGATGGCGAACCCGAGTCCTGGCAAACCCGGGTCTTACGCTCCCCCGATAATAGGGACGCGCGGTAAGGACGCAAGACCCTTGGAAGCCGAGGTTGGGATTTTTGGGGCGGCGGACGACGAACACCTCAAGGACACAAGAGCAAGGAAGAGCCAGGACGCAAGGGTACCCTGAGCAAAGTCGCGCGTCCTTATTAAGGCTTTTGACTGTACCTGCAGGGACGAAGTCGTGACAGAGGGGGCACGGCTCGGACGGGCGTGTTGCAGCATCTCGGCTGCACGCAAAGGGAAACAAAAAATGGCATAAACATAAAAACTCGGAGGTCCGCGCGGATTTTTCGGATCGGCGCTGGACCCCTCTCCCTGGCGCGCGGAGCGCGCCAGGGGCGGCGCCGGAAGCGCCGCCGGGGGGCCCCAGCGCCGATCCGAGAAATCCGCGCGGACCTCCGAGTTTTTATGTTTATGTCAATTTTTGTTCCCCTAACGCAGGAGTGACCCTGGGTGAGAGTGACCTTCGGTGCGCGGCTTCTGGCGGTCCGCGGAGGGCCCAACACACAGGCGCGCAAGACGCCACTGCCCCATCGCTCTCGGCGATCGGGGGACCCCATTGGACCCGCACCAAAGGTCACTCCGGCGAAAGGTCACTCTTACGTGTAGTCGAACATCGCGGACGCATCCTGAACTTACTCTGGTCCTCCTCCTCATCCTCCTCCTTCACATCGCTCTGCCTGATCGGGACGGGCACGGCGGGACGGCGACGACGCCGGCAAGGGCCCCGAGGGGCAAACGCCTGGCATCGGTGCAAGGGGCTCAAGCCTTGCCAAGGCACTTGCTGGGTGTGGGATCTGGTGGACAGGCGATCCTGGCCCAGGCCCGGGACCATGGCCAGGATGGCCGCATGTCTGTCACATCTTGACGTGGGAAACTGCGTGAGAGAAGTACGGCCAGCCCAGAAAGTAAGGACGCACGATAAGGGTGCAAGGGCCTTTTGGAAGGCCATGTCGACACTTTGCGAGCGGGGCGCGGCCAGGGAAAGCGGCCAAGGATGGGCCGAAGGGAAAGGATGTAAGGGTACTCCAGATTTTGTAATAAAAGGGAGGGGGTCTGGACCCTCCAAGACAAGCCATTTCGGACCTCCCCCGTGGGAGAACCCTCCAAAACATCGTCCCCAGACCCCTCCAGGCCCTCCAAGATAGCTTGGAAGAGACCCCCCCCGAAATGAGACCCCCCTCCCTTTATTACGAAATCTGGGGCAATTTGGGAAAGTTGCTCTTCCTTACTATGCGGGTTGACTGTCGCACATCCGCCGACAGCCGCCTGCTGGAGATGCACAAGCGTGTGGGACATCTGGCCGTCCCCCTCTCCACCTCCCCCTCCCCCAGGGTCCAGAATTCCGCGCTGGACGATCTCGTCAACGCACCTCTGGGACTCTCGGAGCCTTCAAGTCCAGGCTGCCGTCGCCTCCAAGACGCCGCGCAAACCGCCTCAGGAAGGGCGCCGACGCGCCCGAACAAACTCAGGACGGCCTAAAAAAGGCACCAATGACGCCCCAAGAGAGCTTCAAGAGAAACCCCAAGAGAAGCCCCAGGAGCAAAAACTACGGACTGTCCGTTGGTCCGGGGCTGATTTTCGCGATCTCGCCTTGTCGGGCTTCCGAAAGCTCGAAGATGACCCGGGAAATCCCCCCCAGACTGGCCCAAGACGGCCCAAAAGGAGGAGCCCCAAAAGGGCCCCGAGACGACCGAAGAGGGTCTCCCGACGGCTCACGGGGCCCAGAATGCGGTGCAAGAGGCCCCCCAAGAGGGGCCCCAGACGAGGAACTCGATGGGGGCCCGGGGCCTCTCCGCTTCGAGATGCCCCCCGAGCCCCAGGACCCCCCAGCATGCCCCGAAAGAATCCTGCAGCTTCCACGAGCGAGCGGATCGCACTACGAGTCTGATGGCCGGGAACGCCCGAGAATAATCGAAGAGCGAATCTGCCCTGCGTGCTCCCGTGCCTGCCATGCCTCCCGCAAAGAGGAGCATTGAGCAACCGAGGCTGAACGTGTACCCCGCAAAGGCTCCTCGTTTGGCACTTCGCCGGCCAAGGGTTTGCAATAATGTGCTGACGTATATAGGCTTGCTCTCGTAAGCGAGACTGGTCGAAGAAGTGTCAATGCCACCATCAGGGTAACCATATTTGAGAATATGTTTCTAATTGGTACAATGCTGATCAATCCAACGTTTTATCAGACTCGTCTATTGCTGGTTTCGACCTGATACGTTGGGTCTGCTCATGAAGCTGCACTTACTGTTGCACTCCATCCAAACATGTATCGTCGCACAGGTCCTCAACTTTCAATGAGCCCAACTCACTATACGTCATCCAACATGTGTTAGCAGTCTTTCATGTCATCCATATATCGCTGAACATCATATTCTGCAGCATGGACCCTTGATATGTCAAAGAAACGATGACGCACACAGGATCCATCGCACGCGGAAAGAAAACAACTGACAAAATCGAGAGATGAAATAGCGAGAAGGAATCAGCGGTAAGAAGCTGTGCTTGATTGCTCTTGACATCTTGATCTCTCCAGCCAAAGAGGGTGAATAGGGAAATGAAGAATGAGGAGGCTTTAAACAAGCCTCTACGACCGACGCGCTCGAGAGGCTCTTCGAATCCCTCCCCGCCCGGATCCTAGATCCTCCCCGCTCAGGCTGCTGGGAGACCGCTCCTGCTTTGCTCCGCCTGGGTGGTTTTGATCATCTTCTCGCTGACAACCGCCGTCAAGATCGACAGGATCGCCCACGTCGAGAGTATAATGAAAACAACGTAAATACATTGCGCCTGAGGGGGGGAGGACGAGGGGGAGCAGGAGGAGCTCCTCCCTCGCATCCCTCTTATCTCGCTTCCCTGCGTCCTGTCCTACCACCCTCTCATCCCTTCTCCCCGACGCCACTATTATTGTTGCCCTCTCTCACTCTCCCTTTCTCTTCTTGTGTTGTTGTTATTGATCTCTCTCTCTCTCTTTTTCTCTCTCTCTCTCTCTCTCTCTCTCTTATCTCTCAATATATACACATCCTTCCAATGTATCCTGTCTTGTTGCTTTGTTTCTGTACATACTCATATACATACATACATATATATATATATATACACACACGTGCGAGCATGCACACATATATGTGTATACATTTGTTTACACAAATGTACACATATGCCTGTATACGTCTATGCGCACACTTATAGACGCACATGTAAGCATACAAATGTGTAGGTATGTGCATCGATCTATACATGCATATGCAATTATGTAAAAAAACAGTTTCCCTCTCTCCTCCTCCCTTTAAACATGTATATTTATAGACACTCAAACGTATGTGCATAGAGATTGCTCTCTCTCCCTCACCCTCTCTTCCCTCTCTCTCTCTCTCTCGCTCTCACCCTCTACATCTCCTCGCATATGTTTCCGAAACACAGGCCAGCAATACGGGGGGGGGGGGGGCCCACTTCACGACTCGCGCCACGCCATGCGCCGCGCACGGTTTACCTTCGCGCCCCTTGCGCCCTCGCGCCACCCACGTGGAGCAAGGCAACCGCTCTCATCCAGACCGCGAGGAGCGAGGCGCGACAATCTTCGCGTCACCATGCGTGACGTACAGTCGGCCCTCATTGGACAGGACACGCGAGAGGACAAAAGACCCTTCCGAGGGCCACATTGCCATCGGAATGCAGGAGGCATGGGTCGCGAGACACAAGACACAAGGGCACCCTTGATTTGACAGAGTCGACCTACTAATCCGGGCCGACTGTAAGTCGCTAACAACTGCTTCGGGTGGGACGGAAACCGCGGACCAGATGCTTGCATTGCGCGGGCTGCCGCTGATAACATCACAGGCCATTTCCGTGGCAGCTCGCAGTCGACGCAGCGGCTCTGATGCTGTGGCTTTACTTGTATGGCTGGGAGCTGGTGGCGCTACGGTTGGGGCATCAGCAGCGGCGCTTGGCAGGCGACACCACAGCTGCCCCATTCACCCCTTCCTACAAGAAGGCGGGGTGGAGCTGCAACGCAGGTGGCTTCCCAGAAGCCCTCCCAGCTTCAAGCCAAGACGACCTCCTCGAAGCACCCCGGCGCTTCTGTGACGCCCCTCCCCGCCTAGTTCTAGAAGGCCGCCCCCTCGCGCGCCAGCCCTGCCCCTCCCCCTCCCCCTTCCTCGGGACGCACGTGGACACACAGTCGAGGCGTTGACCTAAGGAACGATAAATAAGGAACGGGGCCCCTTTTTCGTAAGTTAAACTTTGACTTCCCATCGAAAGCAGAAGGGAAACCTTAGACAAGGTGTGGAACAATTAAGGAACATCGAGCCCCTCCCCAACGAAAAGGGTTCCTTCTTCAGGGCCCCGACTGTACTTCTAGAAGGCCGCCCCCTCGCGCGCCAGCCCTGCCCCTCCCCCTCCCCCTTCCTCGGGACGCACGTGGACACACCAGCACGATGCGCCCCCCTTGGAGGCGCCCGCCCGAGCCGCACATGCGGTGCACACGCAATGAAGCACGGTCGTTGCCCGTGGCGGCAGTGCCAGACACATCGCCCGCCGCCGAGCACACGCTGCAAGACTTCTGCGCGCACGCGCCGCCCCTGGGGGGGCGGTGTACAGTCAAAAACCATAATCAGGACGCGTGGTAAGGACGCAAGACCCTGGGAAGCCGAAGTTGGGATTTCTTGGGCGGCGGGCGACGAAAACCTCACGGACGCAAGAGCAAGGAAGAGCAAGGACGCATTGAAGCACGTCGTTGCCAGGGCGGCAGTGCCAGACATCGCCCGCCGCCGAGCACACGCTGCAAGACTTCTGCGCGCACGCGCCGCCCCTGGGGGGGCGGGGTCCTCGCCATCGCTCGGACGTCCATTCCCTGTGTTTTTTTCGGTTCCGTGCGCGGTTTTTTCGTCAAATGATCAAGGATGCTCCTCGATGGTCCTCGCCGAAGGAAAAATGCACACGTCCGAGCGATGCCACGGGGTACGCATCGTATGAATACGTTGGGTAATGCCGACGCTGAGCGGGCCTGCGGCAGGCTCGCGTCGTGCCGGCTTCGCCGCTGGCTTCTGGGTCGTTCCACCTGGCACGTCAAGTCGTTCAGCATCGACCGATTCTGGGTTGCTGGCGGCGTTCAGCCTTGAACGCCGGCGGCAGGATCGCCGCTGGTCGGCGCGACGCGAATCTACCGTGCTCGGGATGTAGGGCGCGGGCGATGATGCGGAGGACGAGGACGGTCAGGGCCGAGGGCGATGGGGAGGTGCAGCTCGGGCCGAGGGCGAGGAAGGGGATGGCCGAGGGCGCGGATGGGGAGGGCCGAGGGCGAGGGCGAGGGAGGATGAGGAGGGGGAGGACCGAGGCGGAGGGCGAGGGCTGAGGGCGATGGGGCGAGGAGGGGGAGCTCGAGGAGGACGGCGAGGTGGAGGAGGGCGAGGGGCGAGGGGCGAGGAAAGCGAGGCGAAGGGGGGTATAACCCCCCCCCACCCCGCCGTGTGGCTCTGGCACCACAAGAGCCCTTTTTTTATTATCCGGGATAACGGCCGTCATCGGCCCCCCTCCTATAGATGACATCACGTTCCGCGCCGGCGGCGTCCATGTATGCCCAGGGATGACCGGGGCCAAGAAGGAGCAGCATGTTGGTGGCGATCTGCCCCACAGCGCCTCTGTACACCAGAGTGCTCGCGTGCACCACAGCGCGCGTGTACACCACAGCGCCTGCGTACACCGCGACAGCCGCGTGCATCGCAGCGTCTGTGTACACCACAATGCTTGCGTGCACCACAGCGCTGGTGTACACTACGGCGAATGTGTACACCGCAGCAACCATGTGCAACACAACGTCTGTGTACACCAGAATGCCCGCGTAGACCGAAGCGCCTGTGCACACCACGGCGCCTGTCTACACCACAGCATCCGCGTGCAACGCAGCGCTGGTGTACACCAGTGCCTGCGTGCACAGGACAGGTAGAAGGAGCATGTAGGTGAGGATCTGCTGCGGACAGCTAGCTGGACACCACGCCAGGGAAGTGCTGATAATAGGATGCGACGTTCTTCCCTTTCCCTCCTCTTCCACCTCCACCTTTTCCTCGTTTTCCTCCTCCTCCTCCTCCTCCTCCTCGCTCACCTTTCCCCCCTGCTTGCGGGTCGGCGCTACAGCGCACGTGCGCATCTCAGCGTGAACCGCAGAATGGTCGATTGAATCAGTCCACTTGGTCCTCGGACGGCCAATTCTGCTGCAGCCTCCTGGACGCAGATGGGACGAGTTAGGATGATGCGGGAGGACCGGGGAGGACTTGTAGATTCCAGCGGCGCTCCATTTTCCATAAGGATTCCTTTCCAAATCCTACCTAAAACCACTGTTTCAGTGGAGTCCACTGGTACTCCATTTTGTCACCAGGATTTTTTTAAAATTCTAAAAGCAACAGTGGTGCTCTGTTGCACATGGTTTCTGCGGAGCACGCAGGCATTGTGGTGTACACTGGTGCTGTGTTGCACACGGCTGATGTGGTGTACGCGGGCGCTGTGGTGTACGCTGTGGTGCTCGCAGGCACTGTGGCACACACTGGCGCTGTGTAGCACGCGGCTGCTGTGGTGTACATAGGCGGTGTGGTGTACGCAGGCGCTGTGGTGCACGCAGGCCCTGTGGTGTACACAGGCGCTGTGGTGCAGATCGCCACCTACATGCTACTGCTACCCGTCCTCGGTCATCCTTAGGCATTCCCAGACGCCGCCGGCGCGAAACGTGACGTCATCGGCTCCCTCCACCCCCTAGATGACGGTGGTCATCCGCCCGGATTAAAAAACAGGCTCCAGCCGCGTCCGCGCGCACAACGACGAGCGACGAGCGACGAGCGCCGAGCGACGAGCGACGAGCGACAAGGACGACGACGACGACGACGACAACAAGTGCGGACCAAACCCCTGTGCGGATTCCTATGCGGACGCCTATGCGGATCCCGATGGGGGGGCTCTACGTTATAAGGGGGGGGGCGCCGGGGGCTATCATGCCCGTTATGCCCCAAACAATAGAGAGACACGCTCCCGTGGCAGGGCGGGAGCAGCGACCCTGGCACGGGCTGTTGCCTCGACTGTGCCTCGGCTGGGCCAGTCTCTGTGCTCTGTGGGGAAGGCCGGCGGTGTGTGGTCTGCACGGTGCACGTCAACGCCGTGCCGCTGCTGCCTACGTGGGGCAGGCTGAGGCCGCGCACGAGGGGAGAGGAAGAGGGGGCAGAATGCAAAGAATCCAACCAACCGTCTGGGCGTAGGTGGTCTAGAGAGGCTCCTCTTGCACCCCCCTTCTTCCGCTTCGGGGAGGGGTTTATCACTGCTACCTGTTAATATGCACCCCCTCCCCCAGGCGACCCCCAATACAAAGTACAATTTGAGCAAAAGTCTTGAGTCATGTTCGTGAGGCCCGCGAGCACTTTGTAATGTTTTTGGCAGGGACGGCGGGGGTGTCAGCATATTGCCTATTGCCTGCTGTGCAAAGGGCTACCACCCCTAACAAAAAACATTCCAAAATGCACCTCGCGGCTACATCTGGATGATGCGCGGCCACCCCGCGATCGCTGTCAAGTTGTTTTTGACAGAGACGGCGGGGGTGGTGGCGCATTGCCTGTTCGCAGGCCCACCAGACACAATGATGGGCTTTGGTTTTCGACAAGATGGTGGGGGTCGACATGTTTCCCGATGTGTGCTGTCACGTGCGCAGGCGCACCTGACACACTCTGCACGTGCCCCGAACGTGGCGCACCTGGCGCGGCTGGAGTATGCGGCACACCTGGCGCACGCGGAGCACGTGGCGCATCTGGCGCATCAGGCGTGCCTGGCACGCTCGGGCCCCAGGGGGGCCTGGCGCGCGTGGCGCGCCTGGCACGCGTGTCGCTCCTCGCCCCAACGTCGTGCACATGGAGTCGGTTTTGCTTCCCAGTAGGTGTCCATCCAAAGACGACCGCAAACCATGCTGAGGCTCGGGTGTTACTTATAACTTGGGAGGGCGGGTGGGAGTGAGCCAGACGGCTTGCTATCTAAGGGGTGTCTTGACCCCTCCCACTACCTCCTCCCCTGGACCTGGACGGGGCGCCCCGCGAGCGGTCAGAGCATCTAAGATGGCCCAAGGGGGCAGAGTGCAAAAACAAAAATAAGAAACACCGTGTATACATAAACCTTCGGAACTGCGATCTGATTTCTGGGATCGGCGCTGGCGGCGCCGCCGGTGCTGAGCGCCGATCCAAGAAATCCGCGCGGAGCTCCGAAAGTTTTTGTTCATTTCACACATCCTGAGCGGGGTTATTGTTTTCTCTGGACACCCCCGCGCAAAAGCAGTACCACTCCCACATCATCATCGCCATCACTATCATTATCACCATCACCATCAACATCACCATCACCATTACCATGATCATCCGTTATCATCATCACCATCACCATCACCATCACCATCACCATCACCATGATCATCCTCATCATCATCATCATCATCATCATCATCATCCTCATCCTCATCCTCATCCTCATCCTCATCCTCATCCTCATCATCATCCTCAACATCATCATCATCGTCGTCGTCGTTCTCGTCATCCTCGACCGTCTGCCATGACACCATCGTCATCATCATCATCATCATCATCATCATCATCATCATCATCATCATCATCATCATCAGCAGCATCATCGTCCTCTTCCTCATCCTCATCCTCATCATCATCCTCATCCTCATCCTCATCCTCATCATCCTCATCTTCATCATACTCAGAATAAGAAACAACTTCATCAACAACCTTATCATCAGCAACATCAAAATCATCATCAACATCATCATCAACATCATCAACGTCATCAACATCATCATCGCCATACGGAAGAACATCATCGCCTTCATCGCACACACACACACTCACGTACCCACTCAACCACTCACACACTCACTCATACGGAAGAAGTATCGAGCAGGAACCTCGCCTGTGATTGACCGCGTATCGAAAGGGACACTCCCCCTATGGGTCCCGCAAATCATGCAGATCATGTTACTAATGCATGAGGGCCGTTCGAAACCTGTATGATTCGTCACTTTTAGTCTCAGGCGGGGGCCTTGAGTCTGTGAGTGAATCGCGAAGAGGTCTCGGGTGGGAGCTCCCACCCCAAGGGGCCCGCAGATCACGTTACTAATCCGAGCGGGTCTTTCGAAACCTGTACATGTCGACACTTTGGAGCCCCCGATCCTCGAATCTTCAGGACGTCTCAAGCAGGGCCTTGTTTGTGGGTGGATTGCAAGTCAGCGTCAGGAAGGAACCCCCTCCTCATGGGCCCCGCAGATCATGCTACTAAGCCGAGCGTGTCAATCGAAAGCTGCCACGTTGGGGCCACCGAGGCTTGAAGCTTCAGGCGGTCTCAGGCGGGGGGGAGGAGGAGGAGGAGGAGGAGGAGGAGGAGGAGGAGGAGGAGGAGGAGGAGGAGGAGGAGGAGGAGGAGGAGGAGGAGGAGGGGGACCTGTCTGCGAGTGACTTGCGAGGGCGCCTCGAGCAGAAGCCCCCTCCCTGTGGGACCCGGAGATGCTGTTGCTGACCCGGGTGGCTATTCGAAACCAATAGTTACTGTCACGCTGGGTGTCCCGAGGCTTGAATCTTCGGGGGGTCCCAGGCGGGGTCCTTGTCTGTCAGTGGGAGCCCCCCTCCCTATGGGGCCCAGAGATCATGCTACTCATCCGAGCGGGTCATACAAAACCTATAGCTACCGTCACTTTTGAACCACTGGGGCTTGAGTTGTCAGAACGTCTCAAGCGGGGGCTTTGTCTGTGAGTGAATAGGGAAGAGGTCTCAGGCGGGAGTTCCCGTCCTATGGGGCCAGCAAACCATGTTACTGATCCGAACGGTTAGTTCGAAACCTGTTACCGCCGTCATCCTGGGTCCCCGAAGAACCTTGAGGAAGTCACTGGCGGGGGCCTTGTCCGTGAGCGATTTGCGAAAAAGGTCTCAGGCGGGGGGCTCTTCCATATGGAACATGCGGATCATGTTACTAATCCGAGCGGGTCATTCGATACCTGTAACTGTCGTCACTGTTGAACCCCCAAGGCTTGAATTGTCAGAAAGTCTCAAGCGGGGGCCTTGTCGGTGAGTGATTTGCGATGGAATCTCAAGAGGGAGCCCCCTCCACATGGGGCTCGCACTCATGTTTATAATCCCAAGGGGTCATTCGAAACATGTAATTGTCGTCAGATTTGAACTCCTAAGGCTTGAATCCTCAGGACGTCTCAAGCGGGGGTCTTGTCTGTGAGTGGATTGCGAAGAAGTCTCAAGCGCGAGCCCCAGTCCTATGGGGCCCTTGTTTGTGAGTGGGAGCCCCCTCCCCAAGGGACCCGCAGATCATGTTACTAATCCTGGCGGGTCATGCGAAACCTGTAAGTCTCGTCACTTTTGAACCCCCGAGGCTTGAATTGTCAGAACGTCTCAAACGGGGGCCTTGTCCGTGAGTGAATCGGGAGGAAGTCTCAGGCGGGAATACCCGTCCCATGGGGCCCGCAGATCACGTTATTAATCCCAAGGGGTCATTCGAAACTTGTTAGTGTCGTCACTTTTGGGCTCCTGAAGATTGAGTATGGAGAAGTGTTGAGCGGGAACCTCGTCTGTGAGTGACTTATAGGGAAGACTCGGGAGGGAGCCCCCTCCCTTGGGGCCCGCACCTCATGTTACTAATCCCAGGTGTGGGACGGACAGGAAGTAAATACTAGACTCTCAGACAAACTGAGGAAACGCTCGTGCGGATTCCTACCGTCGGAGCAATGCCGTTCTTGTTTTTTTCGACAGAGGATGACGATGATACTCTACCTGCTCTGCAACACCCATCATGGGGAAGCAGAAGGTACGCAGGAAAACAAGACCGAGGCAAGGGTAGCGATATCAGCACTTTTTCTTCCTCAGAACTCCACCTCCGTTGGCAGCCCCAATGAAGACCACCACCACAACTTTCGATAGCACGCCGGTAGGCACATGCCAACAAACTGCCTCCTTGCCCCGCCACCCACGACCTTCCGCTACCCGGAGAAGAGGATCCGGAGAAGAGGAGGGGGGACGGTCTACGTGGGGGTGCGATGAAGTCCGGAGCCCCTCCTCCTCCTCCTCCTCCTCCTCCTCCTCCTCCTCCTCCTCCTCCTTCTCCTCCTCCTCCCCCTGGGCGACTCGGTGATGCGGACGAGTTCGCGTCGAAGCGCCGATGCCCTCGACCCCCCAGCTCCGCAAACGTGAGCGGGCTGCGGGGGTATCAATGTGGGCCGCTTGCGGCCGCTGGTGGGGCCGTCGGACGGGACGAGAAGGAGACGTCACGAGGGGAGGGCGGAAAAGGGAAGCCCTCCTCCTCCTCCCCCGCCTGCTCCCCCTCCTGCTCCTCCTCCTCCTCCTCCTCCTCCTCCTCCTCCTCCTCCTCCTCCTCCTCCATCTCGTCCTCAACCTCATCCTCCTTCTCCTCCCCGTCCTCCTCCTCCTTCTCCTCCTCCACTCCTTTTCCTTATACATAGTTCTCCCTGTCGCACCCCAAAGCAATATTTTAGGGCGGGCCAGGCGTTTCGCCTGAGAGTTCCTCACCACATATGACGCTGAAGCTTAAAACTTGACACCAGTTTCACAGATGGTGGGCGGGTTGTTTTCAACATGTGGTTCTCGCCTTAGCGCCGCGCACATTCGTTTTTTTATTTGCAAGAGTTTCAGGGATTAGGGCGGGCCGTTTTCAAAAAGTGACTTCCGCCTTAGCGCCGCGCAAATTCTCTGTAAAAACTTGCAGGATCTTCGCGGACTGAGGGCGGGTGATTTTCAAAATGTAGCTCTCGCTTTCGCGCCGCGCACATTCTTTTTAAAATTCAAACGTTTCACACATGTCCATGGTCTACGTGCCAGAAAGTGTGTTTCAAAGAGACTCATGATGAAATTATAAAGATGCACCAGTTACGTTGGTTTGCGGTGTTGAAGTCGCACGAACGGGTTCTGGCACGATTCAAGATCGTCAAGACACAAAAATCAAGTTGATCCGTGGCGTTGAAGTCCCAATAATAATGTTTTGGCATGCGTCAGGGTCTTCAAACGGTTGTCTTCCAACGAGGCAGTTCCCTCAGTGGTCATGAACCCTTGTAGGGGCCTATGAAGAGGGAACTCGGATGGAGGGTTTTTGCCAACATCGTTGATGACTCTTGGGCTTACACAGGTCCTCGTCCTCCTCCTCCTCCTCCTCCTCCTCCTCCTCCTCCTCTTCCTCCTCCTCCTCCTCCTCAGTGTCGGGCGCCGGCTGGAACGAGTCGATCATTGGGTCGAAATACTCCAAATCGTCGCCGTTCATCACGGTGAACAGGGAGAACACAGAGCCCCACACGTCCGGGAAGACGGTGGCGACCGGCTCCGGGGGGCCGTGGGGGTAGATGCTCGCGTCCTGAGGGGAGGAAAGAGAAAGGGCAGGGCGACGAGCCTATACATCTCCACTGCTCCCTGGTCAGACCCATCCTGAACCCAGCAGTGACCTATACATATCCACTGTGCCCCTCCTGTGTATACGCCACGCCCTCCTGGCTTGGCCAGGACGGCGTATGCACAGCTCCTGGGCCCAGGAAGGGCCCAGCCAGGGGGCAGAGGATACGTACGGCAGGTTCGTGTCGTGTCGACTTCGGCGTTGGTTTGTGACACCGCGGGGATCGTTCAACCTTGAAAGATCGGCCGCTTCCGAAACGTCCATTTCGTTCCACATCGAACGGTTCTGGGTCGCCCGCGGCGTTCAAAATGGAACGCCGCTGGCGGGGTCGCCGCCGGTCGACACGACACGAACCTACCGTACAGACTTCGTCGCCCGAAAGAAGGAGGGGAGGAACGAAGGCCCAGGGGGGGCCCAGGAGGGGCCCAGGAGGGACCCAGCCAGGGGGCAGAGGATACGTACAGACTTCGTCGCCCGAAAGAAGGAGGGGAGGAACGGGGGGGAGGGGGGAGGAGGGACTCCCGTCCTTGACGATGTAGACCATGAGGAGGAGGAGGAGGAGGAGGAGGAGGAGGAGGAGGGGGAGGAGGGGGTAGAGGAGAGGAGGAGGAGGAGGAGGAGGAGGGAGGAGGAGGGAGGAGGAGGAGGGGAGGAGGAGGGGGAGGAGAGGGAGGATGAGGAGGAGGAGGAGGAGGAGGAGGAGAGGAGAGGAGGAGCGAGGGGAGGGCGGGAGGAGGGACTCCCGTCCTTGACGATGTAGACCATGAGGACGGAGAAGGCGTACAGGACGACGACCGTCAGCACGAGCACCCAGACCATGGAGGAGATGGCCTCGCCGACGCCCTGCCACAGCGACCACAGCGCGGGGACCTTCTTGATGAGCTTCACCTTTGAAGGGGCCCCCAGGGACACACCAATAAATACACACACAGATAACACACAGATTCCCTACATTTTCCCATATTTTCTGGGTTTCTGTCTTCCCATATTTTCCTATATTTTCCTATATTTTCCCATATTCCCATATTTTCCTATATTTTCCCACTTCCCATATTCCCATATTTTCTGGGGGATCGACGATGAATCGTGTCTGTGTGATTTTTGTCCCTCCTGATCACCAGCCGCATGATTCGCAGCAGCCTCAGAATCCGGAGCAGCTGGGCGATTCTGGTAAAGAACGTCGGCGGGTTTAGATCGGGCATCCCCATGAGCGATGCCAGGATGTGGAAGTTCTCTGGCTGGAACACAAAGTCGAGCCAGCCACTGCACACGATAACAAAGTCGAGCCAGTTCCAGATGAACTCGCGACGGTTGTAAAAATACGACGCTCCCTCGAGCATGAGCCGGGCAAAAAGCTCGAACGAAAACACAACCAGAAACACATTTTCCACCAGGTGCCAGTCCACGAGGTCAGGAGCATCGGCCTGCACACCCATGGCGAGGCTGCTCAGAACTATCACGGCCAGGATGAACAATTCGAACGCGTCGTGGCGTGTCCATTCCCAGCCCATCCGCCGGATGACGTTCATGAGCTTCACAAAGCGGATCAGCCGCGCGAGCCGCAAGCATCGCACCCAAGACATGTTATTCCCGTCGCTTATGTTCAAACCGCGGCCTCCACTTCTAGTGGGCTCCCAAAAGGCGTGACGCCGTGCTTCTACATTAACGGGATCGTAGCAATGCGCTCACTGAAGGCAAACAGTTTCACTGAAGGCAAGCATGTGTAAAAGCGAGGAGATCGCTGATGGCGATGTGTCACTGAAGGCATTTCTTGCTCACTGAAAGCCACCAAATGCCTTCAGTGAATGTTTGCCTTCAATGAGCTCACCGTCGCCGAGCCCTTTCAGAAAAGGGGATCGAGACTGCCAGGTCCCTCTCCAGCTCTTCCTCATGTTGACGCGGACTTACACGACCTGCACGCGCGCGGTCAATGAGTAGGGATGGGAGGAGAAACAGCGATGGGCCCGACGACGACGACGACGACGGCGACGGCGGCGGGCGGGTGTAATTAGCGCTGTGCTGTTGCTGAGTTAAACAGAGGGAATGCGTCATCACTGACTCCAAGAAGCCCAGAACACCTCGACTAGGCAAGAAGTCTTCCCCTTGACAGAGCTGCACATAGGATCGGGTACATGCTGCAAGGCGGGGATCTATCAATCTATCTACCCCATAGGGAACCGACATCGTGAGACCCATGGGGGTGGCGGATATGGATACATGTTGGCACTATGGGCTCTGAATACCGATCGGTCGGAAGAAGTAGGTAGAAACATGAACTGCGAAGGCGTTGAAAATAGGTTGGATGTCCGCCCGCCCCCTAAAGAGGACGGAAAAGGTGAAGCCACTCGATCACTGAAGTAGAAGGGAGCTTAAAGTAGATTGGAATCTGGGACTCCAAAAATACCTATTTTCAACGGCCGATGGGTATGCCCATATCCAGCGCCTGCCGAGGACCACAAAGATCCATCCCCCAGGCGGTGGTCATGCATGAATGCCCGCCTCGGACTCCCACCTGCACTTCGGTCTTTACCTGCGGCCATCTGAGCGCCCCTGCCAGTGCCCGGGTCTCTGCACCCACCCCGGCCCGACCATCCTGGGAGCCAATCGAGCTGATCCGAATTGATAAGGCTCAGGGCTGTGCACACGCCGTGCCCCTGAGGTGGTTTTGGCTGGCCTCGGCGGGCCCAAAGAGCAGTCGGAGCTGGCCTCCAGCGGGCCCAAGGAGCAGTGCGAGCTGGCCTCAGCAGACTCCCCGAGGAGGTCTGGGGCGGTCTCAGCACCCCAGACCTGCGCCGCCGGATGCGGCACCAGGATGAGGAAGCCGCCCAGAACTACGCGGGGTGCCTGCTGAGGCCAGCCGGGACCTGGCCATCGCTCGGACGTCCATTCCCCGTGTTTTTTGTTCGGTTTCGTGCGCGGTTTTTTTCGCAGGATGATCCAAGATGCTCCTTCGTAATCCCCGCCGGAAGAAAGTGCACACGTCCGGGAGACCACCCGAGGAGGGCTGCCTGCGCACAGCCCGAAGCCTTGCCAAGCCGAACAGGGGTGGGCGTTGCTTAATGAGGTGGGGCTGATCGGGGGGAATGCGCAGCTTTCGTGCCCCTCTTGGGCCTCGGAGGGCTCCGCAGGGGCCCCTAAAGCGCACGAAAGGTGCGCCTGTCTTCCCCCCCCCCCATTGCTCGCCTCGCCCATTGCGCGACGCCCGAAAGAGGACTGAGAGTCACCGTCTGGGCCAGCTCGGGGGGCGCCGGGCGTGGCGTGGCGCCAGCCGCTCGGCAAGCGGCAGCAGGTACATGTCCAGGACGCCGCTCGAGACGACGACCAGGTCGAGCCAGTTGCCCCAGACGTCCGCGGGGCTTCCCCAGAGGAACTGCCCCTGGTACAGCGCAGCCCGCAGGACGAGCTCGACGATGTAGAAGACCATGAAGAACTGATCCAGCCAGAAAAGGCGGTCGGCGGACTCGGCTTCCACGGCTTCCTTGACCATGGTGACCATGTTCCACACGATGACGACCGCAGACAAGACAATGAAGAACCGCATCTCGAGAAAATACAAACACGTGGGCCCAGGGGGCAAGACCTTTTCTCGCCCCTCCGCCGTCCGCCCCCCCTCCCTGAAGAGTCCTCCTCGTCGGACCACTAGGCGTGTCGATAGGTAGGGCGGTCTGGGTGCTTCGCTGTCGACTCAATCACATTTACCAGAATCCCCGAACTCACAGCAGGGACACCGATGAGTAGGCACGGTATCTAAATTAGGAGAGAGCGTGATCCACCGCCGCTTTACTGTGGAAAATTGCCAACCTTTTCCTCCGGAACCCGGGGGTCTCCCCCCCCCCCCCCCCCCCCCCCCCCTCTCCGAACCCTCCCCCCCCCCCCCCCTGGAAACCCCCCCCCCCCCCCCCCCCCCCCCCCTCCCCTCGAAACCTCCGGGGGGTCTTACCTACCCCCCCCCCCCCCCCCCCCCCCCCCCCCACCGGATCCCCAAACCCGGGGTCCCTACTAACCCCCCCCCCCCCCCCCCCCCCCCCCCTCGGTCAGAGGGGGGAGTCACGGTTACACTACCGCCCCCCCACGCACCGCCAGCAAACGACTCCCGGTCCCTACCACCGCTCGCATGACATCCCCCACTGTTGTTCCCAGCACCACTGTCCTCACCACCACTGCCCCCGCTGGTTCCACCACCGTCCCTATTGTCCCCACCAGTGCCCCCACCACTGTCGCACTGTCCCCACTGTTCCCACAACTGTTCCCACCACGGTTCCACTCTCCCCACTGTCTCCACGGACCCAACCACTGCCTATCCCCACTGTCCCCACTGTCCCACTGACTCCTCCGCTGTCCCACTGAGCTGTCCCACTGTTCCCACCACTGTCCCCACTGTCCCCACCACTGTCCCCACTGGACCTCTGTCCCATTGTCCCACCGCCGTCCTCGCCGACGCCTTTACCAGTGTCCCCACCACCATTGTACCCTCCACTGTCCCAGTGTTTCCACCTCATTCCCACTGTCCCCACACCACTGTCCCCACCACCACCGTTCCCACCACTGTCCATTGTCCCCCCTGTTCCCACCATTGTCCCCACCACTGTCCCCACCACTACCGTCCCCACCGCTGTCCCACTGTCCCCCCGCTGTCCCCACCACTGTCCCGCTGTCCCCTCACCACTGTCCCCGCCAACACTGTCCCCACGCATTTTCGCCTGCAACTTCTTCGTGTGCTCTGGTCATTTGGAGAGACCCTGCCGCGAAGTGGATGGACGGTGGGTCGAGTTAGCATTCACGGTCTCGCCAGAGCTCGACTCACAATCCGTAACCCTGGTGACTGGAAGCCGAACGCTAGACACAGCCCAAGCCGAAAAGGAGGCTCGAACGTTAACACGGTAAGAGGGAACTTGGGTCGGGAATGCACAATGCAGCATCAGTGGTGTGTGTGTGCTGAGTTCACTCTAGACCTCATCATCCTTCTGCCCTCCTCAGAAGACCTTGTCTCGCCTCTTCGTTTTCTCGCCGATCTGGCGATCGAAAGCCTTTGCCTTCTCCTGGCACTCCTGGATGTGCGCCCTCAGCTTCTGCTGCCTCTGGGGGGGGCCGAGGAGGCGGAGGAGGCGGAAGAGGCGGAGGAGGCGGCGGAGGCGGAGGAGGAGGAGGAGGAGGAGGAGGAGGAGGAGGAGGAGGAGGAGGAGGAGGGAGAGGAGGAGGAGGGAGGAGGGGGGGGCCGGAACGCGACGGGCAACCGATGGAGAGGGATCGGCACGCAGATATGGAGCGACGTCTCTCTCTCTGGAGCCCGACGCACTGTGCAGAGGAGCTCGACCCCGGTGGGCTTCCTCTCTGGGACGCGCAGAAACATACTAATACTATATGTCCGCCTTGGAGGCGCGCGTCCGACCCGAACATATAGTATACCCATCTTGTAGTATATCGTTTCCCGAGCGGTGTGGCCAGAAAGCGCCCGCCACGACGCCTATACTATAAGATTTCTCGGTGCGCGCGTCGCCCCTGGGGGGGCGACGCACATATAGTATAAGTATGTTTCGGCGGTGGACAAGCCTCCCTTTAGTAAACCACCCTTTAGTGAAAACGGCCTAGGGCCGAAACCAACGGGCCTGGACCCGCAAAGACGACGGCCGCGAGGCCCTCTCGAGGATCGAAAACGGCCAATTCGCTAATCAACGTGTCCGGGTAGGAGGTCTGTCAACCTCCGATCCTTCCACGTGGGCGAGTGACTACCTACCAGACCACCCCAACCCAACCCGAAGACCCGAATTTCGGGTTGGGGGGGTATGGGTTCCATACGTGTCTTTTCGATGTTCCCCGACCCCCCCCCCACTGGAAATGGAGGGCAAATGGAGGCCTTCGGGTTGGGTTGGGGTGGTTTGGTAGGTGGTGGGCGAGGGGGAACTCGGGCCCCACACCTCACGGGCAAGCTCTTGGCTCCCTCCGCACGTCGGCCCTGCTTGGGGCGGCTTGGTGGGCGGTGAGAGGCAGGGCTCATACCCTCGGGGTTTGGCCAACAGCAGCTCTGAATGGTGGGCACACTGGTTGAGGGCAAACTTTTGTTTCGCGCCGGTCAAGAATCCGCACGCTGTGCCTCTGCTGGTCCCAAGACAGCCTCTAAGCGGCTTCAACGGAACCCCAAGACACGTTCGATTCCTCCTCCTGCTCTGGCTCACTCCATGCCTTTGCGCCCTCACTGCTTGAAGGATTTGCGTGCTCAACTTCCTCGTGGTGTCTGCCGTGTCTCCCGCTCGGCGTAATCAATCATACGTCGAACATCGGACACTTTACGCCTGTTACGCTTCGTTGGCATACTCGCAAAGTTGAAATCCCGAAGATGAGACATGGCGCTGTGAATTTGGCCCCGGTGACGTGGGGTGATGCTGGGCGACGGACACGTACAGAGGGGAGCACAGTGATGGAGAACATCTGCAAACAAATTAACGTGTTTGATGGTCCTGGTATGATTGGTCGGCAGGCTCGCGCCGTTTGAAAGAATTGTGTCGGACAGAATAGGGTCAAGGCACAACAGGCTCGTAAAGAATTCATACCGTTGCGAGCTCGAAGACCGCACTCGGGTCACCGTTGCCGCGTCGCCGCCTGGTCCAAACCCACGTCGCTACGCGTCGCCGTCTGGATGACACACTCGCACCTCTGCGAAGACGGTGACACAACTTTTTGGGGTAAGCGGCCCCTCGACTCGAACAGCGTGCGTAGCAGCGGGGGACGCGCCAGAGATGATTTGGTAGGAGGCCACATGCGAACCCTACCCCACCACCCCACGATCTCTAAGGGGGGAGGCGGGGTGGTGGGGCAGGACTCGCATGTGGTTGCCTGATTGGGCACGTCGGGAGCGGGAAGTGACTGGCTGGCAAGCCAAATCTGGTCCACGAATCTCGAGCAGGGACCGACCGTCCCGGCATTCCTATAGTCCTACCACGAAATGTTTTTAGAACCCAAAAATGTTCTAAGAACAAAAACATGTTTTTCAGAACATGAGCCCGATGTGTTAAACCAAGACAACATCAACCAGAAATGTTCCAAGTACTACATCTCGTGGAAACCACAGAAGGTTCTTAGAACATTGTTTGGTAGGGCTGTAGGCGAGCCAGGACGCTTCGCCACTGCTGGAGAACCCCCGGGCCACCTGGAGGAGGAGGAGGAGGAGGAGGAGGAGGAGGAGGAGGAGGAGGAGGAGGAGCAGGAGGAGGAGGAGGAGGAGGAGCAGGAGGAGGAGGAGGAGGAGGAGGAGGAGGAGCTTCGCGCACCCCGACGAGGGGCGCGCGAGCAGCCTCGCGCCGCCGCGCCGGCGGCCTGGAGGTGGGCCGACGTGCGCGGTGTTCTTCGCGAAATGATCCAGGATGCTCCTCGATGGTCCTCGCCGAGGGAAAAATGCACACGTCCGAGCGATGCCGAGCCTCGGGCCGAGTGCACGCCCTGGCTCGAGGGGGCGAGCTCGCGGGAATCCGAGCGTCACGCGGTGGGTTTGATCCAGGCGGCCCGGAGTCGGCTTCAGGCCTTGGCGTGCGGCAGCGGGGGGGCGGACGGGGGCAGGGGCAGCGCGGAAAGGCGGGTGGGGAGAGAGGCGGTGGCGAGGCGTTCGAGAGCACGTCGATGCAGGAGAGGCGCACCCCGGCGCCGACCTTCAGGAGGGGGAGGGTGCCCCCCAGACACCAGGAGGGGGGACTCGAGACTGATGGGTCTCTTGACGATGGGTCCATAGGTTGTCACTCACCGACTCCCACTGCGAGCGCCAATAGAAATCCCTGTCTCGGCTGCGTGGGTATCGTATCCCTACTCATTACACCCTTATACCGTGCACACAACGGCCTCCATATCCGCGCACTACGTACTAGACCCCCCCCCCCACACACCATTCATCACTCAAGTATCGAATTCCCCCCCCCCCAGTGCTCAACATTCCCTGCCTCGTACCCCTTTGCTCAAATAAATACACTTCAACTCGGTAACCCAACTCCGCGCATCGCGTCCCTCTCTGCGCGGATGTCGTCGCGCCCTTGCACCGCCCCCTGGAGACTGGCACACTCTCCGGCCCAGACCGCGATACGCAAACCGCGTTTACCTTCGCGCCTCCGCGGGCGACCTCGCTTCAATCACCACTGCATGCCCATGAAAACAGACAGCTCCTCACAGTCGACATGCTCGTTGCTCAAAACCCGTCCGAACTCCCAACCCTGCCCACCACCCATCATGCTAACCACTACCTACTGCCCGCACCCCACGCCTTACTCAACGCTCTTACCTCCCCGACCCACGTTTGCTGTTCATGGTTCTCTCTGCTCACCGCCCAATGTCCCGCCCGACCAACTACACAATGTTTCGCACAACCCATCCCTGACGCGCAACCCACGGCTCATTACTCCTTTCACGCTGCTTCCCCACCACGCCACGCCCTGCCCCATACCCGCTGCTTTCCAGTCCGCGTCTCACCGCCGACTGCCCACTGTGCACCACTTACTCAATGCCCGCTTCTCCTGATTTGTGCGTGCTCACTGCTTTCCTCTCCTCCCTGTCCCTCAGCCCGAATATCCTTACCAGCTCCTCCCCATCCCCTATGTCACTTGCCCCTTTGCGTCGCGCCCCGCGATGTGCGACTCGCGGCTATCTTATCTTAGCGCCCTCGCGAGGGCCACCCGGGAGATTTCCCACCAGCCCTCTGGGCGTTGGTGTTCTGGAGCGTTTCTACTTCCACCTCCCCCTTTCCATTTTCGGGGAGGGGTTGATCACTGTTCCCTATGAATCAACACCCCCTCCCCCAGGCGACTGGTAGCCCCCCCCCCCCATCCCTTGCAACAAAAACACTGCAAACACACACTCTGTCTCCAAATTCGGAGGATGCGCAGCCAACCCGATGCGGCTTCTCCCCACCGTCCCTGTCAAACCAACAATGCAGAGTACACTTGGCGGCGGTAGCGGCGGCGGCGGCGGCGGCGGTGGCGGCAGCGGCTGCGGCGGCAACGGCTGCGGCGGCGGCGATTCGGCAACGGGGGCGGCGGCGGCGGCGGCGACGGGCAGCGGCGGCGGCGGCGGCGGCATTTGCGGCGGCGGAGGGGGCGGATTGGCCCCCAATAGCTGCCCATCCAAACAAGACTGCTGAACATGCTGAGGCTCGGGCCAGATTCGGGTGCTACGTATGTGTTGGGAGGGCGGGTGGGAGTGAGCAAGACGGCTTGCGGGCGGGGAGGGAGTCTTGATCACTGTTCCCTCTTAATATACACCCGCTCCCCCAGGCGACTGGTAGCCAACCCGAATCAATGAGGGCACCCCCCACCATCCGTGGTAAAAAAACAAAGAAAAAACACTCTGCCTCCAAATTCGGAGCATGCGCAGCGAACCCGATGCGGCCTCCTCCCACCATCCCTTTCAAAAAAACAATACAGAGTACACTTGGCGGCGGAGGCGGCTGCGGCGG